>JAUJYZ010001203.1:600000-957283 GCA_033675265.1 Actinostola sp. cb2023
TAAAAATGTTTATTTTTCATGAAGTGCAAATGTTTTCATTTGCAATGCATCTTTTACTTTATAGATAAATGGTGTATTGACATATATATTGATCAAGAACTACACTGTATATAGAGTTATCATATTCATTAATAATTCACGAGGAAAACACAATAGAAATCACAACTGTGGGAGATCTTGTATTTCTGATACAAAATCATCTTGATTTGCATAGACTTTAACTTTGATTTTCTCTGCCAAACTTAGTCCTATCTTGAAAATTATAGTAGAACGTACATCTGTCAGGCCCGTAGCCAGACCAAAATTTCTCCCGAGGCACTTTTATCAGTGCAGATAAAATTTGTATACAAGTAGCTGCACATAGTGGACAGTCAGCCTTTTTGTCATTTCAGTTAAAAGATAAATATAATCAGCGATGTTTTACCGAGGCAACTGCCTCAGCTCGCCTCATACTGGCTACGGGCCTGTCTGTGGATATGATAAATTTTGGCTCGTGATTGTAGATCTTAACACGGACACGAATACTGTACATGTATCTAATATCTTATTGTATCTAAAGATACAGTACATACATGTAACAATATGCAGAAATTTTGATCCTTACAAATATATAAGTATAAATAATATATAAGTATAAATATATACATACAGGAATGTCAGATGCATTATTTATATTTTTTTCAAATACTTATTTCAAGTATTTCATTTTAACCTGGATTAAGAGTAATTGGCCTTTCAGGAACCAGGCCCTATGGGCTTAATCTAGGGGTGAATAGGCATGTCGAGTCCAAAAATTTAAATATTACATTTATGTACATGTAGTTGTCTTCAAAATGATTTTAATATTTAAAAATCCTTGAATTGGTATAGAGATGGCACTTTAGTGAAACAGATATTACCCTTGGAAGTAGATATTACTAGACACTAATATATTGCTTTCTTTTGATTTGACTGTTCACTAACTATTAGATTGTGTTTCACGGGTTAAGTGCCATCACTCTAACCATGAAAAACTAGTAGCTAATTAGTGATAAATAGGACACTATAATTTATTAAAAAAATATAAAACAAAGGAGTTTCCACCATTTATAGACTGATTTCATAAGTCATTGTTTTTGCTCCTTTACCCTGGAGGTCGCTCCCGAATAAAAATTAGCAGAAGTGAAATTCCAGACTTGTAGATTTCAGTGAAAACTCCATTGTTCCCAAAATTCTGAATAAATATATAAAAATGTGGAAAAATTATGTATACTTTTTATTGTAAAGCGCTATTGGGTAAATTAGAAATAGTGCTATATAAATTTATTATTATTATTATTATTATTAATCACAGGACACAAAGAAAGACCAAAAGAAAGCAGTTTGTTTTCTTCCAGCTGTCGAACAAAGTCCAAACCAAACATAGAGTTGCAGAAAAAGTCGGTGTTTATCATTGTGATATTGTCCGCACTCCAAAACCGTGAAAGATTTCACTAACTGTACTGTAAATAGCACAAAATGGTGCATTGTCTGCACTCTAGTGACTGCTGGTAAAACAAAATACAAACAATGGAATTGAAATCTAATAAATACATTCTCTAATAATTGTCTCTATTTCTATAATGTACATTGTATATTACCTAGAAAACCTGGATCTGTGTCTTTGAATCAATTCTTGCTTATCAGGTGCAGGTTCACTGGCAATGTTGGCTGGCAAGTCAACTTCAATTGGTTCAAGGATAGGGTCTTCTGTACCATCACACATTTCCAGCACTTTCTGCTGTAACTCGGGAAGGAAAGCATAATTCTTATTCTCAAGTACAGGCTTGACAACCCAACGTTTGTGCATTTTTGGGAAGCACTGACGATATTTTGCTTCTCCACTTCTTTACCCTTACTGAATCACTGCTTGATTTCATGTATGACGAGTGCATCACAGACCATGTGGCCTTCGAGAATGTATGCCTTGACACATGGGTTCTTGAAGTGGCAGGGATTGGACTCAAAACTAACGCAAGAAAGTCTTATAACGCAGTGCTGGGAAGAGAGAACCCAGCCAATTCAGAGTAAGTGAAGTTTCAATTTCTATGTGAAATGTTTGTATGTGTATAGTAAATTTCAGAGTCTATTATGACATGCATTATAGTCATATTGTTTATAGTCCTGAATTGGTTTCCCTGAATTCACTCTTACTTTTCCTACAGGTATTTCAGATCAGTTGCCTACAGGCAGTTTGTCAGGCTGGTGTGGGAGTACATTGGAGCAGGAAAAAGGGTTCCTCTGCCATGTTGTGTATATAACAAAATCAGAGAGACATTCAGAGATACAGATGATATGTACACAGGCTATGAAGAGGATGATGAAGAGGAAGAGGATGACGATGTGGACATAAGTGATGATAACTGAAATGGTAGTGCAAAATATTTATTTCTTGTATAATTCAGTCCAAATATAAACTTCAATGTTCAAACTAGAAATAGAAGCAACAAAACATGTTTTTGAATATCCATATGAATTACTGTTACTGTTGAGTGTTGGTACTGCATTGGCCTTTCTTGTGACCTTTACATGGTTGGCCACATTTTATGCAGTGGGGTGCCTTTCTTGTTTTATCAGTACCAGAATTTGATGTAGTAGTCATAGACTGCAATTCGGCTTCTGTAAAAAAACATAATACAACATTTGTAAATCTGATTGAGTGAAATCACTGTTTTATACATATAGAGTACTCACACTAGGCCATGAGACAAGACTAACTTCAAAGTGTTCAAAATGTTTTCTATTTGTCAGATACAGTACATTGACTATATTATAAATTAGTGAGAATAATCTATAGGTGTATATATAGTGCTGTTTCATGGCATTAGTGTGAATAATCTAAAGGTGTATTTCTTGTATATAATTATGTAATACTGTAAATGATAGCAAACATTATGCGAAAGTATAATGACATTTTTATATCGCATCACATCCTTGTATATCACTCAACACTTGTCGTCGCACGTGGTCCAAGGGCGGAGGCTAAAGCGAACCAATCACAGATTGATCACGTGCGCAGTGAGATCTACTTAGATCCATGAGGGCTATGATTCAGCCCCTTTTGCTGTGCACACCATCGTGGACTCACACCTGATTCGAACATTTCAGGCAAGTTAAGTTAATTTTCTTTGTATTCTGGGAATTACTTTATATTATGGAGCCTCCCCGTGTTCTTATTCTTGGACATTCTTTTATACGTCGATTGCGGCAATTTGTTGAAGAACACTCATCTGAATTTAAGCTAGATTTTCGAATCACCGAACCTGCCGTCGTTCGCTGGCATGGTGTTGGAGGCCGCACGGTGGCTAAATGTAAACGATTAGACCTCCATGTTGTGTGTGCCTTTAAACCCGATGTTGTTTTCTTGCAACTCGGCACCAACGATTTAACCTGCCGCGGTATGACGGCTTTAACCGTTGGTTCAGAAATAGATGATTTTGTCCGCCTTTTACACGAAGAACACGGGGTTAGGCTCATCTGTGTAGGTCAGACACTGCGTCGCAGTTATTCTGAAAAATTTAATAGGGAGGTCGGGTTACTGGCTAAATACCTTAAAACAGTCCTAGAACCCCTACCCTATGTAATATACTGGCCTCATAGGGGCTTTTGGAATCCACGTCGCCCCATTTTGTTCTGCGATGGTGTACACCTCAATAACGAGGGGCAACACAAATTATATCGAAGCATTAGAGGGGCAGTGCTTAAATGTTTGCATTCTATACGGGACCGTTGATAAGAAGAGTAGCTCTTCCCGTTTGGTATAGAAATTTATTTACATTTGGTTATGCGTTCGGTCGGCCTTTTGAGTCCATCATTCTTATCTTGACCATTGTTATGTTCCGTGACAGCACTTGAGCCGCTCGGACAATTATTGTGTGGATTCTTGAGAATCCCATTTTGTGTGGTTCAAGGGCTTTTAGCTTGCGCTTTATGTTACCATTGAGTGTACAATCCTTATCGGCCGCCATATCGGCGCGCCCTATTCACTCGGTAATGGCGCCTTTGTCATAATGATTGGACTCAATTTACCTGTTATTGCCTCATTACCGACGTATAATTTATATATCTTTCTCAAATTCGTGGAATGAGCACCTTTTATCAGCATTTTACCCAATATCTCTGTATGCAACATTTTTGCGCTGCCTTTTCATTGCTAGTTTAGCTTGACTTGAAGCTGATATTAGTATAAACACCATTAATGTGTTCCTTCATCATAAGTCATGCCTCCACGTAAGCGCCAAAGAACACGCACGTCCGATGCAGTGGAAGTCGACCCTTCACAAGCTCAAGTGCCAACAGCAGTTAATGGTGGTCGGCTACTGGGCCCTCCATTGACGCATCATCTTTAGCAGACATGATCTGCTCCGCCGTGCGTAGTGCCCTCGCCAATCATCAGCAGCGAGAAACACCTGGTAACCAAGTTGAGGCGGCAGTAGCAGCGACTGTCAATAGTATTGCCAGTGGTTCAGGTACTATTTCAGATTTAACTGTTTTACCTGAAACAGTTGAACCTCGCTCGCCTATATTTGCGAGCATAACAGTACCACTAGGAAGCCGCTTTTAATGCTAAGCTTAAATCCAAAATATTGGCCAACGAGTTTATTGATTTTGGGGTCCTGTTGGAGATTTCACCGAATCCAAATAAGTACTCCCTGTCACTCTCTACCGATGCATCAACGCAAGCGAAATTTACGCTCGAACCCTGTCAAGCCACAAAAAAATTGGCTCTACAAGTCAGTGGGTGACAGCATTCCATACCTTTGTTGCCGTTTATTCGGTGAAGTTCCCAACTGAGACCCCGGGATTAATGAAGTTCGGGGAGGTCGTGAGGGATATCGCGTCTCGTGCTGGGGATTGGGCATTTTACGATGAACAATTTCGCTTCATACGACAATCCGCTCCAGGTCAATACCCGTGGGACATTGTACATTGGGAATTATGGCACAAGTCCACCCAACGACCCCGAGGACGACAACAATCATTTCCAAAGGGCAGTTGTTGGACGTTTAACGCTGGCAAGCACTGTTCCGGGTGTCGCTTCGACCACAAATGTTATCGATGCGGCGCAAAGCACCCGGGAAATCAGTGTAGCAGCAGCCCACAGCAGCCTAGCGGACACGGAGAGAATTCAGCGAGTCCTAAACAGCCCTCCGGTAACACCCGTAAAAGTAGACCACCTTAAAACTCTTCTTTCCGATTATGACTCTGAGTTAAAGACATTTTTAATCAATGGTTTTTCGGTAGGTTTTAAAATTGGTTCCGTTGGAAACTGTCATTCATTTATCTCGCCAAATCTCAAAAGTGCAACGGAAAATCCACAAGTTATTATCAATAAACTGGGCAAGGAACGGGAAGCAGGCAGGATTGTTGGACCCTTTTCCTCTCCCCCATTTTTGAACTTCGTTTCTTCTCCTTTGGGTGTAGTCCCTAAAAAGACTCCGTCTGAATTTCGTCTCATCCACCATTTGTCGTACCCCGAGGGCTCGTCGGTAAATGATTCTATCCACGACGAGACTTCCTCAGTCCGTTATGCTAGAATTAGCGATGCAATTCAGGTTATTAAAACCACTGGAGCGGGTTGTTATATGGCGAAAACTGATATCAAATCAGCTTTTCGTATTGTTCCAATTCACCCTGATGATTACCATCTGTTGGGCATGAAATGGAATGATTCATATTATTTTGATCGTTGCTTGCCTATGGGTTGTTCATCATCGTGCGCGATTTTCGAAGCTTTTAGTACCTCTTTAGAATGGCTATCAAAACACCATCTGGGTGCCTCGACCGTGCTCCATATTCTTGATGACTTTTTGTTTATCGCTGAAACTGAGGCCAAGTGCAGGGATGACCTTAATAAATTTGTATTAATGTGCCAACATCTAGGCATTCCCATTGCACAAGAAAAAACTGAAGGGCCTGAAACTATGCTTCAATTCGCCGGTATTACTCTAGACTCGGTTATTATGGAGGCACGTTTACCAGAGGAGAAGCTTCTAAAATGTCGCACTATGTTGACGGCCCTTTATAAGCGCCGCAAAGTAACTTTACGGGAGCTTCAGTCTTTATTAGGACTTCTGAATTTTACGTGTTCAGTAGTACTTCCTGGCCGTGCCTTTCTCCGTCGCCTTATTGATCTCACCAAAGGTGCGCGCCGCCCGCATCATAGCATACGATTAACTAAAGCGGCTCGGCTTGACATTCTTACTTGGTTGACCTTTTTGGAAGAGTTTAATGGCAGAACATTTTTCTTGGAGGAAAGATGGCTCTCATCACCTCCACTTACAATGTACTCAGATGCAGCGGGGTCGAAAGGCTATGGCGCCATTTTTGGGAGTAAATGGTTTTACGGAGATTGGCCGGACAATTGGAAATCAATAAATATTACGTTTCTTGAGCTTTTTCCCATAGTCATTGCGCTGCACGTGTGGGCTAGCTTTATGGCCAACAAATGTGTGCATTTCTTTACTGATAACGCTGCTGTGGTTGAGATAATTAATCAACAAACCTCTAAACATCCATTAGTCATGGTTTTGATACGTGACCTAGTCTTGACCTCGTTGAAACACAACATAATGTTTCGGGCTTCGCATGTGCCGGGCGTTGACAATACAAGGGCCGATTTAATCTCTCGATTTCAGATCCAAGCGTTCAGGGAAATATTTCCCGAAGCCGACGAAGCACCCACGCAGGTACCCGAGAACCTACTTCCGAGGAGTTGGTTGTTACATTAAAAGAATTACTTAAGTCGTCTCTAACAACTGCTTCTCAGAAGATGTATCATAGAGCATGGGCGGTCTTCGGGGAATTTTATCAACGTTATTATCATCAAACCAATCTAACGTTTCCTGTCGCGACTTCTTGTCTCGCCTTGTTTGTCTCATATCTCTGTGCACGAAGTTTGGCCCCAGCAACTATCAACTATCGTATCTTTCGGCCATCGGATACGTGCATAAAATGAAAGGAGTCACTTATCCTACTAAAGCATTCGTCATACAAAAATTACTTGTAGCTGTAAGCCGTCGGAGCAAGGCTGACATTCGATTACCGATTTCTCGCCCACTGCTCTATGAACTTGTAAAATCTCTTGCACATACTAACTCTTCGGCCTACCAGCGCTCTCTCTACTCAGCCATGTTTATGGTGGCTTTCTATGGTTTCTTTAGAATAGGAGAGCTAGCTAGTAAAACTAGAAACGGACCGGTCGAGGTGGTCCAGTTCGAACAAGTCAAATTTCTTGTACGTGATAGTCAGGTCACCACAATGAAGATAATAATAACAAAATTTAAACATAACACGGCCAATCGTCCCTTTGATATTTTAATAGACAGGGAGTCTTCAGAACTCTTCTGTCCAGTCCAACTTTTAAATGACTATTTTAAGGTCAGGGGCTATGGCAATGGACCTCTTTTCTGTTTCGCCGACGGCACGCCAGTAACGGTTGCTCAGTTTAACACAGAACTGCGCCAAGCCTTGGTTTTCTGTGGTTTAGATACATCGCGATACAAAGGCCATAGCTTCCGAATTGGTGCAGCCTGTCACGCAGCAGAACGAGGTCTATCAGATGCGAAAATTAGAGCTTTAGGGCGTTGGAATTCAGATGCCTTTAAACTGTATATTCGCCCACCATCTTTATCAGCTAATCGTTAAAACAACCAATCCAGGACTGTCGGTCGTAATATTGGTGCTCTTGCGCGGGTCAGACATGAGCTGCTGTGTATTTTCGCTGTGTTGCGACCTCAGTTTCTGGGAGGAAAGTCACTCAATTTGTAGTGTATTATTTGACGAAATTTTATCAATCTGATGTCACTTGATTTGTATAGGTCAGACATGAGCTGCTATACATGTTTAAAATGACATTTCATAGACCGTGTTCCACATGGAATTTGTAGTATATTATTTGACGAAATGTTATCCATGTGATGTCACTTGATTTGTATAGGTCAGACATGAGCTGCTATACATGAGCTGCTATACATGTTTAAAAGGTCTTTCATAGACCGTGTTCCACATGTAATTTGTAGTGTATTATTTGTAGTAATATTATCCATCTGATGTAACTTGATTTTGTATAGGTCAGACATGAGCTGCTATACATGTTTAAAAGGTCTTTATAGACCGTGTTCCACATGGAATTTGTAGTGTATTATTTGTAGTAATATTATCCATCTGATGTAACTTGATTTTGTATAGGTCAGACATGAGCTGCTATACATGTTTAAAAGGTCTTTATAGACCGTATTCCTCATGGAATTTGTAGTCATTTTATCCATTTGATGTAACTTGATTTTGTATAGGTCAGACATGAGCTGTTATACATGTTTATCATGCGAAATTGATGCATACCGTAAGTGCAAACGCGAGCTCAGCTTGGGTTCTTGGTGGGGTTGCCACATCTCTGTGGCTGTTGGCGGTTAATTTCCCCACCTTTGCTGAAGAGACTTAATTCTGTTCAATTAGTTTCTATGGTTACGCCGCGCGTACAATCCGTACTTATTATTACTCAAGCGTGGCGTAACCTTTGTTATTAGTACAAATAAAATCGTCACAAAAGTGGCCAATTTTAGTCCAACCATGTCTCAAGAATATTTCCTGTCTCATCATCAAACGAGTACGTCCCCATGCTGAGCGCGCTATGCAACCAGAGATACTCTAGTTAATCGTGAGGCGATATAAAAATATATTTTTACCTTGACATGTTGGAGGACAGATAACTGTTGTCTTTTCCTTTCTTGATGTATATTTCTTCTTAGCTTCTTCCTTTGAATCCTTTTCAAAAAACATGTTTTGCATAGATTCTGGGACTTCATTCTTTAATTCAGCTTCAATTTGTTTGAACTCTGCTCTTGGTGTTGTTACTAGAGTGTGGTATATTTTAGCAACATAATCTGTGAAAGCATGTAACATGTGATAGGCAAGCTCTTGTAAAGGGAATCAAAACATCCAAAACAATAATGAATTACCATAATTTTGGATCACTTTCAATTCTCTGACTGTTGCATCACCACCTTTGAATTTAGGGTAGGTTACAGTCAGCTTCATCCGCCCATGGTCCTCTACTTTGCTATCCCTCTTAGTGTTGTAGTTGAAATGCAGAGCAGATAGAATAGTTCTGAATATAGAATACAAATGCCATTAGAAATACACTCGTGCACTACCATTGTCATTTAGTTTTACAATATTTACAGTTAAGAGTACCTGTCAGCAAAAATCAGACATCTGGTGGCACAAGCCGAAAAATCGATTTTGCTCATATTTTAGACTTAGGTAGGCCTTAATGTAAAACAAACCACTGTATAGTTTGTTTGGCGAAATATGGCTTTGTTTTCGAGAAAAATGACAAAAATAGTTTTCGCCTCAATTTGACCCTTTGCCGGCCGATAAATTATGTTAACTTTAAGAGCGTCTCACGTCAAAACTATATAATCTAGCGAACTAATGGAACTACCTGTGACTGAGTGATATCTTAACTTTTACTTGATGGAGTTTTGGCGATTTTTATGGAAGATTTCGTATTTTTCTAAATTTATTTCCGAAGTATATATTTTACTACAATAAAAATAGGGTAAAAACAAAAAATATTTTTTCCATGTGCTACGCAAAATTATCGTCCCAAAACAAGGTATTGTAAAGTTGAAATGATGTGCAGTTAGGATCCTTTAGAATTTGTTTGGGTAAATTCTTTTGCGTGATGTTTCAGAACTTCAAAGTTTCGAGAAATTCACCAAAATGACCGATCGGCGAGATCAAGCGATTTGCATATTGTATACACTTGATTTAAGAGCGTCTCACGTCAAAACTATATAATCTAGCGAACTAATGGAACTACCTGTGACTGAGTGATATCTTAACTTTTACTTGATGGAGTTTTGCGATTTTTATGGAAGATTTCGTATTTTTCTAAATTTATTTCCGAAGTATATATTTTACTACAATAAAAATAGGGTAAAAACAAAAAATATTTTTTCCATGTGCTACGCAAAATTATCGTCCCAAAACAAGGTATTGTAAAGTTGAAATGATGTGCAGTTAGGATCCTTTAGAATTTGTTTGGGTAAATTCTTTTGCGTGATGTTTCAGAACTTCAAAGTTTCGAGAAATTCACCAAAATGACCGATCGGCGAGATCAAGCGATTTGCATATTGTATACACTTGATTTAAGAGCGTCTCACGTCAAAACTATATAATCTAGCGAACTAATGGAACTACCTGTGACTGAGTGATATCTTAACTTTTACTAGATGGAGTTTTGGCGATTTTTATGGAAGATTTCGTATTTTTCTAAATTTATTTCCGAAGTATATATTTTACTACAATAAAAATAGGGTAAAAACAAAAAATATTTTTTCCATGTGCTACGCAAAATTATCGTCCCAAAACAAGGTATTGTAAAGTTGAAATGATGTGCAGTTAGGATCCTTTAGAATTTGTTTGGGTAAATTCTTTTGCGTGATGTTTCAGAACTTCAAAGTTTCGAGAAATTCACCAAAATGACCGATCGGCGAGATCAAGCGATTTGCATATTGTATACACTTGATTTAAGAGCGTCTCACGTCAAAACTATATAATCTAGCGAACTAATGGAACTACCTGTGACTGAGTGATATCTTAACTTTTACTTGATGGAGTTTTGGCGATTTTTATGGAAGATTTCGTATTTTTCTAAATTTATTTCCGAAGTATATATTTTACTACAATAAAAATAGGGTAAAAACAAAAAATATTTTTTCCATGTGCTACGCAAAATTATCGTCCCAAAACAAGGTATGGTAAAGTTGAAATGATGTGCTGTTAGGATCCTTTAGAATTTGTTTGGGTAAATTCTTTTGCGTGATGTTTCAGAGCTTCAAAGTTTCGATAAATTCACCAAAATTACCTGTCGGCGAGATCAAGCGATTTGCATATTGTACACTTGATTTGCATACACGGTTTATTATTAACCTTTCAACAAGAAAATATGCTATAAAAACAATTGAAAAGTTCCAAGAAACCATATAGGAAAAATGTTAAGCATTTTGTACTGGGTAAAGCCAGAATATGTTGGTATATAATTATTCTCTTCATTTTATGATCACCTAATACTAATTAGAATCAATGGACAAAAGGTTTGCTCACTATGAAATCGACAATTATTATGCACGTGCGAGTTTTATTAAAAGACTGGACACAATAAAAGACCTTCAGATGTGCGTGTACGGGAAAAACTAAATAGCACTTGATGTAATTAATATATTCATATAATTTATTGTATTCTATTGTCGTTCTATCTATTGTTTTATGTGCTATTCATAATATATTTTAATGAATATATTACATCACCTGCATGCTACGTAGCATCACCCGTGCGTGTACAAGTGTAGCTATAGTGCACATTTATGAAATGGAGATCTGTACCGCCGCAAAAATGATCCCCGCGGCAAAAATGATCCCCAAATCGCCGAAAAAGTGAGCTGGAGAAATATCAGTTAAAAATCTATGCCTTATTGTCCATTGTTTTAGCAGTACATGCATGCATACATACATTCTTTACTAAACCGGGCTTACACATATAATCTGACGTTAATTAATGCTGCTTAATTATACTGCGCTCCGTAGGTACTAAGTATTATGGAAAAATTTACTTACGTCACTGACTTGCACTATTCAAGAGCTGCTTGTACAGGTGCATTTGTTAACAAGTTGGGTTAAAAGCTCTATGTATGGAAACTTGCGCTTGACTTTAACGTTACATGTCTCCAGTTCCAGCGATGAACAAATGGCTTTCAACATTTGGATTGAAAACTGAGAAAGTTTAGATTTTTGAGAGATTTCACAAATATTGTACATTTCATAGGTGATGGGATGTTGAAGAGCAACTGTATTCATGACTTCTTCTGTTAGTTCTTGGATGAATTGTTCACCGGTATCCAATTGATCTTCATGATTAGTTTCCTTTCCGTCGTCGTCGGCGTGTGACAAAAGAGTTTTTCCTCTTGCTAAGCGAGAAAAAAATCCTGAAATTTGTTGTGACAAAAATTCATCTTTTTAAAATATGCGGGAACCATCTAAAGCTTTGGCCTTTCTCATTAATCTTGATACTGTAACTGGGTCTGCTTTCTGCCCTGTTTCTTCTCCAACCTTAAAAACCTCAGAGAGATAAGCTTTCTGTGTCTCAGTAAATCTTACTCTCTTCCCTGAGGACTTTAATGCCCAGCCCATCGGCAATGGATCTTTTGAATGTTCACCAGACTGACACGAAACTTCAGGAATCTCGGGATGCTCACTCAGTCCAAGTTCAAGTTTTGTAGCGTAAAGTATCATTGCCTTATCATAAAGCGTTTGGTTTTCAAGCGAATACTTATGATTACCACAGTCAAGATGTTTTTCGAACGACGAATATCGTTTAAACGATTTGACGCATCCCTCCTCTGGACAGAAAAACAACTTTTCCGCATTTCCACTGGCACTTTCATTATCATCCCTCTCAACATCTTCTCCTTCCTGTGCGTCTTCCTGCTGTTCTCTTCTTCTTCCTCTTCTTCTCTTCTTCTTCCTGCTGTTCCTCTTCTTCCTCTTCTTCCTCTTCTTCCTCTTCTTCCTCTTCTTCCTCTTCTTCCTCTTCTTCCTCTTCTTCCTCTTCTTCCTCTTCTTCCTCTTCTTCCTCTTCTTCCTCTTCTTCCTCTTCTTCCTCTTCTTCCTCTTCTTCCTCTTCTTCCTCTTCTTCCTCTTCTTCCTCTTCTTCCTCTTCTTCCTCTTCTTCCTCTTCTTCCTCTTCTTCCTCTTCTTCCTCTTCTTCCTCTTCTTCCTCTTCTTCCTCTTCTTCCTCTTCTTCCTCTTCTTCCTCTTCTTCCTCTTCTTCCTCTTCTTCCTCTTCTCCTCTTCTTCCTCTTCTTCCTCTTCTTCTCCTCTTCTTCCTCTTCTTCCTCTTCTTCCTCTTCTTCCTCTTCTTCCTCTTCTTCCTCTTCTTCCTCTTCTTTCTCTCTTCTTCCTCTTCTTCCTCTTCTTCTCTTCTTCCTCTTCTCTTCTCTTCTTCTTCTTCTTCCTCTTCTTCCTCTTCTTCTTCTTCTTCTTCCTCTTCTTCTCTCTCTTCCTCTTCTTCCTCTTCTTCCTCTTCTTCCTCTTCTTCCTCTTCTTCCTCTTCTTCCTCTTCTTCCTCTTCTTCCTCTTCTTCCTCTTCTTCCTCTTCTTCCTCTTCTTCCTCTTCTTCCTCTTCTTCCTCTTCTTCCTCTTCTTCCTCTTCTTCCTCTTCTTCCTCTTCTTCTCTTCTTCTCTTCTTCTCTCTTCTTCCTCTTCTTCCTCTTCTTCCTCTTCTTCCTCTTCTTTCTCTTCATCATAATCACTATCACATTGTCGGCTCTTTCCCTTGGGAAGTTTTCTAGCTTTTACTGAAACAAACGAAATATATCTTGATTTTGAGGACTTGCTTTTATCTGGAGTTTAGGTATGTTGTCTGGCAGACTAATGTCACTCCAAAGGAAGGACTTTCCAGGGCCAACATCGTATGCTCTCCAGATTATTCCACCAGTTTCACTGTATTGAATGTTGTTGATGTAACTGACACCATCCCATTTAACAGACTTGAAACCTGACGTAGACTGTGGACCGCTCAAAGTCACTCTCACTCCAGCTATTCCTCCATTTGATTCAATTGCCCTCTTCATGTGTTCTGCTGTGTCAATGTCATGGCCCGAGTGCAAATACCTCTTTATGTGGTTTTTGATGGTAGCTGCTTTACGATCGCACGCTGCCTTCCCTGCCTGTGGATCCGAAAAGTCGATTCGTGAAAGATTGACCCCATTCTTAGTAGCAATTTGGTTGATAGCGAGCATTGTTGAAGCACAATGGTAACAACCTGCGTTGTCTTGTTTCATGTAGATATACTTTACATCTGGAAAAGTATCCTTCAGTTGGTGTAGAACATCATCAAAGATAGCCAAGACCGTTGGACTGTCCTGATTACAGTTCTCAAAGATATGTACAAATGTGAGCGTTTGCAGTTCTTGTTCGGCATTTTTTCTTAAAGCTACAGTGAGGTGCCATGATAGTCTCGCTGGCTTTCGCGGAATTTTTGCGGTAGAAATTTCATCGCCCAATCAGAAACCAAAACCACAGAGACATTATCTAGATTCCTTAAGACTTCTTTTTGCGCTACATCCTGGTTGATTGATATACGAACTATGCCTCATTCCAGCCGTTGGGGTTCCTGTGCACCCGCGATACTTTGCCCCGTAGAGTCTAATGTAACAATGAATATATTTTTAAAGACTATTGTGCAGATTGCGAAAGGTACATCTAAAATAGTGCATGCGCAAATAACTTTATTGCGTATTACAGTAATCATAGTGAAACCCTGATATAACGAATATTAAGACCAGTTTTTAGTAAGTCGTGCGCTATATAGTTGCTTGACGAATCTATTTTCACTGGCCTTGATACATCGTTAGATCACAGATACATCGTTAGATCGCATATTTTAATATTGAAAAAAGGCTTACGGTTTCCAGTAGCATTTTAGACCTATTTACCTTATAATCACCTTTAAGATAACGCTTGGCTTGCTTCAGCTTTTCGGTTGTCTCCCTCGCCCATGTGAGCCCCTTTCCATATTCATCCCCAATTGTTTCAACAATAAGCTCTAGTTCATCAAAGGCTTCGGCACCAGTCGCTGCAAAATAATCTAGACCATGTAGAGATTTTCGCGTTGATGCAGAACAGACTCTGAGGATTCTTGAGAGTGTACTTCGACTCGCTGGACCAAATCCAGTGTCTCAGCAGTAGCCTTGGTATTGAAGAATTATATGCTCGGGTATGAGAGTGCGTACAATATTGGGAATTCTCAACTGCTCCCCGGATGACAGCTTTAGTATTTTCTCTCCAAAAGGCAGATCTTGAACAATGTGACTACTTGTGATAAATGTAAGAAAGTGTTCTATTTTTACTTGGAGTAGTAGCAACACCTCTGCCATGCAGTAAAATGTGATGTCTCGCAATATTGAAACGATAGCGTGTCAGGTCAGGGATCCACTTTAACAAAACTTTATAACTAACTTTGTCTGCCATGATTGATAGTATTTGCCGTCTAATGCTCCAGTGGCTTGCATTATAGTAACACTCGCGAAGCGCGTCTATGAAGGAGATATCTAAACTTGCTTCTTCAAATGTTGGCTTGTTCACGGTATCGAGAAGCATATCAGACTGTTCAGGAGCGATTTCCTCCAAGCAAACTGTCACCACCTGTCTTGCTTTGCGTGCATAATATCGTTTAGTACGTCCAGAAGCTTCATCCCATGGAGTGGAAAGCGTGCGTCGGATAGGGCTGGTATCACGCGATGCAAGAAATGCGTTTAGCTTTTCCTTAGGTGTGAAATCAATGGCAAATGATTTGTCTTCAGTGAGAGTAGTCGAAGAGACTTCAGATGTCTCACACAAGCTCATTGGCGTATCTGACAACGTAGAGAAGGTAGAGTGTGATGGGCTGGGCAACGACGCTGGCTTAAATGTCACTTCCTCTTCTTCCTAAAATGAAATGATAGCCAAATTTACATTTAAAAAAATATGTTTATTGACAGAGGCGGTTTAACATTTGCATGAAAAAGTTGATTCTCATCCATTTCAATGAATCTCATTTCCCGTTCTAAATAAATCTCATTTCCCATTTCAAATGAATCACATTTCCCATTTCAAATGAATCTCATTTCCCATTTCAAATGAATCTGATTTCCCATTTCAAATGAATCACATTTCCCATTTCAAATGAATCTCATTTCCCATTTCAAATAAATCTAATTTCCCATCCATTTCAAATGAATCTCATATCCCATTTCACATGAATCTCATTTCCCATCTATTTCAAATTAATCTCATTTTCCCTTCCAAATAAATATCATTTCCCATTTCAAATGAATCTCATTTCCCATCGATTTCAAATAAATATAATTTCCCATTTCAAATAAATCTTATTTCCCATTTCAAATGACTCATTTCCCATTCATTTCAAATAATCTCATTTCCCATTTCATATGACTATCATTTTGCATCCATTTCAAATAAATCTCATTTCCCATTAATTTCAAATAAATCTCATTTCCCATTCCAAATAAATCTCATTTCCCATTTCAAATGACTGTCATTTCCCATCCATTTCAAATAAATCTAATTTCTCATTCATTTCAAATAAATATTATTTCCAATTCATTTCAAATGAATCTCATTTCAATTCCCGTTCTGAATAAATGTCATTTCCCATTTCCAACATCACAAATATCTTACCATACTCAAATTACACATCTGTTGTGTTGCTTCATCCATCTCTGTGACTACGTTCTTGGTGTCCATCTCTTTTAACTTTTTTCTGCAGTTAGTACAGATACCTGCATGTATGGTAAAGAAAATACACATATTTACAATACCACTATTAATTATTATGAGAAATTTCAATTGTAAATTTAAATATGTTATCGCTGAACAATATCGTAAAATGTCAATACTGAACAATGCTGAAAGACGAAATAGATTTGGAATTTTTGGAAAGACCTTTTATGCTTACTGCGTCTTTCCTGCACTTGCGACAGTTGGAATATACTGAAATGGGACTGGCTGGCACTAAGAATTCCAGCATTGGGAATTGTATAAGCCGAATTTGCATAATAAGTACGTGACAAAAGCTAATAGCATACGTTCTAGTTGTAAACAAAATTGCATAACTGACTTGGACTTACCTGATCCAATCTGGACAAAAATTCCGGTTTTTGATAGTATCATTTGAGAATCGTTTTTTCCAATGCCTCTCTCGTACTTGGGCCATTTCGTTTTGGATTGTCCATGATTAGAGATCGACACTGGAACCCTGCATCTTGTATTTGACCCTCTGGTCCAACCTAGTCCTTGCTTTGAGCGATGGTGTGGACAAATTGACCAAGTATCTATGTTTACAGGATTTGAAAATATCCCAGCGCGACACAGAATTAACTCGACTTCATTTTCGGGACCTGAACAGGTAAACAACTTCTTATGTGCTGCTATTTCCTTGTTGCACGATGAAAGAGGAACTATACAAGTGTCTTTGCTGTCTTTTTTGTCTTTCCGATCATGCCCACAGCTATCTTCAACCAACGATCTGAACGAACAACAGACGTCTTCCATATTTTTTAGACTAACTAGACATAAACTCGCAAAGTTATCAATGACACAAGTGATTCTAGGAACAAATGTTTCTAATTAGTCAATTTCATTGTCTGGTTTGGTTGCGAGCCGGGTTGTTTGGTCGTTTTATTTTTAAATTCACTACCTGATTGTCCGAATTTGATTCCCGACCTCGAAATATATAATAAGAACTCTTTTTCATCTTTATCAATGGACACTAACTATAAGAGTTTTAGAGAAAGATACAAATTCAGACAAAAAAACTCATTTGAAAATGATGGTATACCAAAAGATAAGACCTTTTCAAAGTTAGGATGTCTTTATTAAAAGTAGAAATAGCTAATGGAATGTATCTGAACGTCGTTGTAAATTTTTGGGTGTAAATATATTGTACAATATGCAAATCAAGTGTACAATATGCAAATCGCTTGATCTCGCCGATCGGTCATTTTGGTGAATTTCTCGAAACTTTGAAGTTCTGAAACATCACGCAAAAGAATTTACCCAAACAAATTCTAAAGGTTCCTAACAGCACATCATTTCAACTTTACAATACCTTGTTTTGGGACGATAATTTTGCGTAGCACATGGAAAAAATATTTTTTGTTTTTACCCTATTTTTATTGTAGTAAAATATATACTTCGGAAATAAATTTAGAAAAATACGAAATCTTCCATAAAAATCGCCAAAACTCCATCAAGTAAAAGTTAAGATATCATTCAGTCACAGGTAGTTCCATTAGTTCGCTAGATTATATAGTTTTGACGTGAGACGCTCTTAAAGTTCACATAATTTATCGGCCGGCAAAGGGTCAAATTGAGGCGAAAACTATTTTTGTCATTTTTCTCGAAAACAAAGCCATATTTCGCCAAACAAACTATAGAGTGGTTTGTTTTACATTAAGGCCTACCTAAGTCTAAAATATGAGCGAAATCGATTTTTCGGCTTGTGCCACATATTTACGAATATGTCTGATTTTTGCTGACAGGTACTCTTACAGTGCAACTACACCAACCAAGGCCACCCAAACAAATTTTGAATCAAATTTTCTAATCACATTTGTGACGCTGAATAACAGAATGATGTCGAATTCTACATTTTAAACTGTTTCTTGTTCACTCTTGATCATATACATACACATATAAAGTAAAATATATGCTTTTAAAGCGAAAATTTGACAATTTGTGCAGATTCTATTGTTTAAATACTCAATTGTGATTGGATAATTTGTATGAAAATTTGCTTGGGTGGCCTTGGTTAGTGTAGTCGCACTGTAACACGCTAACTAAATAGTAAAAAAAACTTATTTGTCTAAAATATATAAAGTAAAATATAAATTAGTATTTATAAAATTGCTAATAACAATGAATACAGAAAGTCTGCCAAATAAAAGTACTAGAGTAAAGAATTACTGTTAGTATGTTTATCATTTCTAACCTGCTAAGCATTCCCAAATAAGAAAAGGCCAGCATTTTGGGGGCGAACTGGTTGATCACTGAATGATAACTCTCCAAAGAACTGGTCTGTGCAATAGGTGAAGCTTCTTTGATGGCTTTCAACAGTGTTTTATTTGTAAGGGCATCATATAGCTTGCAGTATGCTTCAGACCCTAAGAGGATAGTATAAGTGGGCATGTATCATTACTCGGACTACCTGTGGTAGGTCGAGTCTAAATCTGCAGTTTGTGTCGTCTGTCTAATTTTGCGTCGAGGAATGACAGGAATGTCTGTTTCAGGGTTTCGATTGGCTGGAAGTACTGGATGTCTTGGAAGAGCAGCCATTACCGGAAGCGGAAGTCGCTGATCTAAACGTAAGTTGCTTTTCAATTATACATTTTATACATCATAGGAATAAATGCGGATGTCATAGTATACAAGGTTCTATTCCTTCTTTTGATTCATTAGATCTTTAGCGAACTGAGGTTGTAAAAACGAAACTAGTTTTCACTTTAAGTAAATAAACGGTAAGTGTGTAAAGGGATCAAATGAAGGTATAGAACCTTGTATACTATGACATTTACAAAGTCCTTTGGGGTCTCAGCAAAATAAATATCAATAATAAATGATATACTTAGGATTTTTATTATTCATTTTTACAGAAAACAGGAGAAGACACCAGCTCTCATGAGCCTGAAATAGTGAAATCATCCAATGAGCGACAGCTCAACAATCAAATAATAACTCTGCGTACCCGTTTGAAGTAAAGAAAGGAAGAACTGAGAAAAGAAAAACTAAAAGGTAATTAATTTGCTAAATACTGATACAACTAAAATATTTTGTATTTTATAATATGACACTTATCATTGCTTGTGATAGGTAAGAATTTGCTGAGTCAGTTATCGAGCCAACAGCCTAAACAGTCTATTCCCACTGAAGACTCTGACATTGAAAAACCTGTCCAGACTTCATTTGAGTTGGAAGAGTTGGAAGAAGAACTTAGTTCAGAAGAAGAGCTTGATTCAGAAGAAGAGGAGCAGTTTGACACGGAAACAGAGTCTGAGACCTGTTCAACTGTAACCAAGGAGGACGATAACACTCCAACATGGTATTTAGCACATGCTTACTTCTCTTTAGGGACTGGCCATGAAGTAAGGGGGGAACTGAGCATGAAAACAAGGTCGAAAAAGTGATGACCCTTCCTCAGTTTCCATGCACCATCACGCCCTCTCTAATGTACAGTTTTCTAGATGGCCCTCCCCTTTTAGAAGTACAAAACTGTGACCCCGCCCTGTTTTTACCCAACCAGTATAGAAACAGTATATAAACATTTTATATGTTTATTGCTTAATTAGAGAAACCAAGCATGAAACAGCCCAGCAATGGAGTTCATGGGATTCCAACAGGCAATGAATCATCTCCTTGGACTGGGATTATCAATATCCACATTCATATCAGACAGGCACACAACTATTGCAAGCAGTATGAAGAAAGACTATGCAAACATAACACACTACTTTGACTTGTGGCACATAAAGAAAAGTATGTTCATCACTTACAATGATAATATAAAACATATAGAGTGCAATTTAGAAAAGCGTGAAATAGTACTAATTCTAAATAGTACTAAATAGTGCTGTATTTCTATTGTTTTCTATTGCCTATTTTCTATTTCTATTAGTGCTATTTAGTACTAATTAGTTATTAAGTAAGCTTTTATAAATTGCACTCTAGCAAATTGAATTTTCAACATATCCTTATTTATGTTAAGTAACGATCCGTGTAAGAAGTAGGCACATTCTTCGCACGGCATGTAAAGAATGCAAAATTATAATTGGATCAGTAAATAAAAATGATCACTTCTGATTGGTCAAGACTGAAAAAACCGCCAAAAAAGGTACTTTGAGAAGCTTTTTCTATAGAATTTACATAAAATGTAGAACCTAGTTTTGGCCGAGTATTGGGCCTTTGTGATATGGGGAACTGGTTATAATCGACGAGAATAGTCAAACTGATATCCGCCATCTTGAAATCCATTGATACTGACGTTACGAAACCCTTTTATTTACCTGTTTTATCGCTGCTGTGGTTTATATTTGTCTATAAGACGAGTGGAAAAGCAAAGAACCATACCTTTGTGTTGATTTGGAATAGTTTTAATGTTTCGATGCCTCGAAATGCTAGTTGTTGTTGTCCTCAGCATGGTGAGTGGGGACACGTGGACGACTCAATACTGAGAATCTGCACCGATTTCGAGAAATCATTTTGCAAAGTTGATCCTGATAGGCGATATGCCAATCGAAAGAGAAAGATTCGTGTATTTTGCCGCGAGAGGATTAAACTGGAGTTCGATTATGGAAAGCTTGAACGGCCTCAAGTGAGAGATCATGTATTTCAGATTCATCGACAACCATAAACAATCTCGACTTGTTCAATCGGTGACACGGTTTCTCTTTATTGGTCATAGTGGTGATCTTCAGTCATATAGTATTAGCGTAAAACCTCAATGAAGTGGTCTTTTCTAACCCTATTGTGTTTTGTTTTCGAATTTATAGGTTCAAGAATTTGAAAATGTTGAAGTGTCCGATAGCGATATTTCCACTGAAGTTTATACGGTACACGACATGGAGCACCAGTGAAAACGTAAATAAACTTACAAATGAAAGTCAAGACCAGGCCTCACAGATTGGCCCTTCATTTCCTAGACTGCCATACCACCAATACGAGACTAGGAAAAAACTGAACTCCGTAAGATTATCCTGGAGAGTTTACAAGAAACACTTAGGGCTTTGTCCATGGAGATGAACATGCTTTGCCTGACTTAGTAAATGATCTTCTGGAATCGAAGAAGTGGAAGGAAGTTTTTTGGTGTACCACCAAAAAGAAAAGAAGAACAAACAGGCAAATTCTTACAAAAACTTGCTAAGCAATACAAAGAGTCAAAGTCAAGAGAGGAAAATCAAAATATCAAAAGCCGATCCAGCCAGCTACAACAGCCAATAAAAATTGCTGGCACTAAACATGGCAGCACAATAGCATTCCAAGGGGCTACACCTAGCACATTCAAAACCCGCATAGAGGCAGCAAAAAATCTTGGAAGAGTAAGGTCATATGCTGCAGAAAGAAGGCGACTGCTCTCTATTGTTGCTTGTGATTTTTCAGACTCTTCTCACTGAACTCTTCCAGTGTTCCAAAGCCACTGTTACTGCAGCTAGAGTACACAGTATTTTGTTTGGAAGGGGTGGTGTACCCCCTTCATCTATGAAATTCACCCGCCAATGCATTTCTCAGGAGGTTTTGGATGATTTAGCTGAGTTCTTACTAAGGGACAATGTGCAAAGGCCATCTTCATGTAGAAGTGTGATTGTTGAAGGAGAGGAATGCCCAGTAAGATATTGGCAAGACTCCATCAAGAACTCAATTCAGCAATATAGATTGGAATTTCCAAATGGAATCAGGTGCACCTATATTTACACACATCTCCCTAAAAACTTTCGCAGTAATACTATACTTGCGGGCTTGTGTAATATTTGTGAAGATTGTGGCTATTCCAATTTTGCAATGCTGATATCTTTGTTACAAAGAATGGCATTGGAGTTACAAGACAAGACTTGAGCAACCTTGTAAATGATGCCAGACAACTACAGCGTTACCTCAAGACAAAGTTTCCACATGAGGTATGTACAAATACAGATACAACTGTATTGTTACTTTTATTCCTAAATTTCTGGTATAGTATAACAATGGGCGTGTAACGCCTGACTTTTAAAATTTTCACCGCAGACAAACGAAAATACCATAACTGGAAAGAGCATCCTAAAGTTAGTAAAAGTGGAAAGTTTGAAGGGAAATACGTAAATAGGGCAATAGTTACAGGCATTCAAACTTTGCCTATTTTGTATGGAAATGTAGGCAACAGCTTGCCTTCCAAGCGAAAACTCATACAAATCCTTGTCAAAGCGGGAAACTTTGAAAGCCGTTAACTTTTTTCTTATTTGCTTGATTCTTTTCAAATTTTCAACTTTTACTAATTTTAGTATGCTCTTTCAAGTTATGTTATTTTCGTTTGTCTTCGGTGAAAATTTAAAAAGTCACGTGGCGGGTGTTACAAGCCCATTGAACAAATGTTGATAGACATATGTAAATGTATATGTACATTTATGTATGTGTTGTCTCTTGGGTGGCCAGGCACTTTTATACAGCAGCTACACTTGTTTTATCAATGAAAGGCTGCATGTAGTAACCCATGAAAGCATTCCATTCGTGAATGAATAAATTACTTGATAAATAATACAACAATGTCACCATAACAGAAAACCCATCAATATTCTACTTGTACTAACTTGTGAGGGGTTTGAAGCCTCCCAATGCATTTTTAAAGTTGACAGAAATCACAGGTTGTTTATAAAATGTAAAATTTGAGTGTATACATATGTATACATGTACATGTACTTTGTTTTGAAATTTAGATTACAATTAATTTTGTAATTTCCTTATGTATATCAACAGGTCAAGATGCACTCAAGTTGTTTGGAGCTTTGCATTGCATATGCATTAGATGCCTGCAACAAGCCTCATGAACAGGAATCGACGGAATTTTATTTGTTCTACAAGATACATGAGAAAGTTACCTTTGCCATCTCTGAGGCACCAGTAGAACTCCAGTCTCGGTACTTGGAGCAACTAGATGAATTCCAAAAGACATATTGGTATTATATTTATTTAATGAAATTCCAAATGCATTACATTCATTCACAGTGAATCTAATTTGGCCATATAATAAGAACCAAGCACCAGGGTGACTACTACAGGTAACACACAATACATGTACATATTTATGTGCCTGAATGCAATAGCATGACAATAACTTATGTTAGTAGAAACCAACTAGCATACAGTACTATCACAAATCCTGCAATCTGATTGGCTAACATATACTCACTATCTATTGAGTGATAAATAGTGAGTAGCGAAAAAGCCGGCATTTTGAACAAAAACAAAGCGAAAATCAATAATTATTGGTATAAATTCAAAGGCAGTATGCTAGTTGGAGAACAATATTAGACTACTCGTCCTCGTTTTCTATGAGTTCAAATAGTCAACTCGATGCTACGCGCCTCGTTGACTATTTAAGGGTTAGAGACTGATGTGAGTGCTTTACCTGCAAATAGACGCACGCGCCAATTAGAAGTCTCTAATCCATTTATTAATCAAACTGAATACAGTGCAGTTGTGAAAAGTACAAATTTGTCCGTGGGCGCTCGGGCGAATTACATGTAAACTGAATGCGGGAATTGATGAATGAGAATTTAATATTTTTTTTAAACTAGTTTTAGATAGTTTTACAAAACGTTTTATGGTAAAGTGAAAAGAGTAAAGACAATAAAACACATCAATGACCAAATAAAATATAAATATGGTTGTGCTCTTGAAAATGTAGTCTTTAATTCTTTTTTATGATGTTGAATGTGAAAGAGCAGTTTTGGCACTGCCAAAATCAATAAATTAAGATGAATTTTGTAAATTATTACTCGTAACGTTTGTGTTTGTATAACTCTGTGTACATGTACTTGATTCAGCTTGGTGTAAAGGGTTGTTGTTGGCCAGAGTAGTCGATGTTGAGGCAGCAAGTATATCAGAGCATTGTTTTTGTTGTGCCAATGTTTGCCTTTCGCTGTATACTCTGACGCTCGCTTCGTTGCGGTGACCAGAGACCTGTATTATGCGATGAACTGGTATTCCTGCTCAGTCAAGCATAGTGACTGAAGTCGACCTTACGCTGTGGTTTGTGTAAATTATGTTTAAGTGTGCATCAGTTGAAATATTCTTCATCATGCTCCCTAATGTGTTGACTCCAATGGGCGCTTTCTCGTACCAAACTTTGTCGGTAGGACTGAAATTTCTCTTTGGTCGTTGGAATAGCGCTTCTTCTTCTGGATTAAGGACAGACAGTAATTGCTTTAGATAGTCAACTGGACAATCTTTTTCACCGGTGGAAAACATTTTGGCATTTCCTTCATCAGCTTTATCGCTGAGACCACCAGGATGGTTTTTGGTTTTCTCTCCGCTCATTTCAACATATTCAAAGCTGTTTGCGTCTTTTTGGATGACAAAGCTGGTTTTCTTCAACTGTCTTTGATTTTCTCTTCCTCGTCGACAAAAGAACAGGCTTATATTAAACCAATTCACCCGTAAAAGTGAGAGGGGTCTATCTCCGCTGAATATTCTGCTTTCATAACATTTCTTGATGTCTTCTGGTTGAATAGATGGATGGCGTTGTACTTTGCTTTGACCTTGTTCTTTGATTCTCTTCAGTTTAGCGTTGAGTGAGCTGTTGGCAACTTTAAAAACGGGATCACTTATTATAGAAAATGTCTTTCCAACTTGTTCAGAAGTTAAATGGCGGTTGATAGCTGCTCTGATACAAAGATGGGCAGAACGACTGTAGTCTTTATCTTGGTCCAACTTCAATTTTTTCAATCTGTCAGCTAAGATATCCTTTGATAGATCTTCCAATACTTCAGATTGATATCTCCTCTGCATCCATTCAACAAGAAAACATCAATAAAGCATTTATTTTTTGTTTTGAAGTCATAACAAGGCAAATTTCATTCATCATTTTAAGTTCTGAGCTGCTCACTCAGCGACAAAGCGGCCACAACACAGAAGCAGCCGACGGCAAAAATTGAAGTGCTTGTTTTGAATAATAATGTCGTTAGTTTTTTACCTTTCATCACAGAAACTCCCCAACGAGTTTGAGGAGGAGTTCTTTCAGGTTGTGCATCTGCTATAATTTTATTTATATCTTCATCAGCTAGTTGAGCAAACCTATCAGGATCAATAGCCGCCATAATAGAGTAAACTTGCCGTGCGTAAAACTGTGATAGACGGCACTAGTGCCGTTGTCATCAGATAACACATGATCACGTGATCGATTTTAGCCAATCAGAAGCCACAATTTAGTACAGTGTATTAAGTTTGAATAATAATGACTCATAGAAAACTCGAACTCATAGTCTAATTGTTAAATAGTATGTTTTTGTCACATCCTTTCTTAAACAAAATGATGTACCTGTACATGTATAACATGTATACTTATGTTAGTATGTGATTTTCTGTTTAGGTATGTCCTCAACAACCTAGCACCTGGTAATGCTGTAGTGATTATAGACTACAAAATGTTTAATAATGGTATATTTACCAAATAAATCCATAAAGGCATTAATAAATATATTTCTTTTGATTGGATTGTAATATGTTGTACATAGACAGAGCTAAACACATCTGTCACACAATCTGCTGATATTGACTGACTGAGTATTTATTGACTTAATTAGTATGTGTAAAACGAAGCTATTTACCTTTTAATCATGTTCTCATGAGATTTTAAGGTCTTTTAAAGCACTAAAGAGTGGCTTGCGGTTAAAAAAGAATAAACTTGTTAAAAATGGCTAAATTAATAAAATAAACTACCGCACTTTAAAGAACGGACCTCCATAAAATGGCTTAAATTTAGTCGACCGCCGAAGGCCGACAACTGACTTTTAACCCGAAGTGAAAAAAATAATTTTTTCGAACATTTGCCGTTATTGCATGTAACCCAGCTCTACATAGGCTAAATATTACAACCAAACTAAATGTATCAGAAAATCATTTTATATGAGTTTTACAGAGCGCCAAAATGACCCGAAATGTTAGCGTCTTTCAGGGAGATTTTGATGCAAAACAAGGGGGGGTGGTCAAACGTTCGAGCAAAAGCCTGAACCAAACTTTAAATACGACCATTCTTAATCTATTCGTATAGGAAAAAAATGATAGCAATTTGAAAGGAATCGGCTGACCCTCATCTTTCAACTCTGCCCGGTTTTCTCAGACAACCACACTTAAAGTATTCAATCAGCCTGTATTGAAACAATATCCTCTATATGCATGACATCGTATGCATGTATAAATGAAAATAGGCCACAAGTGAGAAAAATTATAATAAACAAAGCTAGGAAAAAATAAAAATTCTAGAATACTGTGATTTCGTTACATGGTACGTTGTGTGACTTTTGTGACTGTCGTCGTGTTAAATTTCAACATGTCAGCGAGAACTATAATTATAGCCTTAGTGTTTTGTGTTCATCTATTGTATGTAGTAGGAGTAAACGACGATATAGATACTGAAGACGATTGAAATGATCATGAAGAATCAAAGGTGAGTTTTTAGAACCAAATTTCGTCCGTTGCCGTCATAATAACATCTGATCATTCCACCACGTGCGATTCAGTGTTGGGTTAAAAGTAACGCTCCGCGTAAGAACGATAAGCACTCTACCGCATTGTAAACAAAAACATAATCTAATTATCCAATTTAAATCCTGGATTGTCATTGGTCAAAAACAGATTATTCCCGAAGTAATACCGAAGATATTCGTTTTTCATACCGATTTCTTCCTTATTAGGTTTTGCTCTATTGTTTCCAAATGCTCCGAAGTTTGTACGGAAATTGACTGTGAGGAAATCGATTTGTAGGTTATTGGCCATGCATATACCAAGTATTTTGGGACGCCATATTGAATTCCTTGTTATCACCTTGAACGAAACGTTTTATCCAAGCGAAAACAGATCAAAATCCAACTTTTTTATTATAAAATAGTGTAAATAGATTGTAAATAGTATATATAGTAAATAGTGTAAATAGATTGTAAATAGTATATATCTTCTATGGAACATCAAAAAGACGGCACTTTTCAGAGCAACGTGTGGAATCATGGCTGGTCTGCGTGTGGAATCATGGCTGGTCTGCAGTGTACAATCAGGCTCGACCTTTGCACTCCAGCGCGGGCTGGGAGAGGGAGCGCAAATTATTATTATTTCTGTATGGACTCAATAGAACGTTTTCGCACAAGTCACTTTTTATTTGCTAATGAGTACCGTTAAATGCTAATGTGGAGGAACAATAGAGAATCACATACGCCAAAATAAACTATTGTTTCAAATGTTAAACGCTGCGTACATACCAACGTGTAATGTACGAATGTCCACCACACAGACCAACACAACAGACAACACTAGCAACGAATAAATGTATTTCAAACTTCAACTCATTTTTCTATTTAACATGAATTCGACAGTCTGATCTGAGAGAAATACACGATCATAAAACATCAACATAAAACTTACCTACGATTTCAAAAAACACTTTTTAAGGCATGTTTATAACCCTAACTAATTGTTAATTCATATTACAAAACATGTTAACAACTGTACCGTAATGTAGCCTGCATATGTATTATATGTTATTTGAGCTTAACCTTATTGATTTGCAAGGATTTGCTTGGTGTCATCCGTCTCGAATACTTCGTTTTACTGGCAATCAACGCAGGCGTTTCGTTTATGGCCGTTGACGCAGTAGAAGAATTGACTACTATAATTTTTATTATTCATTTTGATATTTATTTATTTATATTATTTATATTATTTTGTTAACATCCTTGCGATACTTATGGTTTTAAGGATAATAAAGATAGATGTAGATGTAGAAGGAGTTGAGGTTGAAGGTTGTGGTATTTGTAGTGCGTTTTTTATTATTCTTTTCATTCGTCGAGTCAAATGTTCGTCTGGATACTCCAAGTACATGTGTAATACGTGGTCCGGCAGTCCACCCTCCATTAGCCTCCGCTTGGCGAACATTAATACCTTGTTCCATTCTTTTCCATCACATCGGTTGTAGCATTGAACAACAAACTTTTTCTCTTTTTCTCCGACAGAAACGCGCTTCCTTTGTGCGGCTGTATAAGCAAAAGTAAAGAAGCAATTTAATGGGGTGCAGAGTGGATTTACAGATGCATGCATGATTGCTTTACCTGTATCACACATGTCACCTCGATCCCCGTATCTGTAGCGTTATCCCATGGGCGCCATAAACTGGACATCGTGGCTGGCCTTCAACTTCAGTTGCACTTGCCTGTACTACGCGTTCCTGCAAAAGGTTCTAATCTAGCGTAGCTGTCTTGCGTTAGTACACTTACACGCTGGTATGTATGCAGTGCCAAATTTTAATAGCTTAAAATTTTGAACAATTTTGATTCGCGGTATTTTTGGTCATTATCAGGTATGGATGTACCAGATATTCATGCTGTACTTTTAAATATTTTAGCATTTTTACTGCTTCTCATTACACTACAGCCTCCGCTAGACCCAGGAAACATATTTCCTTTACAACAATGTTTACTACCAAATGTTCGTGGACATCCTTTCTACGGTCGAGATGTTTTCTCACTTATATCAAGACAGCCATGGCTATTTTTGAGAAACATTGGCAAGACTCCAGGCTCATTTTTGAGGATAGCAACTGACCTTTCACTGGCTCTATTTCGTGTAACTAGGCTAACCATAGGTCAAAAATTGCGACCTCCGAATTCGAATACCAAGACAAATAAGCCAAGTCAGAGTTTAAGAATAACCGTGATTCCTGGAACCGAATCGGGATAAAATCCAACCGGAAATTGAGCTTCGCCATACATTTACTGTAAATCTGCTAGAATCTTAGGTGAAAATATCAGTCGTTTGCGTGCCTTAGTTAGACTCTAAGAAATATTTACTCAACTAATGGTGAGTGTTTAAGACATAATGCGCCTTTGTGAGCCAATATTTGAGTGTCAGGACAAAAAGAACACGATTTTAAAAGGTATTGTTTGACTGAGTAAATGACTGGAGATTCGCCCGCCATGACACACCGGACACCGAAATTTGCCCAGAATAATTTTATTTCCCTTGAATATTTCCTGATAAACTATAACTTTATCTTCAGATGAGGATTTGTGCATTTACGCACTGCAGTCACAGTACTTATCAACTCATAAACTGCCGTAATAAAAGCAAATGTAAGATTGCCGTGTCTGTCTTACTTGTCTTCCTCTGTTCGTCCTTCACCCTTTACCATCGATAGCAAATATTGACACTAGAAGAGAGTGGATTAAACTGGTCTCAGAAAAGACCAACAAACTGGAAAAAATGGCAGCCTCGTCAAGATTCACGAATATGTTCTGCACATTTTGTCGATGGGAAACCAATTAACCGAAATAAATCCTCAGTATTCCTTCAATAGTTCCTTCGTCTCGTCTCCTCTACAACAACAAAATGCACAAATCCTCATCTAAAGATAAAATTATAGTTTATCAGGAAATATTCAAGTGAATTTAAAACTATTAGGCAAGTTTCAGTGTCCCGGTGTGTCATTACTCAGTCAAAACAAGACCATCTATAATCGTGTTCTTTTTGTCCTGACACTCAAATATTGGCTCACAAAGGCGCATTATGTCTTAAACACTCACCATTAGTCGAGTAAACCTTTCTTAGAGTCTAACTAAGGCACGCAAACGACTGATATTTTCACCTAAGATTCTAGCAGATTTACAGTAAATGTATGGCGAAACTCAACTTCCGGTTGGATTTTATCCCGATTCGGTTCCAGGAATCACGGTAATCCTTAAACTCTGACTTGGCTTATTGACAATCCTCCATGTACGTAAAAATGTTTTGATTTCGCGATCGTTTCTTGTCCATTTCAGCCGTGGGAACGGTCCATTCTGATTGGTTGATTTTTACAGAGATGTGATTGCCGCTGTCATGTTACATAGGAGGCTAGTTATTGCAAGCCCGTGTACTACTGAACAATTTTAGAAATCTATTGACATAGAATTAATTTATAAGCCATCTACGCTTTGCTCCGACGGCAATTATTATCACTGAAGAAAGACATTAGTATCAATCAATAAAAATCAACATACACTTTTTTTTTCTTTATCAATGTACGTACTTTATCGATTTTCAGTATTCATTTTGCTACACTTATGAACGGTCTCTTATGAACACACCTATATCTTGAATTTAGAATAAAGTTTGGTACGGTTGGCGGCACGATAAACGAACGAGCTGTTAGGCAGATAATTCAGTGACAATGTCTGCATCTGGGATGACTTGGTTTCCAAGAGCGGTCCACAGTGTTGTGGTCCACAGTGACAATCATTGCAGCGACTTAGCACACAACAGAGCTGAAAGACTAATATAATAACATTGCCTTCCCCTCGATATGTTGCTAACTAAAGCGATCGTCAACAATAAATGAAGATCTTTACATAATTCCATCGAAGAATCGGATATAAAGTACGAGCAAAAAGGCTTCGAATCCACTCTGAACACGAGATCGCGAGTCACAAATGCCCAAATGAACGACGGGAACGTACGATATATGACGTCAGGGCAAAAGTCACGTGAAAAAAATATTTCTCCACCCACTGAAAAACACAAATCGAGAATCGAGCTGGCATCTGAATACACAGGAAGCCCAACCAAAGATTAGTTTTGCTCCCAGTTCGCTCGCTGGGGCTCGCTCACTGGTCGCAACAATCAATTGACGTCCACGTGTTCGTCAACGTCGACAGAAAATAAGCATGATGAACCAAGTTTTACTTGCACTTATGTGCTATGAAAATATCAACATGTTGAGAGTCTTGCTCTGTGGTTTGATATTGACCCATCGTCCATCGTGCACATTATATATAAAATTTTGCCAGAACTGTGGCACTATTTCCAAAATCAGCTCCGATGGCCAAACCTCCAAGAATGGACACACCTTATGGGAAACTGGCCAGATTTTCCAAATGCTGTAGGTGCACTAGACGCCACACCTCATGAGATTTATTGTCCCCACACCGAACCACAACGGCCATTCTACAGTGGTCATCGACATTATCACTGTATGAACACTCAACTGATAACAGATAACGAGGGACACCTACGATTTGTACAGGCAGGATTTTTAGGAAGTACGCATGATGCTTTATCCTTTAGACTGATGACACCTATTGGAACAGGACAGCAGTTGGATCTGCCTCCGAATGCAAAGCTATTGGCCGATAGGGCGTACACAGACGGCGGCCCGCTGATGACAGCAATCCGTGCAAACCAGATACTTTTACTCAATAACAGATATAGAAGGCGTGCGCGGAAGTTCAACAGGTGTCTATCGAAGAGAAGAGTAAAAGTTGAACATGTTTTCAAAGAGATGAAAACATACAAAGCTATAGGACAGATATGGCGGATCCCAGATGGCTAATGCCGATTTGTGTGGAATTGGTTGCTTTTTTGTCTGAAAGGCGGAGTAGACTCTTCAAAAGCATAGTAACCGTAGAGCCTAGTTTCAGTTATAATAACAATTTAGAACGTACTTTAGATTTACTCGCAGAAAACCTATCTAATGTAGCTGTGCGTGCCAACCCTTTGGCACCGAATTATAGTGGTTTATAGGTTTTGCTACATGGTTTGCAACGAGGTGCAATGCATCAGCAGCTTGTAGCTGATCATGATTATGAAGTAAAAACTTGTATAAATAGTGTTGGACATTCGTACATTACACGTTGGTATGTACGCAGCGTTTGACATTTGAAACAATAGTTTATTTTGGCGTATGTGATTCTCTATTGTTCCTCCACATTAGCATTTAACGATACTCATTAGCAAATAAAAAGCGGCTTATGCGAAAACGTTCTAATAACCTACATGTACACAACGAAACTATGTTCCGCTCGTTCCTTCGGTGAAAATGATCAAATACATTTTTTAATGTTTATTTATTTCCAGTCTTGATATTTTTAGCTTCGGCATTGGACGGAACCATAAGGTGTTATTTTGAAAGACAGGATGATAAGAACAAAGGAACATGTTTTCTGAGCACTTCACGTAGCTATAAACTTGGACGTACCGGTATACTGCGGCGCTTGGTTGTTGATATTTTACCATCATGTTTGGACAGCCTTCATTATGTAATTGTCTCATTTCTTGCCGTCTAATCGTGGAGGAAAATTTTATATTTCATGCAAAGGAACACTTGAGTAAGGTAAGGCACTAAATATATTTCTGTGTTCGTATTTTACCAGATGCAATGTTCTACCACTCAAAGACATTCGAGTCTGTAACTATTTTGGCGAATGTGAGATAGAGACCGGAAATGGGGAATATCCAATACGCATTGCTTTGGCCTTTCATTTTGAAGAGGACTGATTGCTTTTGTAAACACAATTATTCCCGGATTTATCGGACAAACACTGAACACATATATAAGTTTATGCGCCTCAGCTCTGTTGACTTGTGAGGCCTTGCTTGCACTTTGCTTGTTTGGTCCTTGACTTCAGTTCATGTTTTATATACGATAGGTTTGTTACTGATAAAACATAGGATACAAAGGATTGCTTCCCGATACTGTATCTGGACATTGTCAATGTCACCAAACTGCTTTTGAACTAAGGCCAAACAAAGCTATACAATTACAGCTTTTGGCATATATCGCTCTTTTGGGAAGTTTCCCCAAGGCCAATTTTTCTCTAATACTCACTATGGACAGATTATTAGTATATGATCGTAATTCATCAAAATTAAGGCAATAAAAACGTACTTTACTCTAATATATTCTGATTTTTAGATTCAAATTTGCCGCTTTTCCCTCTTCCACCAATGATTGCAGTGAAAATAATTGGATTGTTTTCTCATTAACGGCTCCAGATGCGTTAGCCCTATTGTTTTCGCTACAGTTCTTACACAGAACGTTACATAATAATTTAACCTCGTTGACAACTAACTTTAGCAAGTGCCTATGTATATGTATACACACAAAATGTAAGTGTTACACATTTATAGCATGGAGCAGAAAAGAACTCTATTTGAACTATAATTTATATATTTATCTGATCCTGAGACGATGAGCTGGATGAAACTAGTTTTATGATAGCACTGCAGAATATGCCTAAGACTAGTTTAATTTTATCCTTTCAAATGGAAGTGGCATCGGGACTAATGGAGTAATAAAAGTAATAATACAGTGAAGTGTCTCTAAGCCGGCCCATCCGCGGAACTTGCAGCTCTACCTATCCGTCTTCCAGAGAGTTAATTATAGGGTCTGAATGGGCGAGTCCGTTTGTCAGGCTTTGATCAAATATTTTGCTTAGATATGTTCGTTATATAAATATTTTAAGCTTAAAAGCTATTTATTAGCCTGTTATATTTTTTAGCCTGTTATTTATACAGTCGAGCGGTTATAAGTACAGTTGAGAACTGTAATGTATGTCATATTGATAATTCCTTCATAGTGCCAGCCCGAGCGACGAAATACGCCCTTAGACGATGCTGAGTACGATGCTTTTTATGGCATTATTTCTGGCGAGAGATCCTTCAAAAAATGGCCCAAAACCTCAGATAGACTTTATAGTGTTTATAGAAAATGAAAAGTGACCAATATGAGATCCGCGAAGTTCACGATCCAATGGCAGGAAAGATGGTGAATTAAATTGTTCACAAGAAAACAGGAAGCATCGTAAAAAAATCAGAGGTTTCATCTATAGTTCAAAGTTTTTATGAGGATTCAAAGGAGATGGAGCAAAAAAGCTTGACATAAATATAGGCCGTTTATACAGTGGAGTATCACGTGACGTAATTCAAAAGAACTTCAATGGAATGAAAGATCCCCAGTGCATAAGACCCCTTTTCCAAAACAAGGCAATCAAAGCATGTAAAGTGCAAGAACGCCATCAAGTTGACCTAGTCAATATGATGGCCATGCCAGTATCACTTGATGGAGTGACATATAAGTATATCATGTCTGTCATAGGCCTATTTAGCAGGTTTATATTTTTGAAGCCCTTAAAAACAAAAGAATCTGCAGAAGTGGCAGAAATCCTGCTAGAGATTTATAATGAACATGGGCCACCTCTAATTCTCCAAAGTGACCAAGGGACTGAGTTTAAAGGAGTAGTGAAGAAAGTATGCGAAGCTTTAAATGTTAGAATAATCAAAAGCTCTGCATATAGTCCACAGACCCAAGGCAAAGATGAACGTTCCCATAGAACTTGGAAAGAGAAGCTTAAATTTTATGTAATAAATGACCATCTAAACTGGGTGGAAAGTTTTCCTGTTTACCAGCAACTCTACAACGAGTCCCCACATCGCTCTCTTGGTATGGCTACTCCATTGAGGTATATTTTGGCAGGCAGTCAAACAGGATACCAAACAAACTGTCATACACGGAAACAAAAATCTATGATGTAAGAAGAAGAGGGTACTGAGTATATGTCAGAAGAATTAGATGAAAACACAGTAGAAAAAGAACTTGAACTTTTAATAAAAGAACGTGAACTGATCAGAGAGAAAGCTTTCAAGGCTTTCAACAAAGCAGCCCATCAAATGGTAGAACGAGAGCTTCAAAGAAATCCTCCATCCCTTTACGAAGTCGGCGAAACTATTTTGATACGTGTTGCAAAAACGAAAAAGTCTATCAAGGGAAAGAAAGTAAGTTTAAAGGACACTTGTGAAGGAGTTGTTTTGAAGGCGGATCATGAAATTCATTAATATTTATATTTTTTCAAGTATTGCTCTTTTCTGAAATAGAAAAAAAAGTTTAACATCTTTTATATAAGTTGTAGAATAACATTTTGCCGGTTTAAAAATGTCAGTCATTTGCAAAGGGGCGCTTTGTATAATAAATGATGCCTCCTTTGACGTCACTGAATTACCATATCACGATTTCAAACCTTTATAACTCGCAAATGCGAAGCTCAAATCACAAAACACTGAAACATCCCACTATTCACTTCATATGTAATCGATTTTCAAAATAAAAAAATAAGCTTCATAAGCACTTTAAAGAGAAGAATGCTTGGTTTAAAGTGGATGATATCACGTCTTTAACCAAAGAAGATGAAAGTAGCAGGCAGAGAGTTGCAATTGTTTGTTCCATGCCATCAGTGATCAACTAATTCGACATGGTATGCCAGTTCAGACACCTGCACAATTGCGCTATAATGTTATTGGATATTTGAGAGAAAACCCAACAACTTCTGATGGTACTCACTGCAGAGAATTCGTCGCTCATCTTGGCTGGGAATCATACCTTAAAAGAATGTCTCAAAATGGAGTATGGGGTGATTGGATTGTTCTTTGGGGGCTAGTTAACTTGCTTAAGATGGAGTTTGCTATAGTATCTAGCATAGGAGAAAGCGGACTACGGATAATCAGTCCACAAAACTCAAAACGCCCTAAGAAAGGTGTAGAATGTGTTCCGCTTTCTGGGATGATTTTACTCAAGCACGAGACTGAGTTTCATTATCACAGCCTGGAACCTAGACTTTCTAAAAGTCCTCAGCCCTTTTTTGTTTTTTAATGGTAGGACTGAGGAATTTTCATCTCTGCTTCACGCCATTTTTACCGACGGGTTTTTCAGTCGGTGAATACATTATATCAAACAGCCAATCAGAACGCCTTGGTGAAGAGATGTCAATCAAGTATGTAAATAGCTCAGAACCAGAATGAAATCAAAATGGCGTCGGAGAAAGCCATTCAGTATGGAATGGATATCATAGGATATAATAGTACTAGAAAGCACCAGAAAAGTGCAGTAGAAGGATATCTGTCTGGGAGAGATGTTTTTCTGTCAACCCCAACGGGGTCTGGTAAAACTTTTGTTTTTGAGATCGCGCCATTCGCGATTGACTACATGAAGTATGGCCAAGAACTATGTAAACAACAATATGGAGTGCAGGCGCTTACTTTTGCTAAAACCATTTAGTTCAGACCATGAATCAAATAACATTATGCATACCTGTTGTGACATTTGTGCAAAAAATACATGTAACAAGGAAAATTGTACTTGTGACCAAAGTTGTATTACCAACAGAGGCTGCTCATGTTTTGAATTGTTGCTCAGACAACCCAAAGATTGTGAGAAGTTGTCTACACCAGAAATCATTAATCAGGTTTCAAGTAGAAGTCGTGCTCAACTTAGACAACAACTCCTGGAATACCGACAACAACTCCTGGAATACCGTTTAGAACTTGCAAAATCAAATACTCATCAAAACCTCCTGACAGGACTTGATCTTGCAACAGGTTTTTCAAGGGTACTAATTGATGAAATTGTTAATAATGTTCAGTTTATTGACAGTTTAGAAACATTGAAAACCAAGTTCTCCTTTTTTAATGAAGAACATGCATCAAACACCTGGAAATATATCAGCCAAATGCTACAACTATTTGATGAAGAGAGTGAAAGTGAATGTGATTTTTATTCAGAAAACCAGCATTGTGTACATCAATCCAGTTCTCATTTGGATAACACTGATAGTGATGGCAGTGACATTATTAATCCAAAACTAAAATATAATACAAAAAGGTATTTATTTTCAGATGATGAAAGCAGTAGCTCAAGCTAACTACATGTGTATGAACTATGGGCATAAAGATACAGAACTTTGTAGCATATGGGATAACATATATTATACTGTAAGTTATAATGATTAATCAATTCTTGCATCTTGTTTTATTTACTACATGAGTACTAATTATACTATCGGTAAGTACTAGTTGTAATAGTAATTTGAATTGAATTAAACAACATGTATTTAACATCAAATTTGATAATAGTGCTTCTTACTAAATTTCTTTATGGATTGACTTATCCATATTTTAAGTTTTCCCATGTCAAGCCTATCAAGTATACTATGTTTCATATTAGGGAATGCCAAGTGAGCACGTCCTGCGATTTTACTATAGGGCTTAATTGGTAGTAAATGTTCAACCAAAAGCATAGTATCTTCCTCTGTGGATAATCTTGTATGCCTACCTGATGGCCTTTTCACCTCTGTCATACTGTCAAAGTTGTGCAAGATACATTCTGATGTTTCAATGCTTCTGCTTACTCTGGTTATTGTACGGTTTGTGATTTCACCCCTATAACTGTGACAATCGTTCTTGAAATACTTGTTGTCGTGCTCGATTTCTAAATCCATTGGATGGTTTGTATCAAGCTGACCTTTGTGGTTGACTGATCTATTCCAAATTAAGGAATGAGCTAATATTGGGCTTAGTAAACAGTAAACAGATTGTAGCTCTAGCATTGCACAAGCATACTTTGGACAATTTGAGGCTTTGAAATACAAGCAAAAATACTTGTACAGTCTGAGAATTCTTTCACCATCCCCATATTTTAACCACTGCAAAAACATGGAGTTTATTTCATAAATGTTTTATAAATGTTGCCTCCACCACAAATAGCTTTAAAGGTCTGAATGTGCTTGGGCTGCCTGGATGTCCAGTGTCAGTTGAAACGTTTGACAGTATATTCCAACATTCCATACCATTTCTAGAACGAGTTATTGTACATGACGTCAAACTCTCTTATAATGAAGTAAGTGGCATATATACCGCTAACGGCCAGTCACTTTTGATGCATACTTTTGATGCTTTGCGAACTCTGTGCGGACAAGGAATATTGTCAATGAATGTGAGGCTCATCACATGCACAGTTATATATGAGGTGTGTCATTCAGCATTTCAACTTTGCATGGCTATAAGTATCCACATACAGTCCTGGGAGGGTGGGGGTGTTACTCCCATATATGGGCTATCCTGGAACTCGTATTTTTCGAAATCGAATGAAGCGATTTTTTTCCATTTCCCAAAAGGAATATTGAAAATTTTATCATATTACTCGGCCATTAATATATTTACATTGGTTGCCTGTTAAGGCAGCATATCGTCTGGAAGGTAGCTCTTCTTACATGTAAAGCTTTGAATAATTTAGCTCATTTTATTCAAGAGAATTTAAGTCCCGGCTCGTTTGCTTCACTCTTCAACTAAAAATTTACTAGTAATCAAATCTTATACTCTAAAAACATACGATTGTAGCGCCTTTTCTGTGTGTGCTCCAGTGATATGGAATTATCTTCCAATTAACATTAGAAATAGTTTGTCTGTTGAGGTTTTTAAGAAGGATCTTATAAGATTCATATATTCAAAATAAAATTTTTAGTTAGAATCCCATAGCTCATATGAAACTCGCGCGCTGATTGGCTGAGAAGCAAACCAGATGAGAGGGTGGGTATTCAGCGTGGAATTCAACACTTTGCAAAGCTGAATTCAACGATATACAGGGATCCCACGCCTTCTTTATTTTCACGTTCATTTGACCTTTCGTACAAACTTACTTCAAAAGAAAGGCAAAAAAATAGACAGCGCTTCTCTGCGAATTGCGCTGGTAAGATCAAGAAGGTCGCATTCAACAAGATCATGAAAAAAGTCAATCCACCGCCTTGATCGCTGTCGTATAAAGAACACCAATAACATTCAATCCTCTGGATAGCCTGACCAGCACAAAACATCTGAACCAGTCAAAGTACCGCAGATAAACTTTGGTCCATCAAAATGGCTGTTTGTCTATACAAAACAGGAAAGAGAGTAAAAAACATGGGCGCTGAACAAGAAATAAATAAATCTGGCACTAGTTCTTCATCACGATCAACACCAATCATTTTGGTATGTACTGTACACTACCTGTCAGCTGCATGTCATCGAATATATGTGCAATGTTTTTGTCCCTATTTACACAATCACATGTGTTTCTGATTTTTTTGTATCTTGAGTGTGTTCCCTCTACACCTACAAAAGTATGTAAACTCTTATTCCCAATACAATACTTCAACAAATTTGACTGTGATGAAGTATTTAAATCCATTAACTCCAAAACTGCAGAAAGCCTAACCAAAGACATTAATTTCAAACAAAAAGAGTTGAGCTTCAATAAACTACAAGTACTGAAAAGAGACCACAATTTCCGCAGACATAGTCACAAGTACATGTACCAGCACTTTAAATCAATAAAATATATAATTATCAAAACATTTCCATAGTTTTACATGAGCTTAGCACTAGGGTCACTTTAAACGTTTTGTTTACATGGCCCCAACCGATATTTGATGCATTCCCGGAAAGTAGCATGACTGAAACTGACTGTTACCATGTTTAATGCAGCTAAGGTGATTACCGATTAACATCTCTGCTCATTCCGTTTACATGATAATCCTATTGCTAGGAAGATCCTAGTACTAGAAACAAGTCTAACCCTATCCATGTTTCAAACAGAAAAAAATAAATACTGTATATAATAGGTTACACGATGGTCGGTTGCTATGGAGTTTGCACCCTCTACTATGTTTGGTCACGTGACCACATGAGCTCGCGTCCTCAGCTAATGGCGTCTCCTGGATATTGTCTCACTTTGAAACCTTGTATCTAGACTATCTTGTGTTATATTTCATACATTTTTGTGCTAAGTGAATCAATACTATCCCCTCCGCTGCTGCAAAGTCTTTATTTTTCGTCAGTGTGTATTATATGGAATAAAATTGTAGGAAAAGCGAGGGCTCTAAAACGCCTTAGTGGGGTGCCTGTGGTCTGTAGAAAGGCGCAAATGCCTCCTTTTAGGGGTACACAGAGGCACATGTAACAATAGAACAAATTCCCTTTGAGATCCCCCCTTGAATAAACTTTGATTTGCTCTAAATTGAAGAAAACTCGCCAGATTATGAAATGTCTTTAAACATGTTGCTTTAATATTGTTATAAGTGGATACCGATATATCATTGTCAAATTCAAAGCGTAGTTTATTGTATGATCTGTTAATTTGGATGGCTAGCAGCTCAAACCAAAGGTAATAAACTATGTTTTAACTACGATGTTTGTGTGCCATTCATTGGCCGCGTCCGCCATTATGTTCCTTCGAGCCCCGCGTGGATTTAGATTTCGCTAAAACGACTGTTCTCTTTGTTATTTATACTGTATCAGCCATTTGTTCTAATAGTTCTAATTGTAGTATGATAAGAGAACAATAAGATAAGTGCAGTTAATTGTAGAAAGTCTTCGAATTTAAAAAAATCCAACAACATGATGAGGGCAATTGAAGGGCGCCGATCGATAGAGAATTAACTGCCGAGGTCAAACAAGAGGCCTTTCATCACATGGACGAAAGGAGGTAATTACTGCAACTATTAGAATACATTCATAGCTTATTAGATCCCTGTATATTTCTTTTACGATTGCAAGAAGTTTATAATGTATTTTGTTAACAGAATTTAAGCCAGTTTGCAGTTATTTTAATACTGGAGATCTAGACCTTGACATGACTGCTGCCTAATCCGAAAATCTGTTTTCTATATGTCAGAACTAATAACAGTACATCTCTTTTAGATTAAATAAAATGATTTCACGTACCCCGTGAAATGTTTAGTAAGCCTAGTAAGGTACTAGTAGATCTTACTTTCATGTGTATTATTAAAATACAATGTAGACTCCCGGAGGCAAACTCTTACCCTGCGAGCAGAGGTTAGCAAACTCTATAATCTGCAGTGCCCTGAAATTGTACTGTTACACTTTTCATTACCTAGAGTTACTACTATTATTCATGTTTATTATTTCTTGATTGTATGATTTTATTTTGAAGTTTTTCTTGTACTCAGTAATATATACAGCAATCTTAAAGTTGTAATCAAACCGTCGATAATAAATAGAGGTCACGGCAATCTAAATTTATACACAAGTTAACAGCTACGTTTGGCTCATTTTAAATGTTAAAGTTTATTGAAATCAAGCCATAAAGATACACGATTACTTGACTTGACTTTTACTGTCTACTAGAGAGTTTGGTTTAGATCATTGATGATCAATCATTGACCCAAACAATATAACTGAATTATTCACGTTATTTCCCCGCGGTCATTTTCAAGGTATTGAATTTTCTGCTTTTAGTATTCAATTCGAAATCATTCTACTCTTTTAATTCAATGAAAACAATATATTTAATCTCACAAAGAAGTAGGATTTTTATGTATACTTTTTTTGTTTCACTTTGAAGAGTAACCGCTGGCATTCCAGTGCCCGCGGTTCAGGGAGAAAATTGCATAGCAACGGACCATCGTGTTAGGTAGGTTGATTCACTTGCTAGGAAGATCCCAGCTGACCCAGCACTACGGTTATACAGGTCATCAAGTTTAATATCTGGCAAATGAAGTCCAGCTGGTTTCAAGAGGATTATATAGTGATAAATTCTCAATGTTGTGGATTCAAATCTTTTTTATTCTACAGGTGTGGCCCCTTTCCTTTATATATCTGACATTCATAAATATTATATGTATTTTATTGAAGAAGCATTTAAGGGCCGGTGCAACATTGCATGCAACAAATTACAAATTTTGTTGCAACAAAATCATGCAACATTGCTTCGATCTGTGGAGCGTGGTTACCAAGCTGCAAAATATAAACAAACAAAATTCCGCTCGTCAAGAAGAAGAGACAGCAGCGTTCATTGAAAAAAAGAGTCAGTATAAGGAGAGGAAGACTTTGGGTGAGGCAAGGGATCCAAAAAAGGGAAGAGAATGGTGCGTTTCATACCATATTTGAAGAGCAATCGCTTTGCGACAAGACATCATTTCACAAGTATATAAGGATGGATTACAACAGTTTCAAGACGCTTCTGAGCTACATCGAGCCATGGATTGTAAAGAAGGATACACCAATGAGAGAGGCTATAAAACCAGCTGAACATCTGGTGTTAACTGTTCGTTATTTAGCCACCAGAGAGTCTTTTCACTCACTGTCCTTCCAGTTCAGGATCTCACGTCGGCCAATTTCGTACATTGTGTTTCATGTCTGCGAAGTATTAGCCACTTTCATTGGCAAAAATAGTATTAAAGTCTTCTCAATCCAACATGGCCTCTTCCTTTGATAAATAAGCCTGTTACCTAATATTTTTGACCAGCGGTTGTAATTTTAGTGCATTCTGATTGGATGAAAACCTCGAGCTGTTGAATGTGATCTTGCAGCGATGTTCGCACAATGAAATTTGTTGCACGGAATGTTGCAGAAGTAGGACATGATTCAACTCCAACAAATTTCAGGGGGTGACACATGCTGCAACAAGGGTGTTTGTGCAATGTTGCATGCAATGTCTTCTGGCCCTTTATTCCTTATAATGTCTACAGAAGCGAAATTTGTCAACACTATTCTAATCTCAAGTGAAGATGCCTCAAGGTCAAAAAAACAAAAGGCAGAATCAAGTCACGTGAAGATACGTGCGATAGAAGAAAAATATATCATATGTCAGTTACATTTTTCATATTTCAATCATATTTCAATTATATTTCATATTTCATATTACAGTTTCATATTTCAACTTGAAACTTGTTACATAGTAAGTGTACTATATTTCATATTTCATATTACAGTTTCATATTTCAACTTGAAACTTGTTACATAGTAAGTGTACTGGCCCAGGAATTGAAATATCTAATACTTACGTTATTGCTCTATCTGGAATGTAACTTACGATTTTTTATCTTGACTGGTTGTTACCAGGTGGAAGCAAAGACCTTAATCTATGAGATTACTCTTTGGCAAAGCTTATCACATATAATGTAGTACGTCTACCATGTAATTTATCTAAGTTGCTACTATATGGTGAGACCATAAAGAAAAGTTTGATTTTCACGCTGTTTTGCACTAAATTTCCTTTTTCTGCACTAAATTTCCAGGAAAGAATATGAGGAACAAAAAGGCCCATAATTCCTGGACATGCGAAGAAAAAGGCGCCATCATTAAAGATCTCAAGAAATTCATTAAAGACAAGAAAACACCAGGAAAAATTGACTGCGTCAACTGTATTTTAAATAATCTATTTGAAAAACAGAGATTGGACAGCAGTGAAGTACTGCGTCTATAACATGACCAACCTCATGATTTCTTTATTTGATAATTTATGTTCCTTGCTAGTCCAGATAGAAGGATATTTGGTCTTTTGCATGTAATAGTTAATAATTTCATAATTACATGCAGACTTAGACTCCGCGTGTGCCTAATAATAAACCTTCAGCAGCCAAATGTGACGTTGACATTGAGTGAGCTATTTATAGAAATATCGATTCGAATGATTTCAGCAGGGCAACATGTCACGTAACATAACAAAAGCATCTCAAGCTCCATTTACACAGCACCAAAAAATCGGCAAGGCAAGGATGATTTTCTGGCCCTCTTTGTTCTCGCTGTAGAAATACTGGCATATGCCATTAACAACACTGAAATAAAAGGGATCAAAATCAGACAAAAAGAAATTAAACTCAATATGTCAATATGCAGATGACACAACATGTTTTTTAGAAGACTCCGAATATATTAAAAATCTCTTCAGTTTGTTAGAAAAGTTCAAATGATTTCTGGCTTAGAACCAAATATTGATAAAACAGAAGCAATGTGGATTGGTTCAATGAAAAGTGACACATCCCACCCGATTGGATTGAAATGGACTACTAGCCCAATACTCGCCTTAGGAATTTACTTTGGTTATGATCAAAAATTATGCGATAAATTAAACTTTCACGAAAAATTAAAACAGATGGAAAAAGTGCTTCAGTTCTGGAAACAGCACAACTTATCACTTTCTGGGAAAATTAATATAGTCAAAACTTAGGATTATCCAAACTTATATATAACGCATCTGTATTGTGTATTCCAGAGAACTATGACAAAGAAGTCGATAAAATAACCTTTCATTTCATTTGGAACAATAAACCACCAAAAAATAACTATTATAGGGCCTAAAGAACAAGGCGGACTCAATATGGTTTCTTATACACACATAAATAAAGCTATCAAGTTGGCTTGGATTAAACGTTTATTGGATGACAAGTAGTCTTCGTGGAAAGTTATGCCAAACAATGCCTTACTTAAGCACGGCGGACTGTTTTTGTTCTCTTGTGACTTTGATCTGAAATACATCGACACAAGCGCAACACCTCCCTTTCTATAAGAAAATTTTAATCTATTTACAAGAATTTAATGCTCTGAATCCTAACAAAGAAACAATTAATAGCCAAGCCAAGCAATATATGTATAACGCTTTTGTTAAAGAACAACATTCCAGTCCTTCCTTAATTTTGCATCACAAAAGCATGATTTTGAGATTAAAATTGCATCCGCAAAACCGAAACGAGAACAACAATGCTGTAACTTGAAATGGTCCCCTTTTTCGAACTTCTTGAGCAAAAATAACAGTACTTAAAAACAGTATTTTAAAAATTAGCTGTCTGCCACTTACATCAGTATTCATTTATTCAAATATATTAGTTTTCTTGTAATCAACATTGTAAAAGCATTATTATACTCTTGTAATTCGTTTTTCTTTATTGCATTGGGAGTTGGCACTAGTTTCGTTCTTACATCGTTTCCTATTGGTACAGAATTGGCCAATCAAAATCGTTGATACATACAATGTAGTCTTACATGAAGTTCTGACCCAAATTTACGTGAAGAGATGTCTTGTGAAGATCGAAAACAACATAATTTCCGTGCATAATTATTTGAAGCCACACTTTTTTTAAATATTTTTTCACCTTCAGTTTCATTTGTCTTTTCTGCCTTTTTAATCTCCTGCCACTTTTAATACTATGTACATTCTTTCTTTTTTCTTTGTTAAATGTTTGTTATCTATGATTTCATCTTTTCATCCACTGGTCTACATACTTTCCACCTGTTCTTTCTCCAGATCTGGCTCTTTCTCAGTAATTGTCCCTTTCATTACCTTTTCACCCTAAGCCTTCTAACAACATGTATCCTATACAGTTCCACATTGTTACCCTTATATTCATAAATTCACACCCTCATCCATTCGTTTTTCTTCCATATCCCGGCTCTCCCCCACTCATAAAATTACACTCATCCATTTCCCTTTTTTTTCCATATCACATTACCCTGCGATGGTCTGAATACCCTGCTAGCTCTATTGTTCTGGAATAGCCAGTCGATTATCAAAAAAGGTTATGAAGTGTGGTAACTGGCCCATGGCCCCAAGTTTGAAAAAATGGCCCTTAACTTTCTAAAGTTTAGGGCCATTGGCACTTTGCTGTTTTTGTCTAACCCTTTGACTACTGAACCGGCCAAAACCGGCCAGTACAAAATCCTTTGATTTTCCTGAACCGGCCAAAACCGGCCAATATTTTTCGTTTTGTTTCGATCTACTGTGCTTACCCTAGAGAGTAGGAATTGTACCGCTATTGTTTGCTTGTCATTCTAAACATATTAGCCAATCAAATTGCAGTAACTGCGCATAATTATGACGGCATGTAACTGAGCTGGCGTGGTTTGAAAATCAAAGTCTAGTGTTCTGGTGACATGGCGGAGAGTGAGCGAATTGAAAATTTAGAACAACTTCGAGAATTTTTTGGAGAAAGCGACGACAATGATTTAGAAACTCGTGAACCAGACTTCAGTGATTTTGACTCTGATCTAGATTTTGAGGGGATTCCAGAGCCTGACAGCGATGAAAGTACCGAGGAATCCGACGAAAATTCAAGCAACTAGAGTGAAGATGGCGAGGACGAAACATGGAGTGATCAACTCACAAACATAACATGTTCAACGTTTGAGGGAATTCCTGGGATTCGTGTTCCGATTCCACAGCTTGTCAGGGAAGTGGACTTCTTTAATCTTATGTTTGGAGAAGAAGAATTTAGAATTTTGGTCGAGGAATCGAACAGATTTGCGAGACAAACTCTAAAGGACAACCCACGCCGACTGACACAATGGAAAGACACAACAGTCGAAGAGATGAAAGCGTTCATCGGTATTTGGATCCTTATGGGTTTAAATTCTCTACCAAGCATTGCCAACTACTGGTCCAAGGATCCGTTCTTGAGAAACGAAGGAATCCAACAAGTAATGACAAAGAACCGCTTTGAAGAACTTGCACAATTCATTCATTTCAACGACTCCGAGAAACGGCCAGCACGAGGTGCAAGAAATTATGATCGCTTGTATAAAGTTCGACCAATATTGTCAGGCGTTTTGAACAATATACAGAATGCTTACTACCCTGGAAAGAATATTTCCATTGATGAAGGGATGGTGGCTTTTAGGGGACGTGTTTCTTTCTTGCAGTATATGCCTGCAAAGCCAACTAAGTACGGAATCAAATGCTGGATGGCCGCTGATTCTGGCAACGCGTACGTGGTAAATTTCAGGGTTTACCTCGGAAGAGAAGATCAAGCCCCTCGAATCCATGGATTGGGATACGATGTAATAATGAAGATGGCTAGACCATATCTCAACAAGTTTCACCATTTGTTCTTTGACAATTTTTTCTCCTCCACGAGACTCGTAGAACATTTGCAATTGCAAAACACTTATGCATGTGCCACAGTGCGGCCGAACAGGAAGGACTTGCCCGTGTGTGCGAAGAACAAGCTGAAGCAGCCGGGAGAATTGGTTGTCCAACAAAAGGGAATGGTATTATACACCAAATGGCACGACAAGAGGGACGTTAATTTTATTTCTACAAATGTCAGCCCTTTTGAACAACACAGAATGGTAGAGAGAAAAGTAAAAGGCCAGCAAATAGAGATCATGAAGCCCTATGTATCTGATTTGTACACAGCAAAGATGGGGGGAGTTGATAGGGCCGACCAACTTCGTTCGTCTTATACTGTGGGCCGGCAATGCAAAAAATGGTACAGATATTTGTTCTGGTATGCATTGAACCTATCCATTTGCAATGCCTTAGTATTACAGTGTGTCAATGAACAAAAGCAGGAGAAACGGCAGTTCAAATTCAGGTTGGCGCTGGGCAAGCAGCTCATCGGTGGTTTCACCCAAAGAAAGAGAAATCTACTCCGTGCTACTCCAGTCTTAAATGCACAAACACCACAGCATGTTTCAGTGAGATGTGAGAGGAGAAAAAAAGAGTGTGTACAATGCAAGAAGGCTGCTAGGAAGACTGCAAAAGGCCGCCCTATCGAGACACGATTTAAGTGCGAGCAATGTGATGTCGCCTTGTGCAAAGTGGTATGCTTCGCGCAGTTCCACAACATAGACAGATCATAAGATAAAATACGGTTTTTATTTCAGCATTTATGGAAGGACAGCAGATTTTCTGCCTGAAAAACAATAGTTTGAAGTGTCCTGTAAATACGAATAATAGATAAGTGCATGTTAGTACATATTTCTCGGATTTTTGAAGTTGTAAGTCGTAATTGGTCACCCCAAAATGGCGGGAGTTTTGAATATGTTTAGACACATGAAAATATTTTTCCAAATAACGCTGCATCGAAATAGCTTTTATGAACATTTATCAATACAATTATTAAAATATCTTTTCAACTACAACTTTGTGTAGTTTTTGGCTACTAAAGAGCTTCCATTACCTACTGAGCACATATGTTTTGAATGAAGGTCAAAATCTTACACAAATCCCAAATTAGCTTCAGGAACACAGGCATGTTAATGAGTTTGGGCTCCAGTAGTCAAAGGGCTAACCCAACCCCTGTTTTCTTCATGTATTCTTGTAACTGTCTTTTGTCAAATGATTGTATTAATTAATATTTGTAATAAAGAATAATAATAATAATTCGAATTAAAGACCTTTTTGATAGATATTTAATAATAAAGACTAGCGATAGGAAAGAACGACGTTTCGATGTCAACATGACATCATTTTCATGTTGACATCGAAACGTCGTTCTTTCCTATCGCTAGTCTTTATTAATAATAATTAAAAAATTAAAAATTAAATTAAATAAAAAAGGATGATTTTCGTGCAACAGTGCCGTAAACGTTTATTGTATGCTTAGCATTCGTTCCAGAGAGTGAACGAAACGACGGAGTTCACTCAAATTCGTATTTGCATCGTTACTATTTTTACGATTTCTTATTTTCTATCAATAGTTTGGAGATGTTGTCAAGAGCTCGTGAGTTTATCAACTTTGAGCAACCACCACCAGTACCGCCACCAAAGAAAATGAAACGAAAGGTCCTCTAGAACTACCTGGTATACCCTGGTCCCAGAGGCTTTATCAAACTCTTTAATACGATGTTTGTACGCCGCATAGTGGCTTCCCGCTTATGTCATCATAAAATATTTATGAACAAAAGGTCTTACAACTAAAAGAGCATTCAAAATCATATTTCAACCAAAGTTTGATGATAAAAGCTTGTTGAAAAAAATAATAAACTTTTTACTATATCGACGTAACACACTGGATGAAAACTGACAAGTTTATATGCGATAAAAAAGAAAAGACAACTGTGTTCTTTGTCGAGTTTGGCTTTAATAAATTTGCAATCTCATCTTGAAACTACCTACACTTTATCTTCTCCAAATTTCAACCATATTTCGTCTCATGGAACTAAACCACTGTGCCAATTGTCAATTGATGTAAAGTTATTGGTTATCTACATGTTACTTTGTCTTACCCATTTCCAGGTTTTTTCAACTTTTTTTAGAATTAGACATGAAACAGAAGTTTAAAAAAAGTATTACTCCTCTTTAACTTACTTCATATTTTATTCAAGCTGTCTGTAAAGTAAGGTCTTTGAATCAATAACTTTTTAACATGGACGGAAACGGATTTCTGTCCCCCATTTTTATTAAAGGCGAATGGCATTGCTTCTGAATGTAAGCAAGCAATTTGTTGCTCCTTTGCAATCTGTCGCTATGTTTTCTCACTTGCCAACTGAATCCCCCAGCTCTTTAGCCACCTGTTCAATGATGTTCAATGATGGAAACATTTCTTATTTTATCGGAACTTGATTTCTCTTCACAATCTTTTAAGAATATTTTAAAAATATTTAAACATTTACAACTACAAATACGAGCTTGTGGGACTTGTCAATATACACAAAACATTTGTTCCAACGTAGCTTATTTTTTTTAGTTGGCTTTTAGGCCATTAATAATAATAATAATAATAATAATAATAATAAACTTTATTTCACGAGGGTACATTTAACAGTTTTCACTGATGAACTCATGGCCCTCAAATAAGTGGCCCATGGCCCATTGAAATCTGGCTGGCATCTCAGGTACATTACAACCATGTGTTTCAATTACAGGAGAAGTGCCATCTTGTCACGTGAACACTATTTTTTAAGTTAATTCTTACTTCAACCTAAACACAAAGTTGTTGTGTAAATACAAATATTTTCCAGGATTGCAAACTGAACGCCTAAACCCTTGACGTCATCACTTTAGTACTGTATTGTTAAAATCCTATCAACTCAGGATAACTTAGACCACTGCACTCCCAATCTATTTAGGGTAACGTATTCTGACCGGACCATATACCTTCGTCGGTGTCATTCACGGGAAAAATCATAATTGTTCAACCTTGACAAATCATACATCATTTTTTTAAAGCATCAAAAACATTATCAATGTAGTTTATGCTGGAACGTCTTTTTTCGCAATCGTTCTCTCGATCTCGCAATTTTGTGATTAGCAAAAAAGAAATCCAAAACAAGGCAAGGTATATATCAGTGAATATTGAATTTGACAGCTGTTTTTCTGTTTAAGTTGTTTAGTTTCAATCAGCACATGTTAAACTATCAAAGTGTGTGAGAGATTGTTAATATATAATTCACCGGCCCAAACACAATCACTTTCCAAAGATCACCAACAGGGGAAATACTTAATGCGCCATTGTTGGTAGTATTTGAAGAGGTAGATGAGAAAGTGCAAGAATACATTCTAGAGTACATATAGATAAAGAGGGTAAGACATTCAGGTGCAGTTTTATATAATATTTGTTTTTTGTGTGTTTTGGCTCCAGCCAAAAAAATTATTAAATAATGCCCATTGTATATTGAAGACTGATGAGTTTCGGTTGTATACTGCAACCTTCCTCGGCGATGGAAAAATGGCTAATGTAAATTTAACAAGGTTTTATATACATGAGAAGCATGGCATTCCATGAGTAACAATACATCAATTAACGAACATGTACAATTCCCCAATGACAATACAACTTGCTTTCTCTGACTCTCGTCTGCTGGATGAATAACCCCCTTGCTCTTAGATGGCCCAAGACCTTACGGTAACCAGAACTTGGATACTGCAATTTCACATCATCTAGTGCTTTGTCATCGATTTTGGAAATAGAATGCAAGATTTGCATGTGGAAATCTATCAGGCGTCGATGTATCATTGCAAATGAAACTTGAAACATTCGGGCCATGTCCACAGCTTTGAAACCTTTGTCAGCCAAGTATGATAACTGATTTTTGGTAATGACAAGCTTTGGTCTACCGGGTGAGTTCGTTTCTTCCACGTGTGCACAAAAAGAAGTGATTTCTAGTGATTCCTCTTTCTCCTTCAGTAAATCCACAACGAGTCTCAGGTTGTTTCCTCTATGATATTTACAGAAGCAAGACATACGCCATGGTGGTATAATAAGCTAGCACGAGTAAATAGGACGTCCAAACTTTCCTTGCTACTGTCGCCACTAATATTTAACATATCTACAAGAGCCTGAACCCTTGATAAGAAAATATATTTTGCAGAAATATCAGCCATTTCTTGTTTATACTTTGCATAGAAAGACCTATAATTTCGACAGGCATTCTGGATATAATTCGCGCTAGTCTCCAGTCTCTCGAAAAACCAATGTCAAAATGAAAAACCAATGTCAAAATGAAAAACCCTCAAAATGAAAAAACCAATGTCAAAAAGTAGCAAAACGAATGTCAACTAGAAAAAACCAACAACATATTTCAAAACAAATCTTGAATTGAATTTTGATAAGAAATACGCGCCATACATCAAATCCTTACATGACATACATATGTGCAACACACAACCCACAATTCCCTCAAAGATTAGAACGAAATGGTGGTTTTGTCATTTTAAGGTAATAAAGTTGTTGTTGTTGTTGGTGGTGGATCTTGTGCGATTGAATCCTTTCAATCATTTGCCTGCAAGATATCATGACAGCTTCTCTGACATTAAAAAGTGCCCTCTAAGATATTTGGAAATTTCATCAGTAGCTGGACAAACACAAAGGACAACTATCAACTTTGATATGTGTTTATTGGTCAAAAGTTGTTATTAATTGCTGCCAAGTGAGCGAGCATTGGCGAGCAAGCGAGGCAGCAGTCATTTTCTTGGTGACTATAATCTCGATATTGAAAGATTGGGATCCCTGCAGATTCAACAATTTTCGGCGTATTCAAGAATTGTTCGTAATAGTTCAGTTAAGAATCTTGCAAATCCTGTTGAAAACTTTGGAAAATTCTAAACTTAAAGTGAAAGGCCAACATCGGTCTCATATTAGTTATTGGCAGAAATAAATAATAGTAATGATTGGGGCTTCAGGGTTTATTCTAGATACTTTGTATTGCAGCTACAATCATCCCCCTTTTAAGTACACGTTCTAGTACACATTTTTGCAACAACAAGTCAGCGTTCGAGCAGCATTCTATTAGCGAGTTAGTTGAATTGGGTTCGGTTCAAGTGTGTTTCAGCAACAACGGTCATCAATCCCTAAGATGAGGTCTCATATTAGATTTAAGGTATCCGAATCACTTTGTGAAAAAGATTGTCAGTTTCTTAGGTTTCTTCTGGGTTTTTGACGGTGTCATAAAGTATTCTCAATTTACCGTTCTACCTTTCGGTTTGAGTACAGGCCCTTACATTTTCACAATGAGACCATTAGTAAAACACTGGCGAAGATATTTGTTTGAAGAACTTCAACATAGATTTCAGACTGCAGGTTGTCGAGGGAGAAACACAATGAGCACAACATGTGTCTTAGACTATTCATGCATCTGGCCATTGTTCAAGTAGATCTGCACCATATACTGGGTGTCTTGCAGGGTGACCACATGAATCAGTTACTGTATCAAAATATGTTATTGTAATTGAATATGGTCACGATAAAGTTACATCCAAAGCAGAAAAGGTCGATCTTGAAAAGTCAGATCATTTCAGGACTTGAATTCAGAGGAGACTGGACTTCCAAACAACTATAGACAGAGCTGTCAGCGCTACTGAAAGTAACTGAGATAGAAGGACTGAAGATAATGAAGAACTGCTCTGGGACATTAGTCAAACCGAACATTCCGATTGGTAGAAAAATAGATTTGAAGCTTTTACTTTTTCCGCACAAGACCTTTACAAATGCAAATTTACACTTGATACCTTAGGCATGCAAATTCATATGCCAATAGTGTGAAATACACGTGCAGCTTCGTTTGAGCGATTGCGCTATTAATTTTTAGTTAATTGTCTTCTTTTTTTCTTTATTTGTCTATTATGTACCCGCTAGAAAGTATTTCATGGGGGTAAAAAACCCTCCAGCAATAGGCCTCAAACAAGTATTTGATTGAAAATGCCATGAACGTGAATAATAATTCACTTTTTACGCACTATCGATTAATATGAGTTTATTTCTATGTTTTTCAAAAGTTATATTTCTTCAAACAAGGTAATGTGACGTTCAGTCAGAAAATTACACAGTTCTACAACAACAGGTAACAGCCATCGTTCTTGGCGCCATATTCCTGATACACATTTGTAATCTTTGATGTGTTTGAAAGTATGTTCGATTTTTATACGTTTTCGCGAGAGTTCGCGATTGAAACGTCTGGCCTTCCTCTTCTCCCTGTTGGTTCGCATTCTTCTAATCTTGTTTTGTTTAAAGGGTGTAAGTAGTGGTGGGATGTCTGGATATCCTTTATCGGCAAGAATAAACAAACCTGCAGGCATATCATGGGCTGAGCCTGGCCCTATCCGTTCCATTAAGCGAAAGCTTTGTGAATCATGTGTGTTTCCCAGAAACCCAGTTTGAAGAAATATAATATGACCATTATTGTCACAAATCATTTGGATGTTCAAAAGGTGCAAGTGTCTATGGCCACTGTAGAAATTTCTCTGTGGTTCAGTAGAGGGGATGAAGATTTCATGTGGAGTTACATCAATGCACCCTACAGCATTAGGAAATTCTCTCCATGCATTGCGCATAGCATTCCATTCTCTATTACTCGGCCAAGCAATGACTGAATGGAAATGACGCCAGAGAACAACTATTCCTTGGTAGAGCAATGCCGATACAGTCTGTGGGCTAACGTCAAATAATATGGCGAGGGTATCAAGATGGGGGTATTTTCTGAGCCATATGTAAACAAGTAAAATTCGATTCACTACATTTAGTTTGTACTGTCCAATTCGGCGACGTGCATTCCCTCTACGTGTAACTAAAAGAAGATTAGGAGCAATTTGATAAACAGTGTCGAGGAAGGTCTCTGGAGTTTCGCCAGTATTGAGCCAAAACAGATAACGTTGCTGGCAGATCAAGGAAAACACATTACGTCCGTCGAAGGTGTGACCATGAAAGTCCGGGAAAAGGCTGTCTCTTAAAGCCAAAGGTCTGTAGTGCGGTGGAAGCAAAGATGTAAATAAGAACAAAACTTGTAAAAGAAAGTTTAGTTGTAGGCTTAGGTAACGCTGCCTTTGAAGGGTCAAACTCAATGCAGGAAATTGGGGTGGTGCTATCGAGGTAATTGCTCGAGTTATTTGCTGAGCACACAAAAGAACAAGATAAAGCAAAGTTTCAGGAATTTGTAGACGATGACGAAGACCTAGATGAGGAAATGTCACCACCAAAAAGCAAAAAGAAAACTTTAAGAGAAGCTACATTTGAAGCTCAAACCGCTCATAAAAGTATGTGTGAGCAAGCCATGCCCAGTATGGGACATATGTCTGCAATGATGGAAAAACTGGACAAAAAATTGGATGAACTGTAAATAATATGCATGTGCCACAAAATGGCAAATCACACTAACCATTATTACAAAGTAGTTTAGTCTGCTTATATTGTGAGCTATGATGATATGATAAATCAAATAAATTGAGCTATAAACAATGCAACTGTGTCGCCAATGATTCTAAGCTCACGAATGTCAATCTTAAGCTAAGCCATTTAGGGAAAAAACACAGCTATAGGTATGATATATAACACATTCTAGCTCTGTCAATCGCGCAAAGTCGAACAATGTAGTTGCTCAAACGAAGCTGCACGTGTATTTCACACTATTAGCACATGAATTTGCATGCCTAAGGTATCAAGTGTAAATTTGCATTTGTAAAGGTCTAAACTCTAATAGCTCCAACAGGTTGAGTTTACACAAGGTTGCTTGGTGATTTGCCTGATGACAGTGATTCATTGATTCATTGATTCATTGATTAATATTTGAATTATCCTGAATGAACTTGCTAACCACAAGTAATATTTACCATTATTGTCTAATTCCAAGCTGATACAAGTGGAAATCATGACAGCATTGAAGATGATAACAGTAGTCATGACGTCTATGCAAGTGATGCAAGTGATGCAAGTGATACAGATGATACAGTTATACTGGATTCTCAAGAAGTACCTGCACCAACAAGTGACCAAAGCAATACTGTTTTTCAATTAAAGCCTGATAAGAATATACACAAAAGGGCTTTGTAACCACATTATTAATGCCGTGCTTACACTTGAGCACTCTACCAAGGTACAAATCAGAAAACTATTGTTTGTTGAGTGATCACCGCTCAACAAACAATAGTTTTCTGATTTGTACCTTGGTAGAGCGCTCAAGTGTAAACACAGAATAAGGCAGTTTGTGGACAGGTTGTACAGCAAAGAGAGAGAGTTGTGAAAATTCTCAACAATGAGTTCAGTGTAAACCAGTGTCTTAAATATCGATAATAACCTTTAATTACGTGCTTTCACAGCAATAAAATGAAGCATGATGTGATCCTGTTGATTATTCACAAAACTGGTGCCTTTGGACAAATGTCCAAAGTAGAACTTGCAAAGCGTCAGAGGAGCCTACAAAGGCCACTGCAGCCAAGACATCAAAAGAGCAGAAAGGCTGATGGCTGCAGAAGAAACCGAATTCACAGAGCTAACGGCAATTCTGGAACGCCTTACCAGACGGATGCAAGAGATTACGACAATGGATTCAAACATAGTGATGCAGCTTGAGACACTCGAGGACATCGAACGTGACACCGAAGAAGCACTGTCCTTCCAAAATAAAATAACAGTGTGGAAACTCAAAATATCGGAATTCATCGAGAGCTCGAAACCACCCGTGAGGTAGTACCATAGCAGTAGTTTAGCAAAAGCTCAAACAACTAGAATTCACGTTAAATTATCAAAAATTAATATCAAACCCTTCAGTGGTGATCCGCTGGAATGGGAAACCTTTTGGGAAAGCTTTAGCGCTGCTATAGACGAAAACATTGACTTGTGCGAAAAAATGACCTATTTGAAAGGAATGCTGAAGGAACAAGCAGCGCGCACACGACGGAGAACTACGCCAAAGCAATCGAACTCCTAAAAGAACGCTTTGGGCGAAAGCAAATATTAATTAACGCGCACATGGAATCCATGTTGCATATTCCCGCACCATCCACTGATACAGACAATTTAAGGGAATTCTACGATATTTGTGAAACTAACATTCGCGGCCTAGAAGCCTTAAGGCCCTGGCAAACGGTTTCAACATTGCATTCAACATGCATTCGATTTTGTTGAATAGCGATGTTGAAACGGTTTGCCACCCGCTTTCAACAATGTTGAAAGTGTTGAAACGTGTTGAATCGATGTTGAATGAAGTTTAAAAGAGTTTAAACTTTGCTTCAACATCGATTCAACATTTCTTTTGTTCTCGAAAATGTTGAATGGCGTCTTGCGCATTAATTAAATTAAACAATAGAAATACCTCTTGCGAAACGTTGTTGCAAGCATTGTTGAAACCCGTTTGCCACCCCGCGTTCAACATACATTCAACTTCCATTCAACAGCGTTCAACAAAATCGAACGCATGTTGAATGCAATGTTGAAACCGTTTGCCAGGGCCTTTAGGCGTAAAAACAGACTCATACGGCAGCTTGCTAATTCCAATTATCTTCAAGAAATTACCCGAAGAAATTTCACGTTTGATATTCAGAGCGAATCCTTTAGCAGATAACTCTGTTGAAAACAACGCTGAGAAAGGAAATAGAAACCAGAGAAAAAAAGCCACTCAACAACCTCAGTCAAGAGGCCAACATTATCAGATGAAATCTTGGTTCCAACGGCGGGCGCGTTACTTTCCGGCGCAAGCGGGAAAACTCTGAACTACAAGGCAAGCAAACCTAGACCATGCGCATACTGCGAAGGAACGCATCGTCCAGACAATGCGATAGATACAAAATACTACAAGAAAGACGAACCATACTACAGCGTCAAAGAAGATGCTTCAACTGCTTGGGCCTTAAACACATGCAAACGCAGTACTATTCGAAAAGCCGCTGTATGAAATGCAAGAAAAAAACACCACACTTCGATCTGCAATGAAAGCCAAGAATATTGAAGCGCAAACAAAACTGAACCACAGAAGAGAACAACAGACCCAAAGTCTGATCAGCCTTCAAGTACCACTACGAGCAAAGCTGAGCAACAAGCTCATATAGGAACAACCAATACAGTACATCCTAAGAGCAATATCTTAATGCAGTCTGCCATAGTCACAGTAAAAGGAAGGCATCGTCAGTGCCAAAGTCGAGCCTTATTTGATACAGGTTCACACAGAACGTTCGTTACTCAAGACCTCAAAGACAAACTGAACCTCCGAACCTTACGAAAAGAAGTCTTAGATATCACAACATTCGGTTCGGTAGAGAGTAACAGAAAGTCACTTGAAGTCGTTAAATTGAACTTGATAACAGATAAAAAAGACATCGAACTCTCAGCGCTGGTAACGCCAGCTATCTGTCCACCTTTACCGACAACAGTGGAACACATACAAATACCACCCGAGTTGAAGAGAATGAAGCTGGCTGACCCCCTAAATGCGGCAGATGAACTAAACGTAGACATACTTGTCGGGAACGATTACTACGGCAAACTTGTAACAGGAAAAATGAAGAAAATTAATAATGAATCATTGATTGCTACAGAAAGCAAGATGGGATGGCTTCTTTCAGGACCAATTCTTAAACACCTTAGCAATAGTACAATGACCACCTTACTCTGCCAAGAAGCTAACACAGACTCAATTGAAGAACGGAAGCTACAATGAGCGTCAAAATTGTTGAAACATTACCCATTTTGGAACCTAGCTATCGGTGTAGGATTGCATTTTGTGTTTAAAATATGAACTATACGCATCCAAAGGAGGAGAGAGTGTACAGGTGGGTAATCTCACCATCCATAGTGGTGATAGTGTTTTTTGCTGATAACTGTATAGTGTTTCAACTAATTTTGACTCCCATTGTAGACCAGCTTCTAACCAGGTTCTGGGAGATAAGCACAATCCCGGAAGAGGACGATGACGAAGCCGCAGTTTACAAGGGATTTCAAGACACAATCAAAGTCAACCAAGCTACTGGTAGATATTAACGTAAAGCTCCCATGGAAGGACAACAAAGAAGATGTACCAAATAATTTTGGATTGTCAAAAGGACGGTTAAACAGCCTGCAACACAGTCTAAGCAAAAGAGACCAAGACCTTATCAACAAATACAACGAACAGCTTCTAGAACAACTAAAACAAGAATTCATAGAAATTGTGGATGAACCAAGCACCTGTATAGGAATCCCACATTATATACCTCACTTCCCTGTTTTCAAAACAGACAGCGCAATGACTAAAATGAGAATAGTCTACGACGCATCAGCGAGAATATCTCCAAAAGCACTAAGTCTTAACGACTGCCTCTACACAGGCCCAAATCTTATGCAAGACTTACTAACCATCCTGCTGAACTTCAGGACACATATAAAACCGCATTTACAGCAGATATTGAAAAAGCCTTCCTCCAAATTGAAATCAACGAAGAAGACAGAGATGCAACTAGATTCTAGTGGTTCAAGAATGTAAACAAATCAGCTAACGATCCCGAAAATCTAGTAGTCTACAGATTCTGTCGCGTGTTGTTTGGTGCCGCACCCTCTCCATTCTTGTTAAACGCAACAATTCAACACCACCTCAGCAATAAGAAGAGTTGGATATCGGAAGATCTAAAAGCAACAATATACATGGACAACGTGGTGTCAGGAACAGATAATGAACCTCAAGCGTTAGAGTACTACGCATCGTCAAGAGGCGGGTATGAATTTACGTCAATGGACCACCAACTCAACCACGTTAACTCTCAAAACACAAGAAGACGCAACTAATGCAGCGCAAATAGTAAAGGTACTAGGACTCATCTGGAATGCTCAAACCGACAAGCTATCTCTCTCGTTGGGAAACTAATGAAGAAGCCAACAATATAACGAATACCTCGAAAAGATCAGTGCTAAGCCTAGCCTCAAAGTTGTTTGACCCACTAGGAATAGCTGAACCTTTCCCAGTCAAAGCAAAAATAATGCGACATATTGGCAGTGCACTGTGCGCCCAAAAGGCAACCAATGCAAGGCAACAGTAGTAGAGAGAGGTGGCAATTTCACCGCAGGAACATTTGCACACAACCATGCAGCTCCAGCAGGAGCCCTGTTGGCAACAAAAATAATAAAGCCAAGGAAAAGGCTATTGCTGACAAGTTCAAATCTGCTTCTGCAATCTTGGAAGAGGTAAATTGTGAATGTCAGAGTATAATATTGACATTATGAACCATTTAACCTTAATTATTCTTATATTCCAACAGGTCCTCCTAGATGAGCTAACAGGAAGTTCCTGTGCGGCATTGACGGCACCAGCGAATATTGCTCGAGCAGCCAACAGACTAAGGCAACGACTGAGACCTGCTGACCCTAAAGATATTGAGTTTCTAATTGATAAGGAAGCAATCCCCTCTGGATTCCTGAGAGCCGATGTGCAAGTCAAGAATCGCCGCCACTTGATCTTTGCCACTAACCCACAGTTAGAGACCCTAGCAAGTGCCAAAACATGGTACATTGATGGTACATTTAAAGTTGTCCGCTGGCCATTTATGCAGCTTGTGACCGTGAGTGCCTTTGTAAAGTCGGGTGACCATGCCAAACAAGTCCCTCTGGTATTTGTACTAATATCTGGAAAGAACAAGAGTGACTATAAGAAGGTATAACAAACAATGTTTCTTAAAGCAAATGATTGTAGGACTTCATTAATTTTTCCTTTGTTCTTCTCTACAGGTTTTAAGAGAAATTATATATAGTCACACTGGATTTTGAAAAGGCAGTATGGGCAGCTCTGAAGTCTGTACTACCAGATGTGCAGCTTCAGGGCTGTGTTTTCCATTGGACCCAAGCCATATGGAGGAAGGTTAATAAATCATTCATAAGATTGAAGTGCATTTGAAGCATGTTTTTTTCTTTTGAAAATCAAGTACATACACTGTAAATAGTGGGATGGTTCAGTATTTTTAAAAGAAAACAATAAGCTCAGGTGTTGGTGTGATGATATAATAATTAATGGATTTCATATCCATCTATTAGTTCTTAGTTATAGTGATCATGTAAAATGATTTATAACAAAAGCTAACAATAGTTAGCTTTTGTTATAAATTTTTAGTTACTTATAAATGTTTTTTCCCTTAATAATAGGTGCAAGAGCTTGGTCTACAACACACGTACCAACATGATGAGAATTCGTACAACTATATACGTAAGCTTATGGCCTTACCATTTGTGCCATACCACGAAGTACCACGAATCTTCAACAGGCTAAAGTTGGAAGCTAAAACTGGGCCACTTCAGGATCTTGTTGGCTACATAAAGACCTCCTCCTGGGTGGAGTCATCAGTCCATCCCCCCAAGGAACGGAGTGTTTATGGCCAACCAATCCGCACCAACAATGACCTAGAAGGATGGCATCATGCCCTCAATCGACGAGCTCGGGGTAGATGCCACCTTCCACTCTATGAGATGATCTCTCTGCTACATGGAGAAGCGAGGCTGTGCCAACTTAATATCTGGCTTGTCAGTAATGGCAAGCTAAAGCGAATTCAAAGAAAGAAATACAGAAACATCCAGGCCAAGATCTTCGACATGTGGACAAAGTATGAGAGCAGAGAAAAGAATGCATTCCAGTTATTGAAATCATGTTCAAAATTAAATGGACCAAGCAGATCCAATTAATGAAATGTTTTTGTAATAAAGCAGATGTAAATACTTACTGTGCTTGTAAATAACATGACATGAAAAGAAATGTGCAAGTACCATAAAGCAATAATATTTAAGTTATAAGCTTACTCTTTTTACTATCATCAATTAAAGTGCTACTTGGACGAAAATCAGTCAAAATTTAAAATGAGCTGTAATTTTGCTGAAGTAATTTTGAACAACATATTAATAACTGTTTGGCATTAAGTTAAAATGTTGCTTTCATATTCCAAGGAGAAGTACTGTTTTTCTTACGATTTAAGAATGGATTGGGTTGAGTAAATGACGTCATCTACTCAATCCATTCATAAATCGTAAGAAAAACAGTACTTCTCATTGGAATATGAAAGCAACATTTTAATTCAATGCCAAACAGTTATTAATATGTCGTTCAAAATTACTTCAGCAAAATTACAGCTCATTTTAAATTTGGACTGATTTTCGTCCAAGTAGCACTTTAAGGGTTAAGTGCAAGTACACTTCATATAAAAGTCGACTGCTTGGATTGAGTGATTAGAATCACTTAAAACTTGATTTAAGTATGCTGAACTAAAACGAAGAGAACAGTTTCTTATATAAGTTGTCAACGATCCCACGTTACTTAAAACAAGGTGAAGAGTTCACTTGAACCTACTTTTTACCAAAACTCACTTAATTTCAGTTTAATTTAACTAAATTTAAGTTCGAGTGTGTAAATACCTTCAGGCTCTCTTTTATATAGTTGTATGGAAGAAAAATATTGTTTTCCAAGTGCCTTTGATTGATGTTAACCTTATTTTTTATCAATAACAAATCGATTAACCGAGTAGAGAATGCGCCTGTCTTTGTCATCATCGTCCCAGGAATTCCCAGGTCCATCCGCAAACATCTAGCTTAGTCCTGGGGATGAGGTCAGCAAAGACAACCAAGCAATGTGTGGGTAATGGAGAGACTATTAATAAAATTATTGATATAACTAGCCGTTTCTAATAGAAAGTGAAGTGCTGCGAGTTGAATTAGTTGCAAAATGTAACTGTGAACATTCATTCTACATTTCAGCAAATGATATGATATGTTTTAAAGTTCACTTCTATGTTTGGGCTCCCTGTGCTTCAAATTGGCGACACTTGTGGCTTCTGTCGAGTGATAAATCATGAATTTATTTCGCTTGATAATACACACATCTTCCTTTTCGTCACGTTTAATCAAAAGCCAGTCTTGAATATTAGTACGTTCAACACTATAGAATATGAGGGAGAAGTAGTATTTTAGTCGAACTTGAAACGGTCGATGTGAGGTAAAATAAAGTTGTAGAACGAACTTTGACGGCTTCTGCTCCATGATTAAATTACCTTGAACATATACCAGTAGATGAATAAAACTTAAGAACATCTAGATTAAAGATGTGTAGATGACCAGCTATTCGTTTGTTTATCAGTTCTAGCATGATTATCACGGCGAATCTCTCTCTATGAACATGTCAAGCTTTCGCTTTCTTTTCCGAGTGTAAGTACAATGCAACCAATAGCTACAAGGAGAACATATTGTATCACAGCGGCCATGTTATTACCACCGCTGATCATAAGTACCGCACCGAAAATCATCGTGATGTCGAACGTACCACGATGTGGATTTCGCAATAACCACGAGGTCATGACCAGTGACGTCATACTCAGAAATCATCTCGATCGATTCCTCAAAGTCTCGAATCAAGCTGGATAATAAAGAGCCCAGTGAAACGCGTCCACATACAACACAGGAAGCCCATGCCCAGATTACTTTCGCTCGAATTAAGCAGTACCCGCTTTATCCTATGTTGTTTGTTGTGGCCTCCTTGACTCCAAGGGCATGCTTGAGAATCCATCGGTGCTCTTCGGCGTGGGCTCGGAAATCGCCCCGCCAGAAAGAACCGCTGGAGAACTTACCTGCTAAAACGGCTTCTGGGGCGTGAGCTAATGCTGGCTTCTGATTGACCCTATTTTTTGCCACCAAAAATAGGGCCAATCAGAGCTCAACCATATTTTCATTCATTAAAACGGACGCCGTCGGCAAAAGTCAGTGTTGACAGATGTTGAAAGGACTGTTGTCGAGTGTTGAAAGATGGATCAAAGAGATCCCTGAAGCCCGAACAGTTCATGGTCATTCAGACATTCATAGCAAAACGAAGCGATGTCTTTGCACAGTTGCCAACAGGATTCGGTAAAAGCTTGACATACCAAATTCTACCTCAGATTTTCAAATACCTTCACCTTGGGCTTGAAACCGATGGTCCTGAAAATCCTCTTGTTTTAGTGGTTTGCCCACTAAAATCCATCATTCACAATAAAGTTAAGTATCTAACGAAGATCGGAATATCCAGTGGCATTGCCGGAGAAGACGACAGAGCAATCTTGGATGGCCAAAGCTGTGTCCAGATTTTGTTTGGAAGCCCTGAAGTATTGGTTGGCGACGAGAAGTACCGTGAGCTTCTTTCCTCGAAGTATTTCCAGGATAATAGAGAGTTTTAGATTGAAGTTTTTTCTGTATGACCGGAAACCGGAAACCTCAAAATATCACGTGACCTAGGTCCTGAGGTCAGGTTGACGACTGCGGATCACGTTTTTACGTCGGGAACAGCTTCTAGAGGTAAGTGAAATACGGCAAGGTTTTTATATAACTTTAACTCAAGAAACCCACGTTTAAGGCTTGAATTAATGCTCTTATATATCTGTTCTTCTTAAATGACAATGTTTTACAATTCAACGATGAATCATGTATCAATTTTCGTCATTTTAAGTGAAGACATAACAACGAATGAAAAACAAACATGGCGGCTTTCAACAGGTGTTTGTGACTGATTAGAAGCCTTGACTTTAGTTATGTTTTATTTCACCATGTTGATATTTAGCTTCTGTGGCCGTGTTGTCGTTCATCATCCTTTCTTTTTCATAGAAGATGGCGCCTTTTAGATGGCCCTCAATGACCAATGATATTATGCTTGCAACTGAAGTTTCATCAAGAAAGCCGAAGACTTCTTCCGAATGGGAGCAAGTTGCAAGTATTCTAAGCCTAGCTGTCAGCACAAGCGAAAAACCTGTCGAATTAACTGGTAGAGCATGTAGAGAACGGCTTGATCGCCTAGTAAATAAATACAAAGTATTTGGATAGCTTAATCTTCTTAACATAATCATCAGAGATTCCATTCCTGAAGAACTGGTTCCTTGAGAACAAATATAATGGTCTGGTATTTCTAAGGCATGTAAAAGACGATCCATATCATCCTTCTGAAATCTATAAAACATACAGTAGGAATATATTAAGCTTACTGAAGCTTAAGCTTATATTTAATGAAAGTAATTGATTTAAAAAAAATTATAACTACGTATACCTAAACATGTTTTCACAGTTATCATCCGTACATCTACACTTCTTGTAGAACATGGAGAAACTCGTTTGTGATTTCATTTTGAAGAGTAAGTGACTCTCTACGTTTCTTTAGTGTTTAGTATAGTTATGATCTGTATTTCTGTATCCGCAGTATTCATGTATAGATCTAGCTGCTTAACGAATCCAAATAACTGTGATTTATTGGATTATGATATAATAATATTTGAATAGTATTTGAAGATTAAACTAAGATTGTATTATAATATAATATATTTCTTGTATATAGTTTGGTACACGTTATTCATGTAGAGTGCAAATATTATATCCGTGAAATAAGCGCTAACATTTAGTACCAATTAACAGTTACAAGTAGACAACAATGATATAAAGCATTTGGTGCTATTTATTAGTACTATTTAGTTAACGATTTCACGGATATAATATTTGCGCTCTAGTATTTTCTAAGTTAGTCATTAGTATTCCCTATATAGAGAATACTAATAAGGCTTTGAAACAAAAGAAAATAAAGCTTTATTAGTATTCTCTACATAGAGAATACTAATGAATCCATTGATAAAGCTCCTTTATGAGATATAGAGCGCACAAATGCTGGGCGCTGATTGGTCGAGTGAGTATGACTATATTCTAAATGCTAGTAAAATACGGTTAGATTTTGTTTATGCAATCAGTATTATCGTTGTAGAAGCGATCGTTTATCTTGTCACGTCCTGTGTATGGAATTTCATGTATTTATATAGTTTCAGCAAAAAAACACACGATCGACAAAGGAACCTAACAGCTTTACTCTCAAGCAGAAGGATTACGGTATATCATCAGTATACGAATCATTGATTGTAAAGATCTGTTCCAGTTTTAGTTCGGATAGAGATCGCGTAGTTTGTAATGCAACTACGCAGACTGCAGTACAGACTGCGTTTCTGCCACTCTGTAGGTTTGCTTCCCGATCGACAAGAGATTCGACTGGCTTTCCATTTGTCTTTATGATATATCCATATAGTTTTGTTGCTTTGCGAATTAAGTATACCCTAATTTGGCCAACGAAGGAGCAAATATTATGTCTGATCTTTAGTCGGATAAATCACTTATAATAACATAAACCGGAGAGAGAGAAAGAAAAAGATTTAGACGAGAAAAGACTTATATTTTGGCCCCTTGACCTCCGGTGCTTTCCCTGATTGGTTTGTGCTTTGTAATCTTTCTTGGCCAGACTTCATGTCTAGGTGCATGCGCTGTAGAACCCAATATGCTTTCTGGGGTCGACGAGGCCGAAGAACGCTCTGCATTTTTAGAGTGGAAGCCCGACTAATAATCATATGTCAATAATTCCACGATATCGTTGAAATTACGTCTATATATAAACAATAAATTGGACAACAACCATGTGAGCTTTCGAGTCATGAATTACCGTTTTTTCTCATGTCTAAGATTCAGTTTCATTTAATTTGTAAAAGCGAGCAATAGTACAACAAAACACTGAAGTAACACATACCCGGGGGGGTACTCCCTTTGTCCAAGTGGTAGGGGTGATCGGCGGTCGGTTTTGAAAACGACCCTAAAAGGTACGCATAAATTACAAGGGCTGTTGAAGCCATGTTCATTTCGACCCCTAAAAGGTACGGCCATATATGGCGCCGGAAAAAGTGATTGTGCTGATATCGTTAATCAGTGACTGGACTATCTTTCTTCTGTTCAATTGACCCTAAAAGGTACGGACTCGTGTTACGTAATGACTTTTGTGTCGGAACCCTAAAAGGTACACACAGGAAATATTTTGAACCCTAAAAGGACCGCCGATCACCCCTACCACTTGGACAAAGGGAGTACCCCCCCCCCCCCCCCCCCCCCCCCCCCGGGAACACATACCTCCTGGCAGCTGCCATGTTGATATTGTCCCATAATTCCCTACTTTGCGGTGAAAGCGTGAACACTAATCTAAAAGGTCTCCGCACAGTTTCAACGTCAAACTGCTAACTGCTAACTTCTAACCGCGGTTTGCGGTTTCCGGTCATAAAGAAAAAACTTTAATCTAAAACTCTCTAATGTTGTGGCTCTTGTCTGCGACGAAGTACATACAGTGATACATTGGTATCAGACATTGTTCTTTGCCGGTAATACTTTAATACTAGGTGACGGTATTTCTTCGGTTTCATTTCTTCACTCATAACTTATTCGCGAAAGTTGTTGATCAGTAGCACACTCACCCCTACATTGAGTGTAACATAGGTGCTTAAAGCAAAGTTGATAATAACTGGGTATTTTTTATTTCTTTCAGTGCATTTCATGGGTAGATTATCATATCAATACAATTCCACTTTATAATGTCATGTGGGAAGCTTTAAAATGCATTTTTTAATTACCCACAATGCCTTGTGGGCGTGGCAGTTTTCATGTTTTTTTTTACATTTCAAGCAAAATAAAAATAAAAATATACAGAATATATATAATATAGTATTTACAGTTACATGGAAGCAATTATTTCTTCATGTTGTAACAAGGACAACTTATAAATTGGCTTATTTCTTGTTTTTTTCCGTACTGCAAGTTCACTGTAGATATGGCGCACAGTAGCTGCATACACCACTGCTAGGTGCTTGATGTCAAGGGTGTGTGTCATATCCTGGATGTTTTCCCTCAGGTAGAAATGCCCTTTTAGCACACAACTGCCTCTAGGGCAGTGGCAAGAGTAATCATCAGTGAGGGGTTCCTCCAGCTCTTCCACCCCCTCTGATGTGACTTTCAGGAGATAAAAGTCGTACACAGGATCCTCAAAGGCTGCAATGGCAACAGTACTGCCCTGTGCTGCTAGGTCTGCAATATGTGATGCAGTGTCATGATCAACAGCAGAAGTTTCTGTGGTTTGCCTTGTTGTTGCTGTGGCACCTTCTCTGGGAATGTCGACCTCCTTCCATTCATCTAGCCACGCCTTGATGAGCAGCTTTCTTCATCGTCCATGATGCAGCTAGTGCAATAACATGCCTTACCAGCAGCTTCTCTTGTTGGGGCAAAGACTTCACACAGTGCAACTTGTGAATCCCCTTAAATGCTGACTTGAACTGACGGCCAGGTCTGTTTCTTTGTACAGCATTTTCACCTGAAGACGGTACAAAGCAGACTTTGTTCTCGAGGTAAAGCTTGATGCTGCAGGAGGTGAAAAATTCTGGACCAAGTAATCGTACATGCTCTTAGCATCAGTTATCATAGCTTTTCTCTGAAGTACTGCCTGGCTAACTTTCTGCTTGATGTGAGAACCTGCAGCATCTTGTTCTCCCTTTGCATGTGCCGTTTCAAAATATGACCGTTGTATAGTGAAGCCATAGTCAGCCAGAGAACATGACAGGTCTCCAAGGCAGTGGCGTGATTTGTACTGTGCAGCACATCCATCAGTAAACTCATGCATTTTCACAACTTTGTAGTCGAGTTCGTCTTTCAGGTAACTGTGTATCAATTCCTGGACTTTATGGACACTGTCATGATCTTGACCTGGATCATCTGAAATTACGAAGACATGCTCTTTGACTGTGGTGGGTTCATCTTCGGTACTCTTGATACCATCAACTGCTTCTACTGCATGCCGATAGAGGATGGTAACATGTAACGATACTTTTGCAACATCAAAGTATTCACTTTCAATTTCATCCTGTTTTCGACAGGTATAACCTTCAGAATAATCATGAACACAAACTACATGTTCTTGAGGAAGATTGTCAAGCAAGTTATCAAGTTGTTCACGCTGCCATCTGGCCATGAAGGAATGCCCTGGATAAACCTTCAGCAGCTCTTTGAAGTATTTAAAGAGCTCTGATGGTGGTGTCTCCTTCTGCACTAATGCAATCTTCTTTTTCTCTTGACTATCAGGGAGATACTTTCCAGTAGTAACATACTCATAACGTGACCATCTTGCTGATCCCTCGTTGCTCGAGTCTGCTGGTAGCATTAGGAATTTCTCAATGCCACACGTTCTACATTCTCTTTCTATCATGCCAGATTGTGAAAGTCCTTTCCTTCCTCTTTTGGGTACAAAGGTCATTTCCATGGCTTCAGTGTGTGTTTTCGGGACGGGAATGCGTTGTTCATCATTGGAATCCTTTTGCACTGATTTTCGGAATTTTATGCAGTCATTGAAAACTATTTTTGTTTCAACGTGCTTCTGACATAGACAAGACTTTCGATCTCTCTCCTTTGCTTGCTTGACAAAAAATGGCTTTAAGCCTTCAAATTTCCGCTGCTTTACTTTAATCTCGGGGTGAAGGTCGCAAAATTCCATGTATGCTTCCGTCTGTGTCTTCTCTAAGACATGTTTTGCGTGATAAACATACTCTTGCTTTCCAATTCTTTATTTCATAGAGTCTTTTTTATTGCCTGTTGGCCTGCTAGCAACTTTTGACCAGTAATCATAAACGATCTTGGCATCATCTTCACTGACTGCATCGCGGCGGATTCTTCTCTTAGTGTAAAGCCAGCTTGGTATCTCACCTATAAGAACCTTTTCTCTTCGCTTAATCGCTTTTCCAATGCTGTGTTCGTTTAGATTAACAAGCTTGGAAATATATATTTTTGCTTTGGACTTTCGTACATTATTTCCAAAAGCAAGAGATTTAAACGTGTTAAAGGCTGCCCGTTTCTCGTTGGAGCCGGATTGCTTCACTTCTTGTAGTCCCTCTGATATGTCAGATGCGAGAGCTTTCAAAGCTCTCGTTTCTTTTACTTCTTCGGGAGTTTTAATCAAACCCTGTCCTTCCAAGACTTTCCATGTTCTTGGACTATTGATAAGTGATTTAATAATTTCTGCTTTTCTAGTTGGTGTGCCAGGAAGTGCCTTGCGAACTTTATCAGCTCCATGTTTCTTTGACGTTCTATTTTTGTATGCAGGCTTGGCACTTGAAGGAATTTCTTGTTCAATCTCGGCCTGCCGTTTTTTCTCTGTACGATACTTTCTCACCCGTTCTCTTGTTTGCTCTCTTATCTTGGCCCTTCTTTCCTGGTCCTTTGCACGGGCTTCTTCTCTATCCTCTTTGGCTTTGTTTTTCCGCTCTAGTGCTTTGACAGTGCATTGCGTGTGCAAACGCTGTCCGGTCGATACCTGCTTTTCACATCTTCGTTCTTGTACGTTTTGTACAATTTTGGCACAATTTTTCACGTAATACAATTTGTTTTTCTTCTGCTTTGCTGCTGCTTGACTCACGCGACGTAGGTATTACGAAACGATTTCGAAACTCATTACGTAGTCAAAAGACCCTGAAATCTTTTGAAGGCCACCCTGCATATTCGGACTTTCACACGTGAGAGATAGGGAACGAAGAAGCGAGCGAACGGCTTCAAAATATGGAAGAAAGCTGATGATTTTTGAGGAGTTTTGGAGCCCCGTGCGGCTGTTTATCCTTCGTTACGCTTTGTGAACACAGTTAGTAATGGCAGGAATTGTTTCAGCTCTGCAGAAAGTCGAATATTGTAAGTTTTACTGCATAAAACCGGGTAAAACTTCACACAACAGTAGCTTAGCACAAGCCAAACAGATTGATGTTATCTCAGTCAAATAGAATCAATATTTTCACTCCAGGATATAGCTGTCAATCGGTGAGTCCAGACATAATTTGGTAGCCATGAAAGCGAACAAAATCGGTTTCAGTTGTTTTGAATTGTTCTCGTTACGAAAATATTTAATATTTTGTAGTCAATTTCACGTGAAAGATTAATCATCACAAGCCCATTCCATGGAGCAGAGTTTTATTATCTTATCTGAAGAAACAGCGTTCATTGAGAAGCAAAAAGTACAAGCGGTAATTTAAAAAATGGTGAGCGTTACATCTCACACAGAGAACAACTTTGTACCATTTGACTTTGTAAAATAAAGTAATGACTTTGAAACTTACTGAATATGTTTATTGTTATTTATTTTAAGTTTTACTGCAGTTTCATTAAATTAGTTGAATTTTGAGGGTGAAAATATCGCTAAACTTGCTCTGTAACGCGTGTTTGTGTAACGCGTTACATGCGTAATTAGTCACTTTTCGACGGGTAAAAAAAAAATTATTGATGTTCCCTTAGAGTAAATCTATTCTTATTATATCATGTTCCAATAGGGTCTATTGCTTTCATGTGTGAAAAATTTCAGACTATTCCGTTGCATTGTACAAGAGATACTAACGGAAGTTTAAGTTAGTTTGGATTATGGAGGGGTGATCGTGCTACTGATCTGTTGTTGTTGAATGCAAAAGCTCAAATTATGTTTTACATGTATAGAATCAACCTTGCTAACTAAACAACCTATAAGCTTACAGTTTAATGATAGTAAGAGCTTATAAGTTAAATAACTTTTTATTCAGTTCCTTTCGGTTTTATAAACCTTAGAACAACCCTCAGAAAAAATTACACCAGTAGGAAAATTAAACCACAACATATACATGTAATTTTCAGGGGTCAAAATTCGAAGAAGAAGGACCCTTTCCGGGCATGGTGCGGCATGGTTGGCGATCTCAGAGCACTTCTACACAAGTCAGTTTCAGTCATTGCCCTCACAGCCACAGCATCAACCCCAACAAGAAGAAAGATTATAAAATTGCTGTAAATGCAGAACTGCACAGAGATAATTGTGAGTCCTAATAGGAAAAACATAACGTTACATGTGCAGAAAATCAAGAATGATGTTGAGACACACTTCAAATGGATTGTGGATTTGATTAGACAGCACCGATCAGAGGCTCCAAGAATCTTGATATATACAAGAACAATAAGAGAATGTGCACAGCTTTATGAATATGTCACATACGAGCTTGGAAATCTATGTTTCTGGCCAGAAGGTGCATCAAAAAAAGCTGCAAACAGATTAGTTGTTATGTACCATTCAAGTACTGATAACTGTATCCAGGAAATAGTGCTCAAGTCACTTCAGGAACCAAATGGAATTGTTAGAGTAGTGTTTGCTACAAGTGCACTTGGTATGGGAGTTAACATTAAAGGCCTTCACACGGTTTTAAACTATGGTCCCCCCAATGACATTGAATCTTATATACAAGCCATTGGACGTGCTGGACTGCAATCCCATGCTATACTTATGTACCATGGTATCCAACTGCGTCACTGTGAGTGAGGCTGAAATGTTGAGCTATGTGAAACATGATGGATGCAGGCGACAAAAAATACTAAGTCTGTTTGAAAAAGAAGACATGGACAAAATGGATGATTCAAAGATTCATTTGTACTGTGACTTTTGTGCTTCTAAGTGTTCATGTGGATCAGAGGACTGTCAATCCTACCCAAGTCCTATTCCAGCATTTACAGAGGGTACGTCTGATAATGAATCAAGGGTAAGAATTGTCTGTCCAAGTGAGAAAGCAAAGCTCAAAGAATTGTTGAATATTTGTCAACAAAATCTACAAGAACATGTTATTTCTTCAGATGTTTCTTCATTCTACATGAACATAGACTATGTCACGTGTTTTTCCAATGCTCTTGTCATTGAAATAATTGATGTGTCATTTGTTGTTCACTGTTGCAGACATAATAAGCCATGTAAGTGTTTGGAACTCAAACCATGCAAATGAGATTTTTAAATGTTTACAAAATGTTTTCTTAGATATGTATGTTGGTGATGATGATGACTTCCTTAATTTTTTTGTGTGAGCTAAGATAGAGTACAATCATGTATTACACATGTATTACACTCAGGTGCGTTGAGTCCACGCAAACGAGTGTAGTAACTACACGCACTTCCGAAGCTCATTAACTTCTCCCCATTGTGTTCGCAAACAAAGAAAATTACATGTGAAAAATCTCAGAACGAGTTGTTTTGATGATGATAGTTCGACCTTAGAATGAAGTTTTGACATTAGTGACTTATTTGGACTAACCTCTCTGAATGGAGTTTATCAAAACCGCTAAAGTTATGTTACGTCGTACGTCTCAATTACAAGACCGAAACATTTGAACCTTGTAACCTTCAAAAGTAAATAATCGATTGAGTAATCGTAGTTTACGCTTGTAAAACTTTGGTAAACCCATGGAAGAAAACAGAAGAGAGTTTAACTATTTTATGGACAATTGGCGATCGAAACTCAGCTTAAAGTATGGCGTGAACCGGAACAAAACGGTCACAACTTGTGAAAAGATCGGTGACGCGATGATAACGATCTCTGTTTTATCAATCTGATAAATCGTTCTAAAACCATCTGAAAATCTTTCTCTTGGCCATAATTTTCAGTCAGTTACAGCTGAAGATTTGAGATCTAAGTATAAAAGCTCAAAAACTAAAATAGAAACGAAAACACCGTAAATAATGTTCCGAGGTGACAGACGAGTAATTTGCATATATTAGTTGTCACCTTTAGGTTTGTCTGGATTGAAGTTGAAGCACGAACATTTTGTGAACTATTTGCAGTAAAAAGACCATATTTATGATAGCATTATTCAAATGTTAGTTTTGGAGATATAAGGCCGGTTTACACGACAAGCGTTTTGGGCACGGCACCCTTCATTTTAGGCCCGCGGGCTGATTATTTCTGGCACGGCACTCGTGAATTTTATCGTGTAAACGTAATATAAACGGCCCACGGACCAAAATTCTAAGCGGGCCGAGACCCCCTGAAACAGGTAGTCTCGGCCCGCCAAAAGAACGGTCCACGTACCATGAACAAGGCTTTATGTGCCCACGTTTTCAACTGGTTAGCAGAATTTTGTAATACGCATGCGCATTTTTACGTTCTTGCCACGTTTTCAAAATGGAGTCAACTTCCAGTCAAGCTAGTGCAGGTGACAACAAAAAGGAACCGAAAGGGCAGGTATCTGTTTCAAAAAGTAGAGGAAAACTATGGAATGATGAAGCAACAAATATGTTAACACAGTTATGGGGAGAAGAAACCATCCAACTCGCTCTTGATAACTGTAAAACCTCGAAGCAATCTGGTGAAGTGTACAAAGTCATTACTGGTAAGCACCATTTTTTGCCGATCATTTTAAAGAAAACCTCCAGTGTTCGTTGTTTTGTTTAACTTATTTCCAATGAGCTTAACTAATGAGCTCTATATATTATTATTAATTTGAATGCATCCGAACCGAACAATAAGCACCATGTGGAATATCTTTTAATATTCGGTTTCTAGTGTCGTCTCGCTAATAAGCTTAAATAGTCATTTCTGTTGCTTTTATTTAAGCTTATTAAATAACTAAATATATCATTCTTAACTTTAGATCAGGTTGGAAAACAAAGGATACACAGGATTTAATCTTAAAGAGTTGATAAGCAAAGTGAAAAAACTCAGGCAAAAGTACAAGTGTGAAAAAGACAAAACAAAGAGAACAGGAACTGCTTGACAGAAAAAGTGGAAGTTTTTTGACAAAATGGATGCAATCCTTACACACAGGCACAATGTTAGTCCCCAAAAAATTGTAGATACTTTGGCAGAAAATAATCCAGGTATTTATGTAACATTTAACAAATATGCCCATTCTTCATTCAATCTTGATAAAGTACTCAATAGTTGATGTACATGTAATTCTCAGTAACAAGACCAACAACATGTATTTTTGAAATTAAGAAATAAAAAAAAATGTCATTCACCCTATTACATGTACATGTAGCTTCAATATAACTGTTATATTGAAGCTAATATGGTGAATGATTCCCCATAATTTTTTTCGTTGAATTTAATATCACCAGTACCTGTCAAAAATTGAGGTGTCAGTAAGTGCATGGTTGGTAAGGTGTCAGTGCATGGTTGGTGAGGTGTCAGTAAGTGGTTGGTAAGGTGTCAATAAGTGGTTGGTAAGGTGTCAGTAAGTGCATGGTTGGTAAGGTGTCAGTAAGTGGTTGGTGAGGGGTCAGTAAGTGGTTGGTAAGGTGTCAGTAAGTGGTTGGTAAGGTGTCAGTAAGTGGTTGGTTAGGTATCAGTAAGTGGTTGGTAAGGTGTCAATAAGTGGTTGTTAAGGTGTCAGTGCATGGTTGTTAAGGTGTCAGTGCATGGTTGGTGAGGTGTCAGTAAGTGGTTGGTAAGGTGTCAGTAAGTGGTTGGTAAGGTGTCAGTAAGTGGTTGGTTAGGTATCAGTAAGTGGTTGGTAAGGTGTCAATAAGTGGTTGTTAAGGTGTCAGTGCATGGTTGTTAAGGTGTCAGTGCATGGTTGGTGAGGTGTCAGGAAGTGGTTGGTAAGGTGTCAGTAAGTGGTTGGTAAGGTGTCAGTAAGTGGTTGGTAAGGTATCAGTAAGTGGTTGGTAAGGTGTCAATAAGTGGTTGTTAAGGTGTCAGTGCATGGTTGTTAAGGTGTCAGTGCATGGTTGGTGAGGTGTCAGGAAGTGGTTGGTAAGGTGTCAGTAAGTGGTTGGTAAGGTGTCAGTAAGTGGTTGGTAAGGTATCAGTAAGTGGTTGGTAAGGTGTCAATAAGTGGTTGTTAAGGTGTCAGTGCATGGTTGTTAAGGTGTCAGTGCATGGTTGGTGAGGTGTCAGGAAGTGGTTGGTAAGGTGTCAGTAAGTGGTTGGTATGGTGTCAGTAATTGGTTGGTAAGATGTCAGTAAGTGGTTGGTAAGATGTCAGTAAGTGGTTGGTAAGGTGTCAGTAAATGGTTTGTAAGGTGTCAGTAAGTGGTTGTTAAGGTGTCAGTAAGTGGTTGGTAAGATGTCAGTAAGTGGTTGGTAAGGTGTCAGTAAGTGGTTGGTAAGGTATCAGTAAGTGGTCGGTAAGGTCTCAGTAAGTGGTTGATAAAGTGTCATGATAAGTGGTAGGTATTTGTTGACTTACTTTTCACAAAGATGTCTTTCGATCGGATTTAATGTCTGTTTTATAGCATCACACCCGCTTTTCTTCCATGAAGGTATTTCCACAAAATCTTTTAAAAGTAATCGTGACGCCTCACCAGATCTTCTTTTGTTGAAGGTTATTAGCCGAACTTGAGTTAACTGGCCAAGTGCAGTCCAGGTTTGTGGTGAAGGTCTTGTGTTAACCTACAATAAAAGCAATGATAATAGTATTTTACAATTGTCACCTGTGCGAATTAAGAATCGAGAATCTCAAATCAGTTGTGAAATTTCGAATTTGTTTTTATTTTACCAAAACATCCCTTTGGGTGAACTGTTTTAGGAAATCATACTAAAAAATCCCAGCGCGTTTTCAATTTTGAGAAATTTACAAAAGTTTAAAAAATCAATTAAATTTCCGATTTTACCTCATTAATATGCACGAATTATGAGCCAACTTTAAAGCGATGGCGAGAGCTCGCAAATGTTTCAATCAAATTGATGTTGCTCACACATTGCAAACAACTCACTAGCTTCAAGAATTGCTACAAAGCTTTGAACAAAATCCTTTATGAATATGTGGTTTTGACCTTGATCTACACCGTCTTATTTTACGTTCTTGCAACGGCCAAAATAAGGACCAAGTTCAACCTTCGAAAATCGATCCTGGTACCTAACAAATGGTTAAAAAAATTATACTGCATGAAAGCACGCTTATTTTAGTTTTGACAGGCAAAAAGTCAGCTCTGCAAATTAAAACGCGACCGCACAGTGAAATATTAACTCGTGCCATTTGAACGTCTTCAACGAGATATGCGATACGCAACGAAATGTCCAAACTAACCCCAAAGCGAAGTAAAGTACGAGAGAATCCAAAAATCGTTTGTATTAAGAGAGCATCCATCATAGGACCAGGCAGGGGTGATACATGCCATCTCTCCGATTTCAATGAAACTCAGCCAAAAGAAAGGCCTCCCCTGAAAACTCATCAAGCCAAGGTAGCTCCGATTTTAATTCAATTCCGGGGGAGTTAGTCCACCCCCCCCCCCCCCCTCGTTTTTCAGTAATTATTCAAATATTTCCTTGAAAAGTACTATAAAAGTAAGCCTCTTTCCTGCTCACCCAATTCAATAGTTTCTTTTCTTCTTTTATGTGAGTAATTGTATGCCTTTTGTTGATTTATAGCAGAAGCACTGATATCTTTGAAGCTATCTCTGTTGATTGACAGCTGTCAATCTTTACTATGTCACACAACATTTTTCAATAGTGTAAATTTGACAATATTGCAGTGAAAATATCTCCAATGAGGCACCTTTGTTTTCAAAGGTAACTACATCATGAGTTAGACCAACCCTTCTACTAATAATATCAGGAATAAAATGTTTGGCCTCTCTCAATTTTTCTTGACAGCAGCAGTATGAAATTGACACACACCACAGGAAGCCCATGTTAGTTTCTGCCATATAAAAACCCAAATACAATAAGAAAACAAACATCGGTTCTTACTTTCTACTTTTATTCAAGCTGTATACAGTGTAAATCGTTCTGTATTTGCCACTACTAAAGCAGAAAATGTAATAATCCACACAGCAAGCCCGTAAACTGTATACGAATCGCCTATATCTTCATTTATGCACTCAACCAATTTAGGATTTTCTTGATTCCAATCGATTAAAGCACACATAATCACAATCTAAACTTTACTTAAGTCCTCATAAGCTTTTTGTTGCTGAAGCTGTTGCTTACAAAGTGTTTGTCTTTCGTTACTTAAAGTGCCCCTAATAAATAATACAATATTTTGTGAATCAGTTCTTCCTGATGTGTATAATATGATGGTTTAATATTTCTAAATTTGAACCTTGCGTTTAGGAGTTATAGAGGTTTGAAATCTCAATATGCAAATTTGATGACGTCTACCCAGGCTTCATTTATTATACAAAAACGCCCTTGTGTTAATTAGTGACATTTGAAAACTTACAGAATATTTCCACAGTCTTTATAAATGATGTTATAACTTTTTCCCCATTTAAAAATATTAAGTTCTTCTTGAAAAAGTCTAAATAAGTTATGGCAAAAGCCTGGGTAGACGTCATCAAATTTGCATATTGAGATTTCAAACCTCTATAACTCCTAAGCGCAAGGTTCAAATTTAGAAATATTAAACCATCATATTATATACATCAGGAAGAACTGATTCACAAAATATTGTATTATTTATTAGGGGCACTTTAAGGAGTATTAAATGTTTACATTGCACTCACCGTCACGTCGAATTTCCCAAAATTTGACTTTCTTAAACAATCTCGATCCAACAAACTGAATAACTAAATGCTTTCATTGGATTTGTATACCTTTAGTGATTGAAAACATCTATGATACCACGAGATAATAGTAAAAGTGCTGATTCTCCCTTGCGAATGACACGAGAGTGCGTGACATTCACATTTCAAGTGATTTCCGGTCAGCGGTTACTGTAAAGAGCATAACACAGGTAAACCGTGCGACACACCAGCTACCAGTTTGTTTTTCCTTATTTTGAGTCTTATTTTGTTCATTATGTCTCTATGTTTCTTCTTTTAATTAAACTATGCGCTACAAAGACCTTTCAGTTGACGTTTTGACTTTGTTCTATATACTCTTTTGCCAGTCAGATCACAGGCAGGCCAACCATTACTTTTGAGGCTACTAAATAATCAAATAAAATGAGATTTGTGTCATTTTTGATGGGTTTCTTGTGGTAGAGCGCGCGCGCGCGCAATACGTATATGTCGGGCTCCCTGTACGTAAAATATATTATGTTGGGCTCCCTGCGCATCCCGCAGTACATGTGTACACATTGCTGCAGGCGCATCCCGCAGGACGTACACAGGGATCCCAACATTATTCATTTATATGCACAGGGAACCCAATATAATACGTATCGCGGGGTACTTCCTTTTTCCAAGTGGTAGGGGTGATCGGCGGTCCTAATTTAGGGTTGAAAATATTTTCTGTGTGTACCTTTTAGGGTTCCGACTCGTAACATCACTCCGTACCTTTTAGGGTCAATTGTTATTTATTTTCTTTATTGAACAAACATGAAAGAACAGAAGAAAGATGTTGTCTAGTCACTGATTAAACGATATCAACACAATCACTTTTTCGCCATATATAGTCATATATGGTCGTACATTTTAGGGGTCGAAATGAACATGGCTTCACTGACAGCTCTTTTAGGGGTCGTTTTCAAAACCGTCCGCCGATCACCCCTACCACTTGGACAAAGGGAGAACCCCCCTCCCGGGCGATTTTCCCTTGCAAATGACACGAGATTGATACAGCTTAATACAGCCTTCTTCAGGAAGAGAAAAGCAGTGTATTCTGCAGTTGTTGCTGCTGTTGTTGGTGGTGTTATTAATGGTGATTCCTTTAGTGGGTCAGGTACAGCTAGCACTGCTAGTCACAGACGTGAAGACATCGACCTGTTGGTTTGGGGTGCTAAATGGCTAAATGGCTGGACTGTGATGATGCCATTGTCAGTCTTTCCCATTTAATGTCATTTTTTGATTTTAACATATTTTGTAGAACTTCATAGCACATAGATTTTAAGCAGGAAAAAAATGACGGTTACTGTCTTTGTTTCGGATATATTTTGTCGTACAAATCGAAAATTTGGCCGCGGTTTTTAATGTGTGATAAGATTTTTAAGATTGCTAGGTCCAGGTTGTGCTAAATCAAAAACAGGATGCGGCTCCTCCATAGGCAAAGGGGTACTAGACGGCCGGTTCAGTTGACACTTCAATCGCCAGAATGCTCTCTTGCTCAACCTCACCCATTGCAGCCATGTGGTCATCATGCGACACGCTTTAAAAAGCCGTGCGCTCAATTTACCCCCCTCCTTCCATCACGCATTGCTCCGTTTTACGGGTATTTAAAAATACCTATTTAAACAAATACTATTGCTCAAAAAGTATACAGCTTCTGGAGAAAAACATTATCTTCATCTTACCTGCACCAGCAGGAACAAGAACATTCCACTTCTTCGCAATGTCTTGGCTCAGTTAAAGTGTGCTCCTCGTTCTGGCTTCCGAGACCTTATTCCATGTAGTGAAAGACAACATTTCCACAAAATTCCTAGACGGTTCGCATCTATGCTTCGGGCAAATAGTCATATCCATACCCTCTTCATTGAAAAGCCTGGCACGTGCTAGAATGAGGTATTTCCCAGATGCTAAACACGTCTGTGCAACTTTTTAAAACTTGTCTCAAATGTGATTTGATATTTTTCACGCAAAAGTTTAAAAAAATATGTATGGTTCGGAAACCTTGTAGACATCGCACCTACTTTTAGAAAACGATGATTAAGAACACGATCGCGATAGAATTGACATGTTTTTGCTATGACCACTAGAGAACTGAACTATTGACTTGTGCTTACTCAAACAGTACAAGCGTAGTTCATGTGGTGATCCGCACTGGAGTTTTGTTTCAATGTATTTCGTAATACCCGATAAATGACTGACACAAATTGTAACATCTGTTGTTGATTTACTTTGTAGCAGACTCGAAAGTAGATCTACAAAGTGTTTTTTCAGTTGATTCTAAACCAAGTACAAATCAATATGGACCTTTTCGTAGTTTCCCAGAATGCTTCAGCTGGATTCTGCGCGCGCAAGCGAGGTCAGGGTACAAAATAGATCGAAAATATTAAGGGACAATGAAGAAATTCAGTAGAAAACTAAAGTGCAACTAACCCCTATGAGATTGTTTTAAAAATATATTCAATATATGTTGGTGGGTTCAGTTTTTTGTGATTTGAGCCTTGCGTTTATGAGTTATAGAGGTTTGAAATTTGATGACGTCTACTAAGGAATTTGCCATTATTACTTATTTAGAATTTTTCAAGACGAGCTTAATTTTTGGAATGGGCAAAAAAATATTCTGTAAGTTTACAAATGTCTATAATCAGCACAAGGGCATTTTTGTATAATAAATGATTCCTTTAGTAGACGTCATCAAATTTGCATATTGAGATTTCAAACCTCTATAACTCATAAACGCAAGGTTCAAATCACAAAATACTGAACCCACCAACTATTCAGCTTATATTGAATATATTTGTAGAACAATCTCACAGGGGTGATAGGCACTTTAAGATATATACAAATTCTCAAGCAAAAAAAAAAGTTCCTGTTCTTGATTAGTTACAGTAGTCAATATTTTCCTCAATACACGATCGATTCTAAATATATTTTACCCTGACCTCCCTTGCACGCGCAGAATCATCAAGCATTCTGGGAAACTACGAAAAGGTGCATAGGTTTGACATTGTGCATTGCCATTTATCTGGACATCTGACAACAAGCAGCCCAACCATTGTTTCTGAGACTATTTATAATTATTTAAAAAATATATAATTGCTTGCGCGTGTCTTTTTTTGATGGGTTTCCTGTGGTAGAGCGCACGTGCGCGATACGTATTATATTGGGCTCCCTGTGCATATAAATGAATGTTGGGATCCCTGTGTACGTCCTGCGGGACGCGCCCACAGCAATGTGTACACATGTACTGCGGGACGCGAGGAACGCACACAGGGAGCCCAACATAATATATTTTACGCACAGGGAGCCCGACATATACGTATTGCGCGCGCATGCGCTCTACCACAGGAAACCCATCAAAAATGACACAAATCTCATTTTATTTGATTATTTAGTAGCCTCAAAAGCAATGGTTGGCCTGCCTGTGATCTGACTGGCAAAAAAGTATATAGAACAAAGTCAAAACGTCAACTGAAAGGTCTTTGTAGCGCATAGTTTGATTAGAAGAAGAAACATAGAGACAGAATGAACAAAATAAGACTCAAAATAAGGAAAAAAACTGGTAGCTGGTGTGTCGCACGGTTTACCTATGTTATGCTCTTTACAGTAACCGCTGACCGGAAATCACTTGAAATGTCACGCACTCTCGTGTCATTCGCAAGGGAGAATCAGCACTTTTACTATTATCTCGTGGTATCATAGATGTTTTCAATCACTAAAGGTATACAAATCCAATGAAAGCACTTAGTTATTCAGTTTGTTGGATCGAGATTGTTTAAGAAAGTCAAATTTTGAGAAATTCGACGTGACGGTGAGTGCAATGTAAACATTTAATACTCCTTCAGTGACGAAAGACAAACACTTTGTAAGCAACAGCTTCAGCAACAAATAGCTTATGAGGACTTAAGTAAAGTTTAGATTGTGATTATGTGTGCTTTAATCGATTGGAATCAAGAAAATCCTAAATTGGTTGAGTGCATAAATGAAGATATAGGCGATTCGTATACAGTTTACGGGCTTGCTGTGTGGATTATTACATTTTCTGCTTTAGTAGTGGCAAATACAGAACGATTTACACTGTATACAGCTTGAATAAAAGTAGAAAGTAAGAACAGATGTTTGTTTTCTTATTGTATTTGGGTTTTTATATGGCAGAAACTAACATGGGCTTCCTGTGGTGTGTGTCAATTTCATACTGCTGCTGTCAAGAAAAATTGAGAGAGGCCAAACATTTTATTCCTGATATTATTAGTAGAATGGTTGGTCTAACTCGTGATGTAGTTACCTTTGAAAACGAAGATGCCTCATTGGAGATATTTTCACTGCAATATTGTCAAATTTACACTATTGAAAAATGTTGTGTGACATAGTAAAGATTGACAGCTGTCAATCAACAGGGATAGCTTCAAAGATATCAGTGCTTCTGCTATAAATCAACAAAAGGCATACAATTACTCACATAAAAGAAGAAAAGAAACTATTGAATTGGGTGAGCAGGAAAGAGGCTTACTTTTATAGTACTTTTCAAGGAAATATTTGAATAATTACTGAAAAACGAGGGGGGTGGTCTAACTCCCCCGGAATTGAATTAATGAGTTTTGAGAATGGAATTGGCTTGATGAGTTTTCAGGTGAGGCCTTTCTTTTGGCTGAGTTTCATTGAAATCGGAGAGATGGCATGTATCACCCCTGCCTGGTCCTATGATGGATGCTCTCTTAAATACCTTCTAGCTATGCTTTTAGTTGATAAACTAAGAAAACGGAAGTTGTTCTCTGTGAAACCGTATCCGATAAACAACGGACGGTCACGCTACAAAAACCGATTAAAAACATCAGTGACGATGTTGTTAGACGAGGCTTGCAAGTTCTAGTTTGCCACTATCGGCTCTAGATAGGTAGATTTCTGATATTTGAAAAGATCTACAATGTTGAGAATATCGCATGATAAAAGAGTGAAAACATTGTCGACCTTTCAAAGACAATCGGAAGTAACCGGCTAATTAATGAAATAGATGACGAGCCGTTTAACTGCCGCTACGCATTTTAAAACAACCATTTATTCGGTATTCTGTTACTTTGCAACTACATTCAACCAATACGATAAACTTTTGAGATACTTACAACTGACTTCTGTAACTGCATGAGTAGGCCACTCACTAAACATAATGGACTCACCGTACATTTAGGCCAAGACTTGTCACGGTATAATTGTTTGTATCCTGTTGTAGCAGTTTTTGTATCCTAAAATAGCTTACATTGGCCTTTGATCTTCCCTGAATTGAATAGCATAATTTTGCGATACTGCCAACCTGTTGCACATATTCTAACGACAAACTGCAGGCCTAGCAGTGATATATGCAATGTTCAGTTAATCCAGTTATCCAGTTAAATTTTGAATACATTATCTCTGGATCTTTGCACGATATTTCGTAATTTGAAGTGACATTGCTCAATTCAGTATACCCTGGTATACCCCGAGTATACCCTGGTTCCAGAGGCTACTATTAGTGGGGAGGCGAGCAAAGAACGTCTCGTCCGTCTCGTCCTTCGGACTCGACTTCGTAGATCCGACTTTCGAGACTCTGGAACCAGGGTAAGCCGAGTATGTCATTAGATGGCGAACACGCAAAGTCAGATGTTCAGTACCGCAACCCTTAATTGCGCAAAAATCTGCTACTGTGAAAGGGTTACGCAGAATAAACAGCATGCACTCACGTTTGATTCTTATTGCAGTTGAGAAGTTTTTAAACCTGAGTTTCAGGCTCAAAGGGGAGGGGATGGGAAATAAGGAGAGAGGAGAGGGAAAAGATAGGAGAGGGGAGGGAAAGGATAGGGGAGGGGAGGGGAGGGGAAAGGAGAGGGGAGAGGGAAAGGATAGGAGAGGGAAAGGATAGACGAAGGTGAAAGGAGAGGGGAGGGGAAAGGAGAGGAGAGGGGAGAGGGATATAGGAGAGGGGAGGAAAAGGCTGAGGGAGGGGGAAAAGAGAGGGGAGGGGATGGGAAATAAGGAGAGAGGAGAGGGAAAGGATAGGAGAGGGGAGGGAAAGGACAAGGGAGGGGAGGGGGAAAGGAGAGGGGAGAGGGAAAGGATAGGAGAGGGAAAGGATAGGGAAGGGGAAAGGATAGGGAAGGGGAAAGGAGAGGGGAGGGGAAAGGGGGAAAGGAGAGGGGAGGGGAAAGGAAGGGGGAGAGGGATATAGGAGAGGGGAGGAAAAGGCTGAGGGGAGGGGAAAGGAGAGGGGAGAGGGAAAGTATAGGTCAGGCGGGGAGGGAAATGATAGGGGAGGGGAAGGGAAAGGAGAGGGAAGAGCGAATAGGAGAGGAAAAGGAGAGGGGAGGAGAGGGGAGAGGGATAGGAGAGGGGAGGAATTAAAGGATAGGAAAGGGGAATAAAGGATAGGGGATGGGGGAGGGGAGGGCAGGGGAAAGGAGAGGGGAGGAAAAGGATAGGGGATCGAGGGGAGAGGGAAAGGAGAGGAGAGGGGAGGAAAAGGATAGGAGAGGGAAGGGGAAAGGAGGGGAGGGGAAAGGGGCTTTGGACCTGAAACTCAGGTTATAATTACCACCACGTGCGCTACCTAGCGGTATCTCCACTACTCCCCGTTCTTCTTCTTCCAATGTCCTTGTTTCTTCTTCTTGTTGAATTGCCTTCAAATACTCTGAGCACATATAGCATATTGCTAGATCAAATGAGAAAACATGGATCTCAGCAATTTAGGTAGCTGCTGTCTCAGGCAAACATGGAATGATTCACGGAAATGTTCTCGTTGTTACTTACGCGATCCAACTGCAATAAGTTGTCCCGTTTTCTCGAGAATCAAACGTGAGTGCATGCTGTTTATTCTGCGTAACCCTTTCACAGTAGCACATTTGTGAACAATTAAGGGTTGCGGTACTGAACATTTGACTTTGCGTGTTCGCCATCTAATGCCATACTCGGCTGACATATAGTCAGCAACGAATGGGACTCATCAGCTACATGATCAGTGAAATGGTACTGTATAAACGATACAAATGTACAAAGAAACAATACCTGCTCTTGCAAGCAGCAACTTAATTTCGTTAGTTCAGGGACAAATCTTCGCTAATCCCATTCATTTCTAGATGTCTCGACACATCTCTATTGCATTCTGCCAGAGGAACACATTGAAACTCCCAGGGGGGTACTCAGGGGTATCAGTGACGGGGAGGTGCGAATGAGGCCAAACTTTTTAATCCCAAAAAGTCTATTACGCAAAAACAAGACCCCAAAAAAGTCCAACATCCATTGTTCTCCACATACTGAATCGAGAACGGTAGGATATCATTTTTATCAACCCCAAAAAAGTCCCTGCCAGAATCTTTATTTCAAAAAAAAAGTCCACCGGAAAATTACTAACCCCCAAAAAGTCCCAAGCCTCAGATTTCAAACCCAAAAAGGTCTTCGCACCTCCCCGTCACTGATACCCCTGAGTACCCCCTGGGTTGAAACTGGTCTGGATATTCTGGACTATAAACTCCACAAGACGCGTTGCTTTTTACACGAGCCGAAAAGCTACACAACGCCAAGTACTGGATTGAGCAATGTCACTTCAAATTACGAAACATCGTGCAAATATCCAGAGATAATGTATTCAAAATTTAACTGGATAACTGGATTAACTGAACATTGCATATATCACTGCTAGGCCTGCAGTTTGTCGTTAGAATATGTACAACAGGTTGGCAGTATCGCAAAATTATGCTATTCAGGGAAAATCAAAGGCCAATGTAAGCTATTTTAGGATACAAAAACTGCTACAACAGGATACAAACAATTATACCGTGACAAGTCTTGGCCTTGTACGGTGAGTCCATTATGCTTAGTGAGTGGCCTACTCATGCAGTTACAGAAGTCAGTTGTAAGTATCTCAAAAGTTTATCGTATTGGTTGAATGTAGTTGCAAAGTAACAGAATACCGAATAAATGGTTGTTTTAAAATGCGTAGCGGCAGTTGAACGGCTCGTGATCAATTTCATTAATTAGCCGGTTACTTCCGATTGTCTTTGAAAGGTCGACAATGTTTTCACTCTTTTAGGGGCCGTCGACATATTCACCTTTCCCCGCTTAACGTCCACTAGACGTTTAGGGGGGGGAGGGGGTAAGGCGGGGGGGAAATTTGGACGTTAGTCTGGGGAATTTTTGTAAAAAAATGTTGGTTTTTTTTACTTCATGTTGAAATCAAAAACAAAGCAAAGATTAAAACAGACAAACTAGTGGTCCGTTCTAACAAACTTCGGTATTATATAAATAGATTCTGATATAAACTATCGAAAATCTTGGACACGAGAATGCTTGGATTACCTGTGGTATCCCAGCGTTCATTGGGAATTAGACAAAATGGCGGTGGACTGACCGAATATATTGTGCACAATTAATTTAAATAGCCAGAATTAGTCATAGAGCTAAGATATAGAGATACAAAAGAATTGTTATTAAGGAGAATGAAGTGAACTACATGGAATGGGGGCAGTTTTGAGGATTTTCCAGCGGCATAAAGAACCTTGGACTGTTGTTTGCTACCGTTTGTTTTGAGTCATGTTGCCGAATGCAAAACCATTCCCACGCATTTTCAAGACGAAAAACAGGAAATTCAAAGTGGACGTTAAGGAGGGGGGGAGGGGGGGGGTCTGACCTAAACGTCCAGTGGACGTTAAGCGGGGAAAGGTGAATATGTCGACGGCCCCTTATCATGCGATATTCTCAACATTGTAGATCTTTTCAAATATCAGAAATCTACCTATCTAGAGCCGATAGTGGCAAATTAGAACTTGCAAGCCTCGTCTAACAACATCGTCACTGATGTTTTAATCGGTTTTTGTAGCGTGACCGTCCGTTGTTTATCTGATACGGTTTCACAGAGAACAACTTCCGTTTTCTTAGTTTATCAACTAAACGGCATAGCTAGAAGGTATTACAAACGATTTTTGGCTTCTCTCGTACTTTACTTCGCTTTGGGGTTAGTTTGGACATTTCGTTGCGTATCGCATATCTCGTGGAAGACGTTCAAATGGCACGAGTTAATATTTCACTGCGCGGTCGCGTTTTAATTTGCAGAGCTGACCTGTCAAAACTAGAATAAGCGTGCTTTCATGCAGTGTAATTTTTTTACCCATTTGTTAGGTACCAGGATCGATTTTGGAAGGTTGAACTTTCGCAAAAACGTAAAATAAGACGGTGTAGATCAAGGTCAAAACCACATATTCATAAAGGATTTTGTTCAAAGCTTTGTAGCAATTCTTGAAGCTAGTGAGTTGTTTGCAATGTGTGAGCAACATCAATTTGATTGAAACATTTGCGAGCTCTCGCCATCGCTTTAAAGTTGGCTTATAATTCGTGCATATTAATGAGGTAAAATCGGAAATTTAATTGATTTTTTAAACTTTTGTAAATTTCTCAAAATTGAAAACGCGCTGGGATTTTTTAGTATGATTTCCTAAAACAGTTCACCCAAAGGGATGTTTTGGTGAAATAAAAACAAATTCGAAATTTCACAACTGATTTGAGATTCTCGATTCTTACAGGCACGCCCTCTTAATAACCTCAGAATTTGCTGATAAGCCAAGGTGGATAATTGGCTTTTCTGCCTTAAAGGATAGGGAGCATTACATGTTTGCATTAGGGGGACATTCCATTGGCCCTATTCTAGAATAGGCACTTCAAACTCCTTATTCCAGCAAGTTACAAATTAAAAAAATAGGCAGTCTAGGACTGCATGTAGCTACTGCTGTGAAGCCAGTAATAAAATGAATAGACAATGAGTTAAGAAAAGAGAAAAATAGATACAGTAGAGAAATGAAGGAAAGAAATTATGGAGAAAATAAATTGTAATGTGAAAAGAAAATGTTGTGATGTTGGTGTAACAAAAATGAAAATAAATATAATAATAATGGTTTATGATAGCATTTCCACCAGTGGCTCTTCGTCTGCCCAAAAGAACAGTAAAGCTATAAATATATATATAATGTACCATAATAACAAAAATAAAAACAAACGTTTGTTCACAAGTTCAGTAAACGATCGATATGAATGGAAATCGACAACAAACAACAGTCTGGCACAGCTCCTTGGTCTACACGAAGAGAATAACTACGAAAATACTGGCTGTTATTTATAATTTAATCAACAACAACATTTGGTAATCGTAACAATCATTTATTTGAGAGGACAGATGTAATAGAACTGTAACTAATTGTAATAGCAATGTATGTTTTAATACTGTGCTAAACAAGTACGTGATATTCTAGAAGACCATCGTGGCCGTCAACGACTGAACAAATATATTGGTTCGGCGATCGTTTGCCTGGTGGAAATTATATAAAGATTGTCAAAAAACCTGAACAATTAATTACGGGAAAACACTGGACACATTGCTTGAAAGCTGTGCTTGATTACTGATGCAGAAAAGCACAAATTCCTTGTCAATAGTCGGCTTTACCTCACTCGTAAACATCACACATCGAGCACTTGGAGATCACGTAGCGTGTACGTTGCAATCGATAAGAAGTCGATTATTGACGAGAGTTGACAATATTGTCAAAATGTAGTCGAACAAAACGCCAGTCAAGACGAGAATAGAACAAAAATGCATCTGGTATCATCGGGAAAAGGTTTTTTGGTCTTCACTCGTCTTCGCTCTCGTTCGACTCACTTCAATCGGATTTTCCGAACGAATCCGAGTCAACCCGAAAGTTACTTACGGACATACCGACTTACTTACACACTCGATGGCATAGTAGCTACGCCTTCCCAGAAGGCCGTAGCTACAAAAAGCAATGAAAAATTGATTATTTTAATTTTATTATTTTAATTTTCCCTCACTATGAGGGCAGGGACACCACAACAGCTTCATCAGCTGTGTAGTAGGACAGACCACACACACCGGCAACTCCATGACCTACTCTACCTGAATAGTGGTGTGGGTTCTTTAACATCCCTCCAATGCAAAGGTAATGCAGGTTTACCATCCTTATCTGAGAAGACGTGAAGGTCTAACCATTTGCAGATGAAAATACAAAGGCAGCACCTTCTCATCAATTATTTAAAGACCCTGAATGTTGGTCAAGCGGGGAAATCGAACCCCGACCTTCCACACAACCAACTGAGCCAACCGGGTGGCGGTTAATTTATGATAGTGTTGTCATTTTACTGCAGAAAATTATGACTGGATGTTATTTCCTTTTGACTTCATTCTAGAACACGGTCAACTTGCATTTCAATTTCTTACCTCTGTCATCATTTTTTCCATTTTCTTCATAGTGTGCTCTCTTGATTTCAACAAATCGGATGTGAGAGGAATCAGCTCTTCACTGGATTTGCCACTTGACAAGGTTGCCAATGAGCATGATGAGATCTTATCGTTCCACTCACCCCGGCTTCATCAACTCCAAAAAGTGCTGTGCATTTTGTATAATTTTGTCATTCTTTTCTCTAAGGCCCACGCATCTAAAGATTTGGGCACATTTGTTTAGGTTGTGTCTAAGTTTAAGACCTAGTGATGGAATTTGCACTTTTATTGTATTTTCCTTTCTGTGAAAGCCACACAACTTTCTTGCTGACCTGATTACCAGGTCAAAATGACCAGGATCTAAAAATTCTTTCAAGTCGCCTTCTCTTTCTTCATTTATCACTTTTCGAAGCCTTGCCAGCTCTCGCATTTTCGATGAGACAATTAACGCTCTGTTTTCTCCCGCCTTTTCTATAAGTGCACTCCCCAACTTTAAAATTATTTCATCCTTTTTACATATAAATGAAATGTCATCATCCCTCATTTTTGAGGACAAGTTCATTGAGTATGGTGTCCAACTTCGGTGCAGTGAACGGTAGTAAAAGCATTTTGCTTTCCATGATCAGATTGTTGGATTTGGAGTCATGCTTGCTTTCTTTAAAAGGGCATGTGTGCCACCACAGGTCTCCTTTTCGCAGAAAAGCGAGGCAGTATGGGCATGGTAAGAAGTCCTCTGCATCAACTATAGGAGCAAAATAGAACAGTTGGTTACTGCATTCTTGTTTTGACTTTTATCATTTCCATGTAGCTTTGATATAGCTCTAAATACAGTATGTTGCCCAGTTTCATACTAATATCAGTTTTGTGCCAAAAATAAATAAATAAAACAAGGTTTCAAAACAAATTGGAATGTATCAGAACAAAGTGGAATGAAGAAACTGTCGCATTTCTACGAAAATGTCTGAATTTACCAATATTTTCTGTATTATCAGAAAGTTTCTGAGTTCCAGCCAATCAGAACCCAATGATCATCCAATCGTGACTAAGGCTGATTTAATCAAAGAAAGTTTCTGAATCTTCAGAAAAGTTCTAAATCTCTAGAAACTTTCTGAGCGTGAAGAAAGTTTCTGTGAATATGAGCCAATGAGAACAGCAGATATTACTACCATGGTATAGTGAGATATCGGTACTTCGATTCTTTTCTCTCGTACATGTATACACCTATTCCAATAAACGTTGATCATGGACGATCTGAAACGGATGATCTGAGACCGAGAGGAATTGTGGGCGGTTTATTGTGTTCTTGTTAATGCAGAAGATCGAGGGCGCTTTCAAGTGTGATATTATAATAATTCGTAAGATAGTCAGCATCAAAACCCAACACTGGTGCCACTTCTAGTGAGCACTTTGATGGATTATGCAAAGTTTAAGCTCAGCTCACAATTCCGTTTGGTCCCAGATCATCCATTTCAGATCGTCCATGATCAACGTCAATTGGAATAGGTGTATACAATAAATCGGAGTTCACCCTTAACTCCATAAATATATCCATAAAAAAACAGTATCATTATAATATCCAAAACTCTTTTAATGGCATAGTCAAATTAAAAATTTGTCACAGATCAGCAAAAAACTAGACAAGTATAGTGTCCATGCAGTAATGCGTGTGTTTTCCTTGCAGACTCTGTCTTGAACGTTGCAGTACGTGAAAGGACACTGAGAAGCGGTCTTTCTCTGTCTTGGCGGTAAGTCTCTGTTACATGGTGAGTTTTGTGAACTTAAAAAGAGTCTAAGAAAGGCATGATTGTGCGCAGCTATTATAAATTTTGAATACGTCAGCGATCAACTGACACGACTCAAAAAAAAAAGTTTTTTTCAGTTGTCACCAGATATCAGAAAAGTTATAGCATTCACAAACTGAAGTGGCATGAAACAAGGAAACATACTGTACCCTGAAAACGAGAGAGCGGGTAAAAGTGCATACTGTGGACTTCTGATGTTAAATACAGGTATGGTCCTTTACCTTTATCTGTTGGTCGTTTTCTTACGATTAGTTCTCCCTCGTTACAAGCAATGACTTTAGCATTGTGGTGATAGTTGCCTTTAAGTTGGATTTTTCTGAATGCTTGTTTTCTTTCTGTGGAGTGCTTTTTTAATGACGAAGCTGCAGCAACTTCGTTCTCATTGCCATGAACATCTTCGAGATGTCTTGCTATTTTGGCATACAATTTGTTGCAATAATAGCATGCTTGCTTTTTGTCATATATTCTTGTAAAGTAAACAGACTGTTTGGTACTTCTCACTTTCACTATATAAGAACAAGGGAAATATAAATTTTGTTTCATCAGTACATGCATGAAAACATTACACACCACAGACAACAGACAACCCAGCAGTATATAAATTGAAGGGCTCCCTGCAAGAACAACGCAAATGATCTCTGATCAAAATCTAAATTATCCTCGAGATCCTTTGAATTTCAAAGGAGAATTTGAGTTTTGATCACAAGTCACCTACCCCATTCTTGCAGGGGCCCCTTCAATTGTTGACTGTATACTTCTTCAAAAAAATTGAGAATCCAACGCATATTTTATTTTTGTGTCAATGTCAGAAAATCGCAAAGTTGTGCAATATCCGGTCACATGCTATCGAGACCCAAATATAAATAGGGAAGAGGGTTGAGGATCAGCGAAGGGGGAGGGCAAGGGGAGAAGGTTTGCAACGCCTAATACCGGGGCCTCCATCACGTATACATGTATTGGAACCGTTTATATACAGAAATTTTTCTTTCTCCCAATCGATGTGGGATAGAGCGAAGGAAACTGTCTACGAGTGCATTCAGTGCAATGTTGCTTTGTGCAAGGAGCCGTGCTTCCTTCAGTTTCATACATAGAAGAACAATTTAATCAAGTATTTTTGCTATGATTGAGGTTGTAAATATTGTAGCTATAAATTAAATGTTGTTTGTGATCTTTCAATACCATTCTAAGGCTTCTATTCAGCTCTGCCAATGAAATACAATAATGAAAGATTAGTGAAATGGCGGCAAATTCAAATATTTTTGTAAAGCTCGATTTTGAGCTCTGCATTTAGTTCATTTATAGCAGTTACATTTACAGTTTTCGAGAGAATATCAATAAATAATTATTTGGCTTTTCAAATATGTTTGTTAGAGTGTATCTAGTGTTCTAGAAATCTACTGAGCATGTATGTTTTGCTTTTGGGTGGACTTTGCTGGTCAGCTCATTAATTAGCTCAGGAAATAACAGTAGTTTGCCTTTGGGCGGGGCTAGTAGGGAAAGGGTTAAAACATCAACTAAATGTTACATTAGGGCCATTTATACGAGCGAAAATAAGACGCGGCTTATCTTAGACGCGACTTAGATAAGACGCGAACCTCTTCGTATAAACAGCACTTTTAGTCTAAGACGCGACTTATCGGAGAATAGCGTTCTGAGCTGTTCTTATTTTGTCCGCGTCTAAGTCTAAAAGTGCTGTTTATACGAGGAGGTTCGCGTCTTATCTAAGTCGCGTCGTAAGATAAGCCGCGTCTTATTTTCGCTCGTATAAATGGCCCTATTATTATGTTAGAGTAGAAGCGTTCACACACGCGATAAGTTACCGAGCTAAGCGAAGCCTTAATTAATTCAATTAACTCAAGAGCTCATTTGATTGTGAATGCAGAATTCTGTGTTGTCCAGCCAAACAACTTTCTGATTGCTATGTTTTATATTTTTTCACAGATTTTAGCTAGTGGCGATCCAAATCAACAAATTACCGACATCGACGAACAAAGAGAGCACAGAGATAATGATAAGGTAAAAACAGCTCCATTCAGCGAATTGACTATTGATTCCCCCTAAATCCCGGGCCCTAAATACATATATCAGTATTTAGTATTAAATTCCTTTTGGTTGATTGTCTTTTAGCCTGAAGAAACAGTTGAGCGCAATCGCCGAATTTACCAGCCCATACATGTAGACATCAACGAATTCAGTGATTTCGATTTTGAAATTCCTAGTCCTCTGCCCGATCCTGATGCTTTGCTAAGCTCAGTTGAGCAACTCATTACAAATTCTACACCTGCGCCACAAGCAAAAAGATCCCGGGATCTTCAAGATATACAAGATACTCTGGGAAGACTGGTGAGAAAATTATGAAATTAAAAATTACACTTACCGTATATTAGCGTGTATAAGTCGACCTTTTAAGTCAGGATTTGTACCTCGAAATCGGGGGGTCGACTTAGACACGGTGACAAAAAGTTAATGTTATGAAAAACCTTAGTTTTCAAGGAATAAAAACTGTTTATGCTGGGTTTATGTAAACAAACTATTGTAGTATCGATCAAACTCTTAACATATGCTTATTTTGAGTTAAAAACATTCTTAGAGACTTCTTTCATCTGAATAAAGAATTAGAGACATGGTATAGCTTGTTTTATTGAGGATACAGACCTCGCAATGTCATATCTCGAACGCGTCTGTTTATCCGGCCGCCATCTTGAATTTTCAGCACGTGTACTGAACTATACTAGTTTCCAGTCCTTCTCGGAAAACAACATGTCTACGTACAACTACAAGCTCTACGTACGAGCGAACGTAAATAGAACGATTTCGCCATTGTTTTTCTAAAACTTTCGCCCTAAAATACTCCAAAATGGCCCTTGAATATCCAAATTGCCTACTCACTTGTTCATTGGACTTTTGGGTCGACTTATACACGAGATATATGAAAAATACTAGATCTTGAGTCCAAAAACGGGGGGTCGACTTATACACGAGGTCAACTTATACACGCTAATATACGGTAATAAAAGACTCAGACAGGGCATCTGACAGGTTGCGGGGAAAAAAGTAAAATTGTGCGGGATTTTGGACGTCAATTGTTCGAACAAAACAAGGGATTTCTGGACGTGTTTTCGAAGGTAAATGGCATAAAAATACCCATCAATTTTTCCCAAAACCATAGTGATCAAGAGGAATGTCTGTTTTCATTAAAATTTTCAACAAATTGTGCGGGATTTTGCAGATTTTGAGGAATTGTGCGGGTTTGAGGAATTGTGCGGGATTGTGCGGGTTTGACCTAATTGTGCGGATCCGCAACCGTGCAACCTGTCAGATGCCCTGCTCAGAAGAATACTACTACTAGTTCGAGAATGTTTTTAAACTTGTTCTATTTATTTTTCTTTAGGAACACCTGATGCATCATATAGCCACTACGATGTGCACATTTAAGTCTATGGTTGAAACCAGATTGGATAATCTTGAATCCAAGACGACATACACTGCCCCAAACCTTGAATGCCATAATCAGACCCAGAATCCGTTGCCTATTCTTGCAAACATCACTTCAGCGCTAGATGAACAGTTCACTGACCTTAGCCGAGAAAGTTATATCTCCAGCGACAACCCAATAGAGCTACACGAAGCCGATGGCCAAGGTAAATACTGTAATTATCACATAATAACTGCATGGTGTTGTAGGTGGGCGGGAGTTCCTTACCTATTATCCCTCACACCTCTGTGCCTAGTTTTATAATTCAAATATTTACACAACTCTTTCTTTTCTTTTTAGTTTATGTAGGAGGATTCGATGAAGTGTGTCTAGACAAGGATGTTTACAAAAAAATAGTAGTCCAATCCAAACCAAACAAGATGTCACTGTTGCTTGCCGAGGCTCTCTACGGAAATGAAACTCTTGGTCAATCCACAATCACTGGGAAAATTGGCACTCATAAACTGGATGAGGTCATTCTAAATGCCATTAAAGGTGTGTACATTATTAATTAAGTTTTGTGACGACCCTAAACGCGGCTGAGGAGGAGACTACATGTGAAATTGCTCATGTCCGATTTTTACTTAGTTTGTATATTTTATTTCTATTTCCACAGTGGAAGTGATCGAACGGTTTGCAAAGAGAGATGGAAAGATCAAGCAAGACCACATTTGGAATATGTGTTTAAACAGCATTGCAAGCAAGTGTAAAATGTAAAGATATAATAATAGAGAATAAAATGGAAAATGTTTATAAAATACAAAAAAATACATTTCTAATGATGAGTAGCACGATCACGCGACCATAAACTAGGGTGCTCTATTCTTTTTTTAATTTATCGTGTTATATGCAAGGGATTGCTTTCAAATTTACGCATGTTACCAATAAATAATTGGTCTTTTGGTTGAACTAGTAAATTTTGGAGTTTCTGAAGGATATCGGGGAGAAAAATCTCATGATACGCTCAAAATGTAGCTAATTATGCATGTAACGCGTTACACCACAAAGCGGCCCTGCACAGATTCAAGAGTTTTTTTGTCGCTGGTAATCGACAGAATACCACAAAACTGCAGACATATATTTAATAATATAAGATCAGACAACTGGCAAAGTTTCAAAGTTATTGGTTTATTCTCCAGCGTAAAAATATTACACAAACCTTCCCCATCGTAATGTAACGCTTGCTGTGATTTTCGATACCTCCTCTTGCTTGTTCCTCAATCATAACGCCGTTAAGTTTCATTAGAGCTCAAAACACAAACAGAGGCAATGGGCTTGTCATGATCTATAACTCCTGCTAATTTTATTGAATAAAATTGAATATTGCCGATGCGAGAACGTTTTAAAGACGACTGAAACACTTGCAATTCTTTCTCGAGACCTCTAATTTCAGTACGAACTCGCTATCTAAACGAGTTCCCTGTTATCAAACCTTATGTTCTCTCCCGCTTAAACCATGACGGCCTGCTGGGCTTGTATTGAGGTACGTATAGGGCGAATTATACCAACTTTAAAGCAGTAAAACGCGAGATATTACACTTTGAGGAAAACTGAAACACTTACGGCCGTGCTCACAAACCGTAACGAAGGAATAACAAGACTGTGGCGCTCCAGAAACTGTTCGAATTTGGCCGTAATTCTTTGACGAAGTCGCCATTTTCAATCTCGCTTCTTCCTCACATCACGTGCATCAAATGCCAATGATAGGGGTGGTTTTTGAATAATTACAGGGATTTTATACGATGTTTTCCATGCCTCCGTATTGCGTGACATTTGTGTCACGTAACGTCCACGTGCGGTGATTTGAAGCAAAATAAATACAATAAAAGAACAAATTCCTGGTGTTTCGCGCACAATTATTGCTTCTATCTAAATATCGTACTTATATATCATTTGTCTGTAAATAAATTCGATAATTATGTTTGAAAACTAAAAAACTTGGATTTGCCACTCCCACATTGCATCATGGGTAACCTAAATATGCATTTTACAGCTTCTCAAATTACAATATGTAGTTAATATGTATTGATAATATGATTTAAGGTCAAAACACATTGAATGATACAATAGATAGCAATTTCCTGACAATTTTGTTCGGAGGGCCTTTGTTACACTAAATGTAGGGGTGATCATGCTACTCATCAATAGTAACATGTATATATAAGACAACATGTAAATAACATCCTTTCCTTTTTTAAACTGTAATCATTCAAACTGTATATTATGAGTAGATGGCATTAAATACATTGTGTGAAACGAGACAGTGATTTGTCTGCTTTAATCATTATAAAGACAAGTAGTACCGCGCCATGCAATTAACGAAAAATCGCTAATTTCCCGTTTGCCAAAAAGTCTCACAGAAAAGTAGCGTTGTTTAGTTATTGTTTTGGTAAAGCCGTCGATACACTCAGTTGTTACTTATCGCGCTAAACATAATTTTCACTTCTTCTTTCTTCAAATTATCGATAAACTGTATGCAAACTTCTGGTACTGAATAAAGTCGTAGTTGTAGTGTGTCGTAGGCTTTTAATAGCCTTTCGCAGACTAAACCAAAACAATGCCAACAGCAATATGCAAATTTACGATTCGTGACCTTTTACGCAACGGCGTGAATTAGCATAGTATACAGCGTAGTTTCTCAAATGTTTTCAAATTTTAAAACCAGTCAAAGTACTATAAAACTTTCCTTTAGTATTTAGCTTAAAAACGAGCTAAGTTTCTGTAATGTCCAAGCATTGTTGTTGTTACATTAGCATAGTAGTAATTTATGTGCATTTTGTTCATCTAATTAAGTACACGTGTATAAGTAAAATCACGGAGTAAACGAATCGTTCGAACACCAAGCGTGTTCCCAAACCGACAAAACGTAGTCTCTCGTTTCCTTCTTTTAACAACCTCTACAGTTTCGTGCATGTATGTCAACTAGAACCGAAGACCGGAACCGAAGAAATGTCGTAAGTTTGTATTTGTTGTTTGCCGGCTTCACGTTCATGTTTGCCGTCTTCACGTTCATGTTTGCCGGCTTCACGTTCAAAAAGAAGTGAAAGGACGCTCCACACTAGACTATAAAATGCTCCTAATCATCTTTAGTAATATTACATTATTTCGGGCTTAGGATTCTTTTGGTTTTGCATTTTGACTGAATCAACACAACACTCACTGTCGGCCGTTCAGTTCATTCTGTGAGATCTTTAACCGCAATTGCGTTTGACTAAATTAAATATCAGACGGTTCAAACCGCAATTGTTCCACTTGAGTTTTGAACATTCTATGGCGTCAGCTCCGTTGTCAATAAGAGTACAGAAAATGGAAAACCCTCTGCAATTTGTTAAATTTCAAATGATACACAAGTTTGTTACATCCTTGCATTTTTTGGAAATGTAATTAATTATGCATGTAACTTGTTTGACCTTATTAAACCAAGTTTTGTCAAGACCTATTTTGTACACTGAAAAATGATATAGAGTATTGGTATTTGTCCCACACCAATGGGGTGTACACTGATAGACGTGTACAGAGGCTCAATAAATAAAGGGTGCCACTCTTAATTTGAGAGTGCCCAGCAATGATTAACAAGTACAAGGATAGCAATTATATACTAACCCCCCCCCCCCCCCCCCCCAACACTTTGTGTCCTTGGAGGATTAAGACAGGCAACAACAGCATGCAAACATTTCATTCTCTGGCACTTAACCAAATTTAAAAGTGGTAGAATCGAACAATTAAAGATTTCGCTCTTAGTCCACATTCAAGATACTTGTTTTTCTTACGGAAAAATAAATGAAAAAGCATTGCATTCCTACGGTCTGCCATATTTGAAAAATATTCTCAATCAAAATACAGCTGTCCAATTAATAATGGGCTCAACTTAATCAGGAGTGCCGTACTTACTTATTTTGAAGTGCTCAAAATTGAAAAAGGCCCTAATATATAAATATATATTATTATTATTATTCAAAACTATGTCGTGTAAACGAGATAGCGTGCCAGAAGTAATCGGCCCGTGGGCCAAAAGTTAAGGGTGCCGTGTCCAAAACGCTTGTCGTGTAAACGGGCCTATATTTGGACAAAATTATATTCTTGTGTTGAGAATGTGTGACACAAGTCACAGCCGTGGGTATAAACATGTTTCACTGCTGTTTTGAATACATTGTAAAATGGTTGTTTTCTTGACTGTGTAATAGCGTTCTACAATAAATATCTGTTATAAAATAATCAATCCGTACAGTTAACGAACTTCTGTAACGAAAAATAACCCACTGCTAAACATTGTAAACAACAACATCGGCGGTATCGCCGCATCGGTATTACGGATTGATATGTAAATGTTCCGTGATCGAACCAAACTTTCTAAAGACCGATTGCTCTTTTCTTTATGAAACAAAGACCAAACAAAGGACTGTATAACAAAAGAAAACTACACGCAGTGTGAGTGTACTACACTCAGTGAAGTAGGTGCGTGTACTACACTCAGATGAGTGTAGTTGCGAGTGTACTCCCGGCGTATGCAATCGATAAAATCAATGATCGACTACACTCAAATTACACGCACACGCATGTTAAGATACTTCTGACCGGTACTGTAAGATAGCTTGGCGTGGTGGGGTATTCTGCAATCGCTCCGGTATTTGTATGGATATATTTATGGTACCAAGTAAACTATGTCATTGTCATTCATGATTCGCTGAGTTTGTGAAATCGCAGTAAGCTTTAAACTGAAATTGCAAGGAAAGCATGTTCTACTGAGTTACGCAACGAGCTACCAAACACTGTTTAATCGCACTAAGATATCTATATTTAGTTCAAATAGGGCGGCTATATCAGTTAGAAGCCCGACTTCACGCTAGTAGGCCGTCTAGTTAATTCTCAATTGCAAATCAAACGATCTGTGAATCAGAATTTGATTTGGCGCCATTTTCATCTCGCTTCGTCGACTGAAGAATGCTTGCAGAGATGGTTTGCAGTGTTACTTTCGGCTTAAAATGTCATAAATACCGTACAAACCTAGAAGAACGTAGTTATCATCATTTACTGACCTGAAATCCCCAGTTGAAGTGACAAAATGCTTGCAAAATGCTCCTTTTTACGAGACAAATATCAACTCAAACTCAAACATGTACAAAGCAACACAACGGTCGTCCCACAATGCATTGCTAGATTTGTTAGTGTCAGTCTTTCCTCGACATCCATAGCACAGGAAACCCATGGTCTCAGAGCTATATCGTCATTCTGGCCTTTCCTTCGAAACACCCTCCCCACGGGGTCCTTTGCTTAGAATCTATTACTGGAACTTCGTGTTAATAATAGTCTAATAGAGTGATTTTTACTTTTTACTTTGCCCGTGAAAAAAATACCAAGGCTATAAATAGCACGTACGTATAACGTTAGACACTATAACTTGAAATGGCATTGTTTTCTTGTGTTCTGTGTGTGTATCTTTTTCTAAGGACAAAGTTTTTCTACTCATATTAAAAAGGTTACACTGTATAAAAATTAGTTTCTAATAGCAGGTCATGATTTTACGTATAAAAAAAGAACAGTTGTTTAGAGAAAAATAATCACAAAACACTACTAGCTATACAAGCATCAAGAGTTCCAGACTTCCGGTACGCGCGCAATGCATATTGTAAAATTATTACAAAGGAAAAGTGAGCACAAAATGAGCAAAAACATAGCTTGGGCTCCCTGTGTCTAGAATTGGTGCTCACTTTTCGGCCTTTGTAATAATCTCATAATGCATTGCGTGCGTACCGAAAGTCTGGAACTCTTGAAGCTTGTATCGACAAGATTTACAAACACAACTTTGTCCTAATTCTGTTCTGTCTTTTTAATAATTTCTTGCACAAATAGTCAATTCAAAGTCAAGCCTCAAGTGTTGACATTCTAACATTTACATAAATTAGATGACGTCACTGGACACGATTATCGACTTCGGAGTTCAGACGTCTCGCGCGGGGAAATTTTTGACCCAGAGGAGGCGGCTGATATTCAGGCTATGGAATAGACCTTTTTACCGATACGGCGGCCATCTTGAATTATGGAGAAATTATGGGATGCCCAGGGTGCAAGCTAGTAACCATTTGGCCATGAAAAACTACGAAAACCTAATTTAAAGCAATGAATTTGTACAATATTATACAACAATACACAACTGCATGTAGATATTAAGTCATACAACACTATGGCTAGAGTGACATAGACAAATCATATATTGACGCGACTCCACTCTCTACAGTTTTTGGGTCATTTGTACCCTGAGCATCCCATAATGTTTTAGCCAAAACAATAGAATCCAAAATGATCGCCGTATCGGTAAAAAGGTCTATTATGTGTTGAAAAAGTTCCATAAACTTAGAAACTTACCTCACTAGGTTGCCGATCTGGTAGTTCAGAGTTGTAGCGGGCCTCCAGCTAGCCTGCGAATACAGCCGCTTTTTTACGCTCGCCACAGGGGTCTCCCGAAAGAAGCGTCTGCGGAGTGAGGCCCAAATTCCTGTACTGTGACGTCATTTTGGACCCGATTCTGGTCCAAGAAGCTGATTGATCAGCTTGCTGGTAATCACATTATTTGCATAAATTAAACTCAACGACCTGAACAAAATATTACAATGTCGAGCCGTGGGCGATTGTATCGGACTTATCATATGCACAGATGAATAAAATCATGTTCTACAATAATTTTGATTGCCGAATCAACAAACTCAGGCCGTTTGGAATTAGTGTTCACAACATGAGCGGCTGTGTTGTATCAGATTTACAACACGAGCTGTCATGACCTCAGAGGTCACAGTACAGGAATTTGGGCCTCACTCCGCAGACGCTTCTTTCGGGAGACCCCTGTGGCGAGCGTAAAAAAGCGGCTGTATTCGCAGGCTAGCCTCCAGCAAGCGCAATGGTGAAAATTTTGTCGGCGTATGTCGTTTCGTTCGCAGGGCCGTACATAACCCAAAATTCAACGGGGGGTCAGTACATATATAACAGCAATAAATAACGAAAAATAGTACAGTTCTCAGTCCTCTTTTTGGTATCTTTTTCGCCCTGCTAGGGGGGGCAGTTGCAACTCCCCCCCCCCCCTCCCCCTGCCCCTGTGCTGTGTACAGCCCTGGTTCGTATAGAAAACAAAACAGGACCAATAAAATCATCTCTGTCATCCCCCTTCTGAGATACAAGTTTTTTTAACGCCCTGAGAAAAGAGTCAATAGAATTGACATTTTGTATGTCAAAACGGACACTAAAAGCACAAAAATACAAATTTTAAGGTTATATTGGATACCAGGATAAATAAAGATTATTATTATTATTATTATTATGATGATGATGATGATGATGATGATGATGATGATGATGATGATGATGATGATGATGATGATGATGATTATGAATATGATTATGATCATCATCATCATCATCACGGTATTATTCGCATGCACTCCATATAATGTACTTATTGAATGAGTTAGGTCGGGCCGGAAGGGAAAATATTTGGCTCGAGGTCATGGAAGTAATGTTTCAAAGCCGAGAATGAGGACTAGACGGGGTTTCCAGTCCGAGGCGAAGCCGAGAACTCAGGAAAGAGTACTTTGAAATCCATCATTTCAAAGGATATTTCAAAGTCCTTGGACTTTGAAATCATTTCAAAATCCTGAAATGCATTTCACAGTACTCTTGAGCGGACTTTCCGGGTTTTCCAGTTCCATCATGTGACCGGATTTGATGCACCGGATTGGCTGGTTACCTCATGTATAATTAATGAGTTTGAGAAGTACGGACCGAGCGCAGCGAGGTCCGTACAGAATGACCGAGAGCCAAATATTTTCCCGTCCGGCCCGACCTAACTCATTCAATAATCATTTTATCATATGACCATTTCATATGGACAATTTTGGTACTAAACATCACTCAAGAACACAAACGCGTGATTACGCTAGAAGAACCAATCAACACATTTTATTTAAAAAAATAAATTTTGTTCACTTTTGTTGTTCACATTGCTGCATGCAACAGAAGCATAAAACATTTCTTCACAAAAATCGAGCGGGGACGGACGGCTTTTTCCGGACCGGGTACGTCAACACGTCCGGCCCTTACCACGTGACGTTTTCCCAATGGTTTTATTAAGAGCGCGCGACTGCAGGGCCGTATGGGGGTTTAAAGTGCTACTATGACGAAATTCGTACCATTATTGCTAAATAAATGATTTATTCGTAAAATAGTGGTTGGATGGATGGATGGATGGATGGATGGATGGATGGATGGATGGATGGATGGATGGATGGATGGATGGATGGATGGATGGATGGATGGATGGATGGATGGATGGATGGATGGATGGATGGATGGATGGATGGATGGATGGATGGATGGATGGATGGATGGATGGATGGATGGATGGATGGATGGATGGATGGATGGATGGATGGATGGATGGATGGATGGATGGATGATAATAATAATAATAATAATAATAATAATAATAATAATAATAATAATAATAATAATAATGCCTCTAGCTATTTCAATACAGTAACTCTATCAACAATCAGTCTACATAAATATACCATAGTGTTGGTCTCCCTAGACAGACGGGCGGACGGATAGGTAGATATATAGCCGGAAAATATATATGAGGACGGACGGACGGACGGACGGACGGATAGATAGAAGATAGATATGAGGAAGAGGGAAAGAGAGAATGAAAGTAAGGATGAATGAATGACAACTTTGTTTACGCACGGTAATTACATTCAAGTAAGCTGTCAAAAAAAAGTACTAAGCCTAAATAATAATTTTGGAAATGAATTGACTCCTTTCAGTCCGGTGTGTCTTTGGAAATGCCGTTCCAAAGCGCTGATACTGTAAGATAAGGATGGCCTCAAAAGAGAAAGATAGCATAGAAGAAAGAAAGAAAGGAAGGAAGGAAATAAAGAAAAAAGAAAGGAAGAAACGTAAGAAGGAAGGAAGGAGAGGAATTAAGCAAGCAAGAATAAATGAAAGAAAGAAAGAAGGATTGAATGAATGAATGAAAAAATGAATGAATGTGTAACACGAACTGAAGGAAGGAAGAAAGGAAGGAAGGAAGGAAGGAAGGAAGGAAGGAAGGAAGGAAGGAAGGAAGGAAGGAAGGAAGGAAGGAAGGAAGGAAGGAAGGAAGGAAGGAAGGAAGGAAAGAAAGAAAGAAAGAATGCTGTGCATGTACCTTGTTCACAAACTCTCTTCCCCTATCACTTAGTATGCTTTGCGATGCGCCATGCCTATAGAACATTTCTAATAGACAATATTGACCACGGAAGTAGCACTCTTGTTCTTGATGGGGAACGCTTCAACCCATTTGGTGTAATAGTCAGTCGCTGTAAAAATGAAATTGTTCCCCTTCTTACTTTCAATAAGAGGCCTGACTAGATCAATCCCCAGCATCTCCCATGGTCCAGTCACCTGCAAAAAGAAGAAGAAAATACCAACCTTTAAAATTAGATAAAGATCAAGTCCGAATGCAGCTGGTATAGGACGCAATGAAAACTCATAACTTTAATCGGCTGAAGAGATGGGTGGCGGCTAAATGGGATGCCTCAAAAGGACCTTCGAGTGTCAAACAATAGAACGAATCTTTTGTGTTACTGCATCGTTCTATTGTTTTATATTAATGAGGTCCTTTAGAGGCATCCCATTTAGCCGCCACCGAAGAGGTGCCACACTTTCTAAAGGGCCAACCCTTTGACATTTGTCGTAGCTGCTTATCTGCAATTAAATAGAAGTAAATATCTGAGACTGCCTGGCTAACATGTTAGAATTACGTTATATATAACATAAACGAAAGTATTATTACCCAGTTTTTGATATCGTCTGTACTACCAATAACTGATCGTGAACAAATCGAGTTTGTGGTTTTGTTGATTCCTGAGTGACCACCTATACTACTGGAATGAAACTCCTTGAATATCTCTACGCATTCTTCTTTCGTCTTCAGAACCTTCATCCATGCCTTACTTCTGGTGCGGTACATAAGCTTCTTTTTCTGATCAGCTGTTAAAAATCGAAAAGTAATCCGGTGGTGATAGTTAAGACACTGACGAAACGTGTGTATTAAAGTCACAGAACCTAGTTAGACCTCTAGCACAGGCAGCCCAACCATTGCTTTTGAGGCTACTAAATAAATCAATAAAATGATATTTGTGTCTTTTTTTGATGGGTTTCCTGTGGTCATCAATGTTGTATATTGAAACAGTTTCGATATACACATGTACTGCTGGACGCGCGGGACGCACACAGGGAGCCCAACATTAAACGTTACTCAACACAGGGAACCCAACATAACAAGTATGTATATATTATACGCGCGCGCGTGCTCTACCACAGGAAACCCATAAAAAAAGACACAAATATCATTTTATTTATTTATTTAGTAGCCTCAAAAGCAATGGTTGGGCTGCCTGTGGAGGAAAGTGGTAGGAGAAGCATGACGCATTTTGAAGATAAAGTTTTCAATTTTGTTCGTTACAAAAATGTTTGAATATCTGCGCGCGCGTGCTGTGTGCTCTCATAGAGCATGCGGCATACACATCCTTTGGCCAATCAGAGCGCGCGTTATAATACAGTCATCAGTTATAAAAACAAATTATTGTACTTACCGTCTTCCTCGATGCGGTAGCTTTGGGACAACCTTCGAAGTACCCGTTTCTCTGGCGCCATGATTCAGAATTAAGAAACAGGGTCAGTAGTTATAATGGAAACCGCTTTGTAGAAACAACAATTCTGCAATCTCCGACCACGCGTAGATGATATTAGTGATGTATAGTCCACGTACTTTGTTAACAAGCTGCACGACTGACGCTATAGAAAAGCTAATGCTGCTAAGTTGCTTGAATATCCTGTTCCTGTCCTAGCTTAATTCTTCCAAGTCAAATTATCCTGTTTATATAACGGCATTGTAACGGAAATATATATACACCTAGTTTCAAAAACGTTGTCCATTTACAAAATAGTAAATAGTAGAAAGGAATTAATTAGAGAAACAATGAGCCACAGTTCCGCGTGATTGAATTTCTTTTGTTTCTTAATTAATTCCTTTCTACTATTTACTATTTTGTATTTTGTAAATGGACAACGTTTTTGAAAACAGGTGTATTGTAAACGCAAGCGAATTATTAACAATGTCATTTGCAGGGTTTTTGTTATGCGTGAGTGATTAGAGTGGTCATATTCGCAATGCGAAATTGTTAGACTCAAGACAGGAAAGACGATGTATCGATCACTCTTCAATACACTCACAAATAACGCCCACCTAATAGAACTACGACCAGAAAGAACATAGCATTTACAGCGTAATTATCCAAAGATAATTCCACACCCAAAATGTCACGTCACAAAAAGGGTTATTGAGGAAAGAGCCATCAACCAATTAAAATGTTGATAAAAATCCTCCCCTCTATATTACAAGAGGGCGACAAGATATCATAGCAGTGAACGAAGCCATGATAAAATGTCTCCCCTCTGTATTACAAGATGAGGACAAGATATCATAGCCGTGAACCAAGTCATGATAAAATGTCTCCCCTCTGTATTACAAGAGGGGGACAAGATATCATAACCGTGAACCAAGCCATGATAAAATGTCTCCCCTCTGTATTACAAGATGGGGACAAGATATCATAGCCGTGAACCAAGTCATGATAAAATGTCCCACCTCTGTATTACAAGAGGGGGACAAGATATCATAGCTGTGAACCAAGTCATGATAAAATACCCCCTCTATATTACAAGAGGGGCGCAAAATATCATAGCCGTGAACCAAGCCATGATAAAATATCTCCCCTCTGTATTACAAGAGGGGGACAAGATATCACAGCCGTCAACCAAGCCATGATAAAATGTCTCCCCTCTATATTACAAGAGGGGCGCGAAATATCATAGCCGTGAACCAAGCCATGATCAAATGTCCCACCTCTGTATTACAAGAGGGGGACAAGATATCATAGCTGTGAACCAAGTCATGATAAAATACCCCCCTCTATATTACAAGAGGGGCGCAAAATATCATAGCCGTGAACCAAGCCATGATAAAATATCTCCCCTCTGTATTACAAGAGGGGGACAAGATATCACAGCCGTCAACCAAGCCATGATAAAATGTCTCCCCTCTATATTACAAGAGGGAGACAAGATATCATAACCGTGAACCAAGTCGTGATAAAATACCCCCCTCTATATTACAAGAGGGGCGCGAAATACCATAGCCGTGAACCAAGCCATGATAAAATATCTCCATCTGTATTACAAGAGGGGGACAAGATATCACAGCCGTCAACCAAGCCATGATAAAATGTCTCCCCTCTATATTACAAGAGGGAGACAAAATATCATATCCGTGAACCAAGCTATGATAAAATGTCTCCCCTCTGCAGTACAAAATAAAGAGTTTAAAAGGTTTGTTGTTCCACAGAACAAGTTTTTGAGTCATGAAAAAGGAACGGCCGAAGTAAACAGGAAAAACGTATATTTACATTACAGGCTCAAATATGTTTTTGTAGATAAGCTTTTTTCGAACAGGATGAAAATAATAATGAGCTAGGTATCGTTTAGACTGATTCCATAAGTCGCTGTTTTCGCTCTTTTACCCTGGAGGTCGCTCGACAAAGAGCGAACAGACCGACTTATGGAATCAGTCTAGGTATCGTTATGTTTGGACAGGGAAATAATTATAATTCCACACTCAACTGAAATGTCACATACGTAAACTCCGAAACCGATGGAATTGGCCTAAAACCGGTGTTGAGATACTAATCTTGCAAGGTCTTACAAGTCACACTTCGGGCTTCACCATCGTCCACAGTCGATCAATCGCGAATGTTGGCAAAAGTTTAGGCTAAATATCTCCATCTTTATCCGATTTGGCAATCTTAAACTTCAGCGTTAGCAGCATCGTTCCAATTTGACTTATTATAGTACGAGGCGCAGCTTTATTGTAGAACTTTTATCATTCGCATTCGAAACAATTTTAGGTAATACAATTATTGTTGTTGTTGTTGTCGCTTTTAAGTAACTTAAAAGTTACTAGAATGAATGTTTTTTCAATTGTAATAAGGTCACAACGAAAACAGATTCCCGAAAACAGATTTTTCTGGAAATGAGAAAAAGTTATGGATTCACGCTCGCGCACGCTAATTAACCAATCAGAGCGCGCGATATGTTTTAGCTATCTCATAAATTATATTTACTGTCTTTACGCACGTTCAGGCTGGAATTAAATTGTACTGTAGGTACGTTGTTTAAGATGCTGTCTCTGTAAAATTCGACCACCCGATTCGAGTTCAAAATTAGAATTTCTTCATATTTCTGTCATAAGTTAAGGTACATTTGTGCATTACTCAAATGCATTTCGATTTTGCTAAATAATTTTTTTTCGAGAGAATTTTTACATTTTGCTTGTGCATGTGTCGGTAGCCGTTTTCGCTCTTAGCGCCTTGTGAAAATACGTCCATTTGAAAGTGTTGCAACGCAATGAAAAACTCCACAATCGCGTTATTTTTTGCACATAGAGCAAGAACAACATCTCATAAACTAGGCTGTGACTTTGAAATTGTCCAAATTATGTATTACATGTCATTAAACTTTGTTTTAGATACCCATCTTCGATCTCTTTGCCACAGAATGAAAAAATACCAAATTTAAAATATCATTTTCTCAAAAGTGGCACCCACTCCAAGTTCATAATCTACATAAAATAAAAGCAGAAATGTGAAATAATCATCGCCGGCCTGTAAAAATATTTTTGGGAACATTTAACGGACAAGTGAAAATTGTAGCCCAATCTCAGCTAAATTTGCATATCACGTCCAATCCTCCGTATCACACAGAGCAAATATTATTCCAACTAATGTTGTCCAAAACGATCGAGTTTCGAATAAGTCAGAATGAAAATAGTATAGAGACTCTCTTAGATATGACTCCTTTTAATAAAGCTCGTTAAGACTGGTAAACATGAAATACTGACCTCCGAGGGAATGTGTATTATGCAAATTAGCATGATTGTCAACATATCGTTATAAAACAAATCAACTGCCCGTAGATTTGTCTGACTCGCACTAGTCAAGTGTTGCTACATTAAAACAGTGTTCTAAAAGTCTTTTAAAAGCATTAAAGGTTTTAACCGAATCTTGATCGAGTTGATGATCTGGCATACTGGTGGACTGGTTAACCGCTGACCAGGAGATGTAGAGTTGGAAGGGGCCGGAGGGATGAGGGGTTGTACAGTTCGTTACTTAAACAGGAATCTTTGTTTTTCATTAAAGATTATGATGTATTATATATCTATCTTATAAAGAAATTGCCGTATTTATTCAATACAATGGATATATTGGCACGATCTCAAAGGACGAAAAAATCGACCCAGACTGTTACGATGTCCAAACCTTCATTAACTTGACCTGTTCATCTGGAAAGTCAAACAAACCTGCTCTTGCTAATATAAGTTGACTTTCGGAAAATCTCTGGCGTGATAGTTGGACACTAACAAGGTGACCACTCACGTTATCGTTGCATTCATGTAGACTACCTTATTCGTCATACTTAACAGATCATGAGTTGGGGAATCGTTTTATATGAAAATGATCACTCGAAAGGTTACCATAGCAACGCCATGCCAGCTTTAACAAAGGTCATTTTTCTCATAAAATCAATAAAAACGTACGGTTGACACGGTGAATCTTTTTAATACTCTTTATTATGAAAATTCTACACTTCACCTTTCATTTGACAAATAACTGAAACACTCCGCATTACAGAATCCAAAATATTGCAAAATATCGATTTTGCAAAATAAAGAAAAATCTAGTGTAGAAGTGTAGAATTTTCATAATAAAGAGTATTAAAAAGATTCACCGTGTCAACCGTGCGTTTTTATTGATTTTATGAGAAAAATGACCTTTGTTAAAGCTGGCATGGCGTTGCTATGGTAACCTTTCGAGTGATCATTTTCATATAAAACGATTCCCCAACTCATGATCTGTTAAGTATGACGAATAAGGTAGTCTACATAAATGCAACGATAACGTGAGTGGTCACCTTGTTAGTGTCCAACTATCATGCCAGAGATTTTCCGAAAGTCAACTTATATTAGCAAGAGCAGGTTTGTTTGACTTTCCAGATGAACAGGTCAAGTTAATGAAGGTTTGGACATCGTAACAGTCTGGGTCGATTTTTTCGTCCTTTGAGATCGTGCCAATATATCCATTGTATTGAATAAATACGGCAATTTCTTTATAAGATAGATATATAATACATCATAATCTTTAATGAAAAACAAAGATTCCTGTTTAAGTAACGAACTGTACAACCCCTCATCCCTCCGGCCCCTTCCAACTCTACATCTCCTGGTCAGCGGTTAACCAGTCCACCAGTATGCCAGATCATCAACTCGATCAAGATTCGGTTAAAACCTTTAATGCTTTTAAAAGACTTTTAGAACACTGTTTTAATGTAGCAACACTTGACTAGTGCGAGTCAGACAAATCTACGGGCAGTTGATTTGTTTTATAACGATATGTTGACAATCATGCTAATTTGCATAATACACATTCCCTCGGAGGTCAGTATTTCATGTTTACCAGTCTTAACGAGCTTTATTAAAAGGAGTCATATCTAAGAGAGTCTCTATACTATTTTCATTCTGACTTATTCGAAACTCGATCGTTTTGGACAACATTAGTTGGAATAATATTTGCTCTGTGTGATACGGAGGATTGGACGTGATATGCAAATTTAGCTGAGATTGGGCTACAATTTTCACTTGTCCGTTAAATGTTCCCAAAAATATTTTTACAGGCGATGATTATTTCACATTTCTGCTTTTATTTTATGTAGATTATGAACTTGGAGTAGGTGCCACTTTTGAGAAAATGATATTTTAAATTTGGTATTTTTTCATTCTGTGGCAAAGAGATCGAAGATGGGTATCTAAAACAAAGTTTAATGACATATAATACATAATTTGGACAATTTCAAAGTCACAGCCTAGTTCATGAGATGTTGTTCTTGCTCTATGTGCAAAAAATAACGCGATTGTGGAGTTTTTCATTGCGTTGCAACACTTTCAAATGGACGTATTTTCACAAGGCGCTAAGAGCGAAAACGGCTACCGACACATGCACAAGCAAAATGTAAAAATTCTCTCGAAAAAAAATTATTTAGCAAAATCGAAATGCATTTTAGTAATGTACAAATGTACCTTAACTTATGACAGAAATATGAAGAAATTCTAATTTTGAACTCGAATCGGGTGGTCGAATCTTACAGAGACAGCCTCTTTTAAAATACCTCTTGGAGGTCCTTCTAAGGTACGAACACTTTTCCACGAACCAGTTCCAATTCCTCCGCCATTTTTGGCACGAATCCTATACTCATATACAGTATACCCTTTAAGACTGTTACTGCTGTCCAAGCAGTCCCTTGTAGGAAGTGTGGAGCCAGTCGTAAGTCGACAAACAATGATGGGTACTTGGTTCCCAAGTCTACGCTCAACTCTATACTCCGTGATAACGCCATTGGGTGCTGTAGGTTCGTCCCAGGAAACATAAACGACATTCCATTCCTTTGCTTCCAGTCTTGGTGGATTTACTCCTGAGGGAGGGGCTTCAGATGTCCTTGCATATGCTCGATTACCAATCCCACAACCCTTGCTGGTGCATGCTTTCACTTGAAATGCATACTTTGTGTAAGGCTTCAGCCCTCCAATGACTTTATGTTTGTTCAAAGTAGTATTATATTCTTTTCCATCAACAATTATACCATATCGAATGATGACGCCATTAGGAGTGAGTGGAGGATCCCACTCGGCATATATTTCATAAGCAGAACGTGGTGTCAAACGAGGCAGTGGTACTCCCTCAGGTGAGCTCTCAGGCGTCTGTGCACTTGAACTATCACTCCTAGTAGTTCCACCTGTAGTTTTGGCCGCTACTGAATAGCTGTATGAAGTCATGGGGCTTAATCCAGTGTCTTTATAAATGCATTTAACTTGACCTTGGGCGGTCTTTGAGCATACATCAGTGCCATTATACACAAGTGTACCATTTCTATATAACGAATACTGAGATATGATACCATTGGGAACATCAGGTTCAAACCAGCTTGCTTCAATCTCTCGTGCTCCTGTCACCACTAACACTGGAGGTCGAACTCCCTGTGGTGCTGCCTCTAGGGTAAACACGGAACCAGCAGGACCTTCTGTGCAACCAATCTTTGTACAAGCTACTACTTGGAAGGTATAATTATTATAAGGCTTCAAATTATCTACAATCAGAAACATGGTCAATCCCTTATCGCTTGGATTCAAGCGAATTTTGTATGTGCTGTTGATGACTTGACTGATATTATATCGGCTAATCCGTCCATTAGGTTTTGGAGGTAAAGACCAAGTAACATTTATACTAGTCGAAGATAAAGGATTCAGACTTGGAGCACTTACGACAGACGGTGCAGCTTCATCAGTATACACAATAATATTTGATAGAACAGTAGTACATTCTGTTGTACAGGCTTGGAGCTCGTACACGTACCCAGTGAATGGTTCAAGCCCAGCATCATCAGTAAAAGTCAATGCTAGCCCACTGTACACCAATTTACGCTGATTCGTTTGTTTGTTGATGCGAGTAAGTTTGTATTCCTTGAGGATGCCATTGGATACAAGAGGTGGTTTCCAAGTAACGCGGATAGCCGATGCAGAGATTGCAGTAGCCACTGGAGGCTCGAGACCATCTGGACTTGCCATTAGAGTTTTATTTCGTGCAAGGGAACTGGTCGTATTGCCCTCAGTATTAATACCCAGTAGATAGTACTCATACTCTGTATGAGGTGAAAGATTGACATCATTAAATCTAAATATATTTGGGTCATTGGGTCTTGAAAAAACCTCTTTGAACTCAGAAGCACATATTTTGGGTGTCGTTGGAACTGATGTTGGCATGTAGTACCCATTAACGAAACCACATATACGACTACTGAATGGAAAGTCACAGCGATTACATCTGGCGGAGTTATCACGATTCTTATTACAAACTACTCCTGTTCCACAATCTGCTTTTCCTTGGTTAGATCGATCTGCGCATGTCTGATATGAACTGTTGTAGCCAATCATGTTGCAGCAACTCATACCAGAGATGACTTTGTTTGCATTGCAACATTTTTCTGCTTTGTTGTTCTTTTCAGCAGCGCTGCTGTAGTTATAGACCTGTAACAAAAGGAACATTTACGATTATAGAATCTGACAATTGCTTCAACTGTTTTGCTGTATGAACTTTTAGTTTTCTAAATTACACTCGACCGACTTCTAACAGACGCTACATACCTTTACAGTGTCAAGAGGTCCTTTACAACACAGCGAAGTTTTCTCTGCCAGATACTGAGCTCCACAGCAGATTTTAGTAGAATCAATATCATAAGCTCTTCCTACTTTTCCAGTCGCACAACAGATTTGAGCCCTGGCCACCACCTTTCCACCGCAACATTGTCTGGGAGGTGATCGCTCAAACAAACCGTCACAGACACAAACCTACGAACAAATCACAGCGTATTGACTTGGCACAAGTTCTTAAAACATATAATTTTCGTTTTCACTAGACAAAACGGGTGCTCTGTATTTTGGATATATGAATCCAAAGAATGTATTGCAATCAGTTCATCATATTGCTAATCATCTTTGGTTTAATTTGACAATACTGACCTTGGAGCCATTGATGAAATAAGGTCGGTCACCGCAACAAGAGTCACCATAGCCGACCACGGCACCACCATCGTTACGGCGACAACACGCTTGACCGGAAGGAACTCGCATGTAGTTGCTATAGCAACACTGAAAGTCGTTTTGATTGATGTGGAACTTGTTACCACAGCACACGTCATTGGCGTTGTTCTTTGTTACGTAAGCTATTCCACAACATTTCTTATTGGGATCCGCGCGATCTCGTTGATGGAGAACAGCATTACAACATATCTGAATGAGAATGATATTATCTACATTATGCAGAACACAACACACATTTCTCAGTACGTTGATCCAAATCTAGATTTTCTGATCATGAAACAGATGAAAAAGATAAGATTGCAATGGTCAGATTTAATCTACCTAACCCCAGTCTATTTAGTCTATTTAGAAGCCGTTTCTAGTGCAAACGACTGCCCATATGAAACAGTTCCAAATCGATTATTTGATACAGTAGCATTTTTCATATTTTCATTTTCTTTCCGAATATCTAGAATGGAACATCTAAACTTGTGATGGCTAAAAGCAACACCCATTCCATCTAATCATTCCTAGCTTTCATTACCTTATTGATAGGGTCAAAACAAGTACTTCCACAAAGCTCTTGAGATATATTGCATTCAATATATGTGCATTTAGACACTGGCGGTGGAGATGTGGGACATGTATCAATCTTACGTCTGAATAGTTTATATCCTCCCATGATTCCATTAGGGCGAGAAGGAGGGTCTGTCAGAAAACATAAAATTGTGTTATTCATGAGAATCAATGGTGGTTCAATATGTAAGCTATTCCTTGTGATATTTGCACAAATAAAGCAAATATTCACTCAAGAACGAAGGGCAAATCTAACGTGATCGGTTTTCAGGTCCAACTATTTATTACAACTTAAAACCATGTTAATGAGTAATAATAGAGCAGTTGTTGATTACTATGAAGCTACTATGTAAACTGACCGCGAGACGTGACTGAGAACACAACAATGGCATAGCAGTTCATAGATATAAGAGTACGTATGCAAACTTACCCCAGTTGATGACCATGAAGTTCGGCCCTGGTGTCAGTCGTGGTGGAGCAAGATCGTCCGGAGCTTGGGAAACAAGATGTCATGATTAGATATTGGATTTCTGTTTCACTTAATCGAAAGACATATGTATTGTGTTGTGGTTTAATGTTTGCTACTTAATTAAAGTGTGGGCGTTGTTGAGCACAACATATAAATAGAGAAACTGGGACTACATATCTTCACACACACATTACAATAACAAATATTCTATACATTTGGGCATCGTTACCTGCTGGCTGGGTTCGTTTAGATGCTACTGGGCTTTTCGTACAAGCATACACCGTGCATACTTCCACCTGATACAGAACAAAATGATAGCAAGGACACTTTACTTATGGCGCGTTTACAATACAAAGGAGAAAGGAAGGAAGGAAGGAAGGAAGGAAGGAAGGAAGGAAGGAAGGAAGGAAGGAAGGAAGGAAGGAAGGAAGGAAGGAAGGAAGGAAGGAAGGAAGGAAAGAAGGAAGGATGGAAGGAAGGATGGAAGGAAGGATGGAAGGATGGAAGGAAGAAAGGAGGTAGAAAGGAAGAAAAGAAGAAGGCTTGTGTAAATTAGTAAGTCAGAGTGAGTTTGTTCTTACCCTAATGTTATACACAGTATAAGGCAACAGATTGGTTAGAGTGACTTGGCTGGTGCTTGAAGAGGCGTTTGCCAGAAGGTTACCATTGCTGGAACACATAAAAACAATTCGTTAGTCCAACACCATTTCTGCAAAACAATGTATAATGGAAACTCAGTTACTAAAAGTCAATGTTGCGTTCAGTTTGAACTATGTTTGGTGATACTCATCAATGAACTTGCGCTAACTTGATATGTGTTCACTCTGATTGTGTTTAAAATTGTACGCCGTCGTCCAAGACTGCATTAACTTGCAATAGACGACTTGCATGATGGCGTCATATACTACAAGTACCAGAATGCTTTGCCCATTTTCGTTTGTTAGATAATTAGCACCAATTGTCTTACTATTCTCATGAAGGATTAAAAATCTGAATAAGAAAGAAAATTCCCAAAGCATTCTGGTACTTGTAGTAAAACAACGTCATCATGCAAGTCGCCTATTGTCATAATGCATTACTTACGCATAAATCTTATAGATGACTATTTGTCCATTAGGAGTAGTTGGAGGATTCCAGCTTACACGTATTTCTGTACTACTCTTGTCAAACAACGACGGGGTTCCAAAACCCTCGGGAACTGAATATAGAAAGTTAATGCTAAATAAGTCTGTACTCCTCGACAACAAGTGTATACTACACAATGGAGTATAGACAACGTAATTGGTTATATGGAAAAGCACAGCTTCAAAGAACACAAACCTCCATCCAAAGTGCATACTACACCATGGAGGTCTGTACTCCTAGACAACAAGTGTATACTACACAATGGAGTATAGACAACGTAATTGGCTATATGGAAAAGCACAGCTTCAAAGAACACAAACCTCCATCCAAAGTGTATACTACACCATGGAGGTCTGTACTCCTAGACAACAAGTGTATACTACACAATGGAGTATAGACAACGTAATTGGCTATATGGAAAAGCACAGCTTCAAAGAACACAAACCTCCATCCAAAGTGTATACTACACCATGGAGGTCTGTACTCCTAGACAACAAGTGTATACTACACAATGAAGTATAGATGGAAAAGCACAGCTTCAAAGAATACAAACCTCCATCCAAAGTGCGTTCAAGAACTGGTTTGCTCGTAGCGTTCCCTGCGTTGTTGTCAAGCGTTATCTTAAAACACATAATTCATATGTCAATAGAAGGAATGATAAAGATTTTTCGTCACTCTTACAATTCTTACCCAAAACCGGTATTTTGTACTTGGATTCAGTCCCTTCACCGCAAGATTTGTCTGGTTGCCTGGTAGAGCGCCATATCGATGCACTACAGTGTTAACTGAATTAATGATGCGTTCATAAAACACGGTGTATGTGTCGACAGACCCTCGTAAAAGTCTAATGCTTGGTGGACACCATGAGAGAATCACTGTTGTATGATTGACAGCTGATGCATTGACCAATGGGCCAGCTAATGGTGGTGCTGGACCGGTCCGATAATCACCTGTTGGGCTGGTGGAATTGCCAGTTGATGTAAAGACAACAACCTGAAAAGGTTATAAACGTTAATTTATCGTCACGAACAATGGAGGCTGTAGTGCTAATAATGGCGATAATGCCATGTTTACAATGATGATGATGACACCAGATCTAATACAGCTATATATGTTTCCATAGTAACAACTAACCTGATATCTTTGCAGCGAGTAGATACCAAGATCAGTGTCATCATATGTACGACCAATACCGCTGAACACACCCACAAATGTCATGGATTCTGTAAAGTTTTCATTAACAGGCTCCTCGATCGTCCTCCTAAATAATTCATACCGCTCAATAACACTGTTTGGATCGGTCGGTGCATCCCAGGTTACACGTAACGAGGTTGACGAAAGAACTTCAGCTGTCGGCGCTGGCTGACCCGAAGGTCTATCGGCAAGAGTTCGTTTCTGAGTCGGAGGGCTATCGCCACAATCACCAATCGTACAAGCACGAATCACCATGCTAAAAAGAATTCAACTTGTTAGTAATAGCGTCGTTCTGGTTAATGTTCGGTTTGATCAATATAAATGTTGTGTTGCTAAAAGGAAGTAATTTAATACCTGTACATGATGTAGGGCTTTAGACCAGTAACGGTATACTGAAATACACTTGAACTATTCATGGAGAAGTTGGCTCCAGTCTCCAATACTCGCACAATGTAATTGATGACGTAGCCATTGGGAATTCCTGGCCTTGTCCACTTGACAAGGAATGAAGACGAACTTAAAGCTGTTACTTGAGGAGGTTTTATGTCTTCAGGATCTAATTAAGAAAAATTATGACAATGCATTTTAAATTCAACGAGCAAAATAAGGCCATGATATTGTTCATTGTTCAATGTAATGTAGTAGTTCTTACATTTGTATAGAGCGCATTGTCTCAATGCGCTTTAAAAATATACATTTTTTTGTCTGACCGCTATACGAGTTCAGTTAATTGTTGTTGATTCTCTCCATTACAACACTGAGAGCACAAAAACGTTTTTAGCCTCTTCTAATAAGGACACATATAGGTTGTGAAGCTCAATATTTTGTATACAAGCCCTTTTATGCTCAAATAACAAAATGTCAAATGCCACCAAAATTCGGTGAATGCGGGGTCTCAAAGATACATGTATAAGGCCTTGTACTTTGGGAGAGGTGACATTTTGATCAACAGAAAAACCATCGTTTTCGTAAATATCTCCAAGAAGCATTACTGTAACTTAATGAAGATTTTGCCACAAGTGTATCAATTGCAGTTTTTGATGTAATATATCAACAACGAGTGCGAGTGTTTTATCAGGGGTTCAAAACACCGAGAAACTAATGAAAGCACGAGGCCGTAGGCCGAGTGCTTTTATTGTTTCGAGGTGTTTTGAATCCCCTGATGAAACACGAAGCACGAGTTTTTGATATTGCTTCTCAAACTCATTAATAATGAATGATTATCTGAATTGTTCTTGAGTCTCCTGAGAAAAGAAGACAATAATTGCTTTTGTGTCTTGGCCTAATGAGTCACCTCGCAAGTATTATGTTTGTTAAAAAGAGCTTCAAAATCGAACAAGCAGTCAGGTAGTCTAATGGATAAGTAGTGAGCGTAATGTGCGAGGGGTCACTGATTCAACTCTGGTTGATGATTTATCACTAGATTTTTTTTCATGATAAGTAAGAGGTAGTAAGTCTACTAAGTTAAAGGTAAGTAACATAATGGTAAATATACAATAATTTCAGTGTCTTGATCAGTGTCTTGATCAGTTCTTCCTCCGGTATCAAGATACATCCACCTGACTCGAATCGTGAGAGCTGATTGGTTATTCAGCTAATGAATTATTAATGAGTTTGAGAAGTATCATTGCTAGCCTGAATATCAGCCGTCTCCTCTGGGTCAAAAATTTCCCCGAGTGAGACGTCTGAACTCCGAAGTCGATAATCGTGTCCAGTGACGTCATCTAATTTATGTAAATGTTAGAATGTCAACACTTGAGGCTTGACTTTGAATTTGACTATTTGTGCAAGAAATTATTAGAAAGAAAGACAGACCGGTATTAGGACAAAGTAATGTTTGTAAATCTTGTCGATAGCTAGTAGTGATGTAGTGATGTAGTGGGATGATAGTGGGATGCTCCCAATATCTATTATTATTATTATTATTAAAACCTTAGAATATACGAAAATTATCGAAATAGTCGAGACAAAATCGCAGTATCATTAATTCGTACGTATCGCCAAAATCCATGTTCAAATATCAACGCCAAACTGAAAGACAATATATGCGAAGGACTGAGTAGACTCCGTAGAAGAAGCGGGAAAGAAAGACAACTTTATAGCAGCCCTTCGTCTTCACTTGGCAGTACAAGTACATGTAGTTTCTAAAGGGATAGTTCGGCTCAGTTCGCTGCAGGCGTGGAGCCATTTCAAAGATATTAAAGCGACTTTCCGTAGCCAGTCGGAAGGTTAACATAGACATTCTTCCTGTTAATAAATTCATAAAGAGCTTTTTCTTGCTGTGGATACAGCTCTGTTATTCGAGACTTACGTTTCGAACGGCGGTTTGGAAATAACACACCCGCCATCTTGAAAAACCCAACGAATTTGTATAAATTATCGTGTGAGCCAATCAGAACACACTACCCGGAACCGGCGTAGTGTGACGTCACTGGACACGATTATCGACTTCGGAGTTCAGACGTCTCACTCGGGGAAATTTTTGACCCAGAGGAGACGGCTGATATTCAGGCTATATCATTGCCAGTTAATGAAAACTGTATGAAAACAGAAGCTTTGCAGTTTTTTCGCTGTCCTCCATTACAAGGGTTTACTCCGGGTATACTCCGGTTTTTCCCAATCTTGAGAAACCCAACTGTGCGCGAGTGGTATTTCTTGAATTTATATAGTGGGAGTGACTAGGGAGATGGGTTTGGATGGTATACATAGACATTAGTGTTGTATTCTCGTATGTGTAAATTTAAATTTTACCTCCTTCTCCTGTAGTGACATTACTGTAATCGCTAGGTGTGCCTCCGCCAGCACTTGTGTACGCTACAACCCGGTATTAACTGATGTAATCTTGATTGGTGCTTTTCCAACTTTTCGACGGTATATTGAATATGATGTGATGATGCCGTTGGTTACATTAGTAAATCATCATATTAAGTTTAGTTAACAGTCCGAGGCCCGATTCCTGAAAGGCCGATAAGTCTTAATCCAGGATTAAAGTGAATACGGACCGAATGTATAGTACATCGATCGTTTCAAAGAGTATAATAATAAAAACAAACCTACTAAATATTAGAGCGATTCTACAAAAACGCAAAAAGTTATAGCGAATTGAAATCACAAAGATTTGTATGGGAAATTGAGTTTTGGAATGACTAGCCTCGTTTCCATGCAATTGCTAGAATTCAAATGGTTACAACTTTACTGGGGTTTATTATATTTCCTAAACTCGTAATTTTTCTCAGTTTATGCAAATCACTCGGCCATTATTGCATTGGGTCTATGGTTTTCTTAAAATTTAATCCTGGATTAGCACTAATCGGGCTTTCAGGAACCGGGCCCTGAGCTAGTTTTGCATAACCTACGACAGAATAATGGCTGCCAAAATAACTGACACAGTCTATTGTATGGAGTCTAAGGAGAGTTATCTGTTTGATAAAGAGGTTTTTAGAGGGGGGTTGTGTCTGTAGTCTTACCAGATTCTAGAGTCCTCGATGGCAGGGAATACGGACTTTGTTTACAACCAACAACTGTACATGCAGTGACAGCAAAAGTGTAAAGTGTAAAGGGCTTAAGGTTCGACACACGGTACTTGGTAGTGTTTCCAGTCACATTCAGCAATAGATTTCCATTCATGTGGATTAAATATCGAAGAATAATTCCATTTCGTTTGGATGGAGGGTCCCATTCAAGAACCATGGACTTGGAATCATGGCTGAGACGGGGAGCATCTAATGGGCCGGGGACTATAATAAATAACAAAGTTGTTAAATCTCGCGAAGGATGTTCTGGGTGGCATGGTTGGTCGAGCTGTGAGCGCTGGCCTTTATTCACCACTGTGGCCCGAGTGTGTTTGATGTGTTGTTCTCTACCATGCCACGAGGGTTTTTTCACCGGGTTCTCTGATTTTTCCTCCCTCAGCAAAAATCAACATGTGAGTTTGAGTGTTGTATGTATAAAATATCGAATGTTAGTGGTAGTGAGTGTGAGTGTCAGTAGAATAATAATCACTTCGTGGATCTACTGAGTAAAATATTTATTCTATTTTTTTTTACTGATTTATTCTTTATTTACGATGCCAATATACTTACCATCTTCGTAAGTCACAGCATACGTCCAGTTTCCATGCCTGGTTCCTTTAGCAGTTGATGTACTAATTCTGTACTGATAGCGAGTATAGGGGTCTAGCCCTGTCACAAGCAAATATAACTCAGTTCCACTGTATATATCCATCTCGTTGTCCTTTGTCTTTTGATACAATGTGTAGCCAAGCAATACTCCATTTGGAAGATAAGGTGGTTGCCAGGTAACATTAATAGACGTTGAGCTAAGAACTACGGCGGTAGGTGGTATTATACCATCAGGTGCTGAAACAAAGTCATCATGGTTGAGTACAGCTTGATCATCATCAATATCTTAAAAAACTCATGCATAATTAATGAGCAGTTCATCCAATCAGAAGGACGAAATCCATCACGAGCATGTACCTTTATACCCGGTGGTATAAAGGTACATGGTATATCATTGACCTCCCAGTACCCTGTACGGGACGACATATATGTTGTCCGGAAAGAATGCTCCTTGGTCACACTTTCGGACCGTTGTTCAAATGTGGGATCTTTTTGAGAGTATCAGTAGTATCGGTGCGCATGTGTGAGGCGTTAGAAGCAACACGATACTGCTATGTTTGTGTTTTCCTTGCTGTTTTCTTACTGAAATCATCCGAAAATGTATTACTATCGTTTTTGAAGCTTTTCAATAAACTCGCAGATCGTGTTTTATCGGGTCTAAAAGTTTTAAACCCGATAAAACACTCCTGCTCGTTTAATAAACAGTACATCAATAACAAGAAGTACTAAATCAAGTCAGTGAAACAATGGTGTATAACAATGACAGCATCAGTCAGTCAGACTTACCGGCCTCAGGTGCTTTTCCACTTTGATTGTTGCTTAAAACAAACCCCACGCTGTTCGATGCATTAACCCAGAATTCATAGCTATTATCAGGCAGTAATCCTGTGTACGTCCATTCTTTCTCTGGCTCGCCTAAAGCGCGTTCGTTTCGTATCTCTGTAGCCATTACAGCTGAACCAAGAATAACAAATCGTCCTCTTATAAACAAATCATACGACAACTTTCCATTGGGTTGGACAACGCGAGTCCATTTCACTTGCACCTGCCTCGCAGTTATGATCGTTGCAGTCAGTTGTATTGTACCATTGGGAGGGAGCTCACCGGTGTAACCACGTGCGATTTCGCCAGGATTGCAACCCTTAATAGTACAAACTCTAACACGAAACGAGTGCAGACTGTAAACGCGTAGTCCTACTGCTGTATAATTAGTCAGTACAGTCGTGTTTATTACAGGCATAACAATGTCATCTTGATAGAGCTCGTAACGTGTTATTACACCATTAGGCTTTCTGGGTGGGAGAATTTGCACATGGATTGAATATGGAGACATAGCTGTAAGTAGAGGTGCAGGGATATCACTTGGTATGCCAGACAATGTCCTGGCAGAGCTGGCATTACTGAAGGTCTCACCACCTCCAGAGACAGCTTTAATTCGTACGTAGTACAAAGTCCCTGTTACTAAGCCACCTATCCTGGCACTGAGATGACTTCTGGTACCGTTGTAAACCATTTGATATTCTGGTCCCAAGGCCTCACTGATTGATATATGAATCTCATATCTTGTTATTACACCATTTGGACGTGTAGGGACATCCCATTCAACACGCATAGAATCATTGCTTAAAACATAGAGGGTTGGGAGGGACAATCCATCAGGCGGTAGCTCTCCAGTACGAATGGTTACTTTCGGTCCCTGGGTACAACCCACACTAGTACAAGCAGTCAACTGGATAATGTAAGGCTTATAGACATCAAGGCCAATAACATTGAAATGCTGCTCAACACCACTGTATACTAATTTATCGTCAAATGTCAGGTTGTATGCCGTGATAATCCCGTTTGGACTCGACGGTTGTGACCAGGACAGAAGTAAAGCTCGTGGATACCGTACAGCAGTGGGTGCGGGCACGCCTTCTGGAGCTGTAAAACATAAGGTGTCATCAGATCAGATATTATTGGGAATTAGAATACCGAAGATACACTGCTTGAAAGTCACCAACCAAACATATAACTCGCCGCGCGTGATGTGAATGTAATCAAGGAAAACACATCCTGACAATGTTCACAATGTTATTGTGTATTGCATTGTGTAGCGATAATTATTTTAGAGTGCATGTTTTAGCTCCAGTAAGATCGCTCAAGTAGAGTACATACATAGCGTGTGGTAATGATTAGAACAATAAATGGTTGTGTTGCAACTCCTTATTACTTATTTATTTATTTATTTATTTGTTTGTAGTTCGCTTTTTCTAACTCGTATACCAGCTGGCAGAAAAGTAATCTAACGCTAATTTAACACACGCTGCCTATTGTTTATTGTCTATAATATTTATCGATGTTGTACTCAAGATTGTGATTCATCGATTAAAATAGTTTGTCATGAAATCTGTCTTACTTGATTGATTTATCGTTCGTTTGGTTTGATTTGATTTGATTTGTTTTTTCTTTTTATTCGTTTTTTTAAATCTCAATACATGATCATGATGAGTACAATTATATCGAAAATATACTGAATGCAAAGATGATGATGAATACAAACCTGCTTGTTCGATTGTTATATTGATCGATGGCCCAGTACCGTTTCCACCCCGTGTGAAGGCAACTATTTGGACACTATACGCTTCGGGACCACATTCCACGCTGTCGGTCTCCCTCGCAGCTGCGAGGGAGACTAATCAGTTGCCTGATGAACACCGATGGTATCGGTAGCAACGTAGCTAGTTGCCAACCCAAAACTTTCCAATAATAATAATAATAATAATAATAATCACTAGTGGCCGTCTATCAGGAAAATAGAGTTTTACGAAAAATACCTCGCCTGTGATCAATGTGCTTGTCTCACTCGACTTATTCCTCCATTGCCGACTTTCATATCGAGCAGGGACTGGGTAGGAGTCCCTAAATTGTGATAATCAACACGCAAGACCCACATAGCCAGACAGAGCACATCGAGTTAAGCAAATTCCCAAAGTTTGGAGTTAATATGTCCTATACTCTAACAAAATTTCATCTACATCAACTAAGTTAGAAAATATTGAGCATGCGAGTTTTCTTGTCCTGTTTTTCGTGGTTGGTTGCTTATGCAATACCCTGGTTCCAGAGGCTTTGTCAAACTCTATAATACGTGTATAACAAAGCTAAGTTATTTATAAGTTATTTCTCGCTGCTTAGCAGCTCTCGGGATACAAACATCTGGAACCAGGGTACTTATGCAATCAACGTCGCTAATGAACATAACACAACGAAGAGAAAAAAGGACAATTAAAGAAAATTATCGGGTTTACCTCGGTGTAATAACCTCACAACTGACATAACTGATTTGTTTCTTCACTGCGTGTATCAACTCACTTCGTTCTAAGTTCTAAAGATCTCTAAACCCCTTGCAGTACTAGTACTGGATTGATAAATCCATATCTCTATGAATTATTGTGGTTATTTTGAAAATTAGCGATACAGTAGTCTTATAGTGTTTGTATGTAAGGTTCATACACCGAGCACATGCCAAATTTAGTGATTTACCTCCACTACATCCAAACGAATTGTTAGTGTGTAGGTTGATGGTTCCCGATTTACACTTATCACACTTGTCACCCTCGACGTTCTTCTTGCAACTAATGCATTTTCCAGAGTCATCGCAAGCGTTGTTGAGGCTTCCCGCCAAGTTACACCCACACGGCTGACAACTAAGAAAGGAATAAATATGAGACAATGCCCACTTTTATGAACTAGTCCCTCCCGGTTAAAACACAATACAGGCATCCCAGTCGCCATTTACTTACTTTCCAGTATTGAAGCCATAATTTCCAGGTAAGCATCTATCGCATCTCAGTCCTCCAATGTTCGGTTTACAATGACATTGCCCTGTGATGTTACAGTTTGTACCAACAGATCCTTTAGAATGACAGTTGCATGCCACGCATCCTTTCCCTGGTGGATTCCAGTAGTATTCTGATGCGCATGCGTCACATTGTTTACCTACGACATTGCTTAGGCATACGCACTGGCCGTTACTACTACATCCAAGAACACCTGCAAGGAAGAGAAAAAGAAGACCACGGGTAAGTAAGTAAGCCTTGGGTAGAAGAAGCCCAAGTCAAGTGGAGTTTGGAGAAAACGAGGTTCTGCTCTCTCTTCCCCAGGCTTCTTCTACTACAGAGAGATGTGGTGGACTGGTGGTTAGTACGTTAAAATCCTGAGTGGATTTCAGTCCCAGGCGATTAAGCACTTGATCAATATATTTTACTTTAACATTTCCACATTCAGGTACCCAGGTGTGTAAATGAGGATCGGGGAAATGACCCGGCAGCTAACTGAGTACTGGGTCGCTTCATGATATGACATAACAGTCGGTTGACCCGTGAGTGACTTAAGTCCATTAAAGCTGCAAATAATAATTTCAGGTTCCGGCGTTTATTGTGTTATATTCACACAGATACATTATTTCACTCACTTCCTGACAGTGGATCCTGTGTCCCTTTAGCCAAGCAATTGCACTGCTGACAGCCGTCAGGCTTACTTAGGGTCAGGTTGTATGTACCCGTTTGACACTGGTTGCAGTTTTTACCAATCACATAACGTTTACAGGTACAATTACGAGACTGTACCTCACACTGACGTGACATTCCAACAGTCCCCTTAGGGTCACACGTACAGATGATGCATCCGTCGGGATTGGACGACGACATGTTGAAATAGCCGGACTGACAACGATCACATCGTTTTCCCGCGGTGTATGTTTTACAGTAGCACTGGCCGTTTGCTTTGTGGCATTTGTTGACTAGTGACGGCTTGGATCCTGCTTCAGAGCAGTTACACGTCTTACAACCATTGGCATCAAGACTGTGATAGCCATCGTCACATTGGTCGCATCGACGACCAGTTGAGCCCGCCTTACATCGACACTGTCCAGTGGTCCCATCACAGAGGGCATTCAGCGAACCAAATGGGTCACAACCGCAGGCCTTACATCCTGTGGGCTCTAAAGCGCTCAATCCATAAGAACCAGGACGACAAGTGTCGCATTTGAGACCAATCACGTTACTCTTACAGTCACACTGACCAGTTGTTACGTGACATGACGTGTTGCTTTTAATGGTACCTGCTGCATTACACCCGCATGTAACGCAACCTGTAGCGTGACTTGATTTAAGATCAAAGTAGCCTTGTTTACAATGATTGCACTGTCGTCCGTCAGTGAATTGTTTGCATTGACATTGGCCAGCTGAAACACCCGGTGTCGTGTCGTCCTAAAGTAACAATTTACAAACATTTAATGGTTTGATTATGGTAGTGTTATACAGTCATTCATATTCAAGGTAACAATAGACGCATTTAATGGTTTGATTATGATAGTGTTATACAGTCATTCATATTCAAGGTAACAATAGACGCATTTAATGGTTTGATTATGATAGTGTTATACAGTCATTCATATTCAAGGTAACAATAGACGCATTTAATGGTTTGATTATGATAGTGTTATACAGTCATTCATATTCAAGGTAACAATAGACGCATTTAATGGTTTGATTATGATAGTGTTATACAGTCATTCATATTCAAGGTAACAATAGACGCATTTAATGGTTTGATTATGATAGTGTTATACAGTCATTCATATTCAAGGTAACAATAGACGCATTTAATGGTTTGATTATGATAGTGTTATACAGTCATTCATATTCAAGGTAACAATAGACGCATTTAATGGTTTGATTATGATAGTGTTATACAGTCATTCATATTCAAGGTAACAATAGACGCATTTAATGGTTTGATTATGATAGTGTTATACAGTCATTCATATTCAAGGTAACAATAGACGCATTTAATGGTTTGATTATGGTAGTGTTATACAGTCATTCATATTCAAGGTAACAATAGACGCATTTAAACGTGAGAAAATAAGTCGCGTCTTCACTAATCCACGCATTTAAGAAAATCGTGAACGATTCGTGTAACTAAGCCACGGTTGATAACCGTTATCGTTGAAGTGCGACCTTCATCACGTCTTGCGCTATATAAGAACTAACTTATTATTGTCAGGTTGGGAAATAGTCGGACGTCAATCACAACATGGGCGTGTCCAGACTTTAACCAATCAGAGCAAAGCTAGTTTGAACGGTTGTCTAGACTGGAGTTTGTCTGAAAGCATACTGTAGTTTTCAGGGTTGCACTTCAACGATAATGGTTGTAAGTTAGACGAGATCGAACCCCTAGCCTTAGCTAAGCCACAGCTTAGTTGAACATTTGCTAGTATTGAACCATTTCAACGAATCGTTTGTGACTTAGCGAAGCCGCGGTTTATTTCGACTCGTTTCACTGCGATTCTCAATCAACATAAAAAATCAGAAAACATAATAATAAAAGTCAGAAGACCCACCAAATGGAAACCAAATATGATTTTAAGCTAAATTATGGAGTTTTGAATTTGATTGAGAGAAGATAAAAACCAAGTTTCAGCCGACAATTCAATTGAATGTCTGAGTTCGCATAATATTGAGAACCGCAGTAAATGAGCAATATGTGTCTACATTACCGGTATATGACTCACTTTAGCTATCTATATTTGATACACGAAAAAGGATTTTGGTTATAAAACGTACCTTAACACAATCAAACTTGTCTGACTCTACACCAGGTCCTATGCATTCGCAATGGCTACACACATCAAGTGCAGTCAAACTCTTCCCACTTTGTCTGTAATAGTTTTCCTTACAAGTATGGCAGTATCGACCAGTCGTGTTATGCTGACACTCAACGCACACACCACCACCCCCTTGAATTCTTGAGCCAGAAGAGGAATCTAATGTTCGGTTGTAGTAACACCGCGACGCATGCTGGTTGCACTGACATTTTACACATGGATAGCTGTTCGTTTTTGTACCTCGTTGGAATTGTTTATTGTTGTACATTGGCTGGCAACGTTCACACTGAGGGAAGTAGAGTACATCAATAACTATGCTATACTATACTGTGCTGTGCTGTGCTGTGCTGTGCTGTGCTGTGCTGTGCTGTGCTGTGCTGTGCTGTGCTGTGCTGTGCTGTGCTGTGCTGTGCTGTGCTGTGCTGTGCTGTGCTGTGCTGTGCTGTGCTGCGCTGCGCTGCGCTGTGCTGTGCTGTGCTGTGGTGTGCTGCTCTGCGCTGCGCTGTGCTGTGCTGTGGTGTGCTGCTGCGCTGCGCTGCGCTGCTCTGCGCTGCTCTGCTGCGCTGCGCTGCTCTGCGCTGCGCTGCGCTGTGCTGCGCTGCGCTGCTCTGCGCTGCGCTGCGCTGCGCTGCGCTGCGCTGCACTGCACTGCACTATACTTGAACTTTGTCTCCGAAATATGGAAAGTAAGGTTCACTTATACAGACACTGAGCTAATGTAAAAAGGTTCATTGTTCACAACATCCCCTCCCCACGCCAGAAATCAAACCCCTCCACACGCCACTCCCTTGTTAAAGGACAAAAGCCAGAAACGCTATACTAAAATATAGCACGCTACTCTTCACTGTATTACTGACAATTATATTATTATTATTAATTTTTACTGACACGGGTGCTATCAGAAAAGCTCCAAGCAGAGGCTATGACATCGCGATTTTCTGTATCCTTCTCTTTTCTCCCTTCTATAAGCCAACCATTTCGTTCACGTCTGTTTTCCCTTCCCCATATCTTGAACCACCGAGCATTCGCAACGATATTCTAAGAGCCAGCTGTACCAGGAAAATGAGAAGAGCTCATAGCAAATGAACTTACTTTTTCTCCTTCAGTAAAAGTTGAAGCATCACAGTCACAAACACACTTGCCGTGATGTGTTGCGTTACTTTTAATGTAAGTAGCTAACTTTGCGTGACCAAAACATTCGCACCTGCAAACAAAACCAATCACAACTTGAAATGATGTAATGAAAAACACAGGCGTGAAGACACGTCGGTACATAGCAGCAGCAGTAGTAGTAGTAGTAGTAGTAGTAGTAGTAGTAGTAGTAGTAGTAGTAGTAGTAGTAGTAGTAGTAGTAGTAGTAGTAGTAGTAGTAGTAGTAGTAGTTTATTTAATCACGTGTCATAATTGAGCACAAAACTCTATTAAACATGAACGTGCTACTTAATAATAATATATGTATATATAATACTTAATGTAATTGTTAATAAATATATATATACATGAGATAATAGTCTACCGCTGCAGACGTTTTATTTTGATCAAGCGAAGGGAAACACGTTAGCAGCGGATGTTAGGCGATTAAAGGGCATGCAAATGGGTCCAGGTTGGGTCATAGGCAGCCCAACCATTACTTTTGAGGCTACTAAATAATGAAATAAAACGATATTTGCGTCTTTTTGATGGGTTTCCTGTGGTAGAGCGCGCGTGTGCAATGCGTATTATGTCGGGCTCCCTGTGCTGAGTAACGCCCATTGTTGGGCTTCCTGTGTGCGTCCCGCAGGACGCGCGCGCACAAGTATATATTGAAACATGTTATTTCAATATGCACTCTCTGCGTTGGTTGGTTGGTTTGGCTGCCTGTGGTTGGGTACCCTGGCTTTCACGACACCAATACAATACCAGTCTAAAACAGACCAGATACCAACACAGCATGACGGCTTTTTAGATTTCTTCACGTGCAACCCTAAATGATACCTTGATGGCTAAAAATATTGGCGTTCCGTCCTGAATACCCTAAAAACAGTAATTTACACTCCTCAACGTAAAAGAGACGACGATCATTCCCGCCCCTTCCACATCGGAGTACTCCTCCCTCCGCGCTTTTTTCTTCTCCGTTTTAGCCTTCCATCCACATGTACACTATATTTTATTCAAGGTAGTATTGTAATGCTCGTGTGGGCTGAAAATTCGAATCACCCGTACCACCTAAAACCAAACCTGAAATACCGCGAAGTACAATTTAAACTACAAAGTTAAAATAACTGACCTTCCTGCAACCACAATCCTGTATAAAGCAAAGTATTTATGCTTGTAATTCTTCGAAAGGGTATGGTTAAAAAATGAAAACTTCACATGACTTGCTTTTAGAAATTCCAGTAACTTGTCAGAGCAGTACAGCTTGGTGCAAGGAGAACCAAATGGTCGCACTGGGATACTAGAGCCATTGGGAGGTGGCTGCTCGGTCTTAAAGGAAACAGAGGCTTCCGAGGATTTGAGGGGTCTGAAATATGACAAAAATACATTCTACTACTTTAGTTACTGAGTTAGATGGACATGCGCATTTGAAGTTAGTGATGGAAACCAAATGCATAGATAGATCGATAGATAGTTTATTGGCTTAAAAACTTGCTGATTTTAACATAATAATGCAATGTATCCAAACTAAACTTGTTACTTCAAACCTGAGTTTTGTGAATTTATTCAACCGAGCTTTCGACTGCAGCGGTCGCTACGGGCGATTTTATATTTTACGCCCACTTCAAGATGGCGGATTTTTCCGAGATGGCCTGAAATCTACTTATATTGGCAGCTCAACTTCCGGTGAATCGTATTATTTTCTATTTCTATAGCTACGAGTTCACACAGAGTTATTCTTGTCATTTTCTTTGTTTTCTTCGATAAATTTGAAGGTTATACATATTTGGAGGAGAAATCGTCGCAAACAATCCGCAATTGTATGTATTTATTGTCTGAAATAAAACGATCCATTGTGATGAAGTTGGAGCTTTATTTTCGACTCTCCGGAATTTGCTACCGTATTCGTACGCGAGTAGAATTTTAATTAAATGCCAATGCGAAGTCGTAAAAGCGGTAAGTATTGTAAGACAACTAAACATCAAGACAGCGGCATAAGATAAAACACGCTTTATCGTGGAAAAATTCGACTCGTACGAATAACAAATGAGATTCGGCGTACGGCAGTCTGATGTGTCACGCCCGAATTAAATTATTCAGTCTCGTATACTATGCCCAGCGTAGACCAAAACTTGGAATCGAAATTTATAAAGCTGTTCTGTTCAATACGTTTCTTCAACATTTCATAAAATCATAGAAATATTCGACTCACGTACGAATAATGAATGAGAGTCGGCGCCACTGCCTATTTTCATTTACTTACTGCCTGGCTATCTAACGGATTGTTCCCCTCAAAACACTTTAAAGAAGATCCAGCTATATGTGAAAGTTTCTCCACATCGATCACTGCGGTAAAACGCTTGCTTTTTAGTGGGCGTAAAGTGTGAGCTCACTTCGCATTTTACGCCCACTAAAAAGCAAGCGTTTTACCGCAGTGATCGATGTGGAGAAACTTTCACATAAAGCTGGATCTTCTTTAAAGTGTTTTGAGGGGAACAATCCGTTAGATAGCCATGCAGTAAGTGAATGAAAATAAGCTCCAACTTCATCACAATTGGATAGTTTTATTTCAGACAATAAATACATACAATTGCGGCTTGTTTGACACGATTTCTCCGCCAAATATGTATAACCTTCAACATTTATTGCAATTGCAGTTTAGCCAACAAAGAAATTGCCAAGAATACTCTATGTGAACTCGAAGAAAATACGAAGACGATTCACCAGAAGTTGAGCTGCTCATATCAGTAGATTCCAGGCCATCTCGGAAATATCCGCCATCTTGAAGTGGGCGTAAAATATAAAATCGCCAACGTCGGGGTTACAGTTGAAGTAACAAATTTAGTTTGGATCTGAACATTAACACAACCAAGAGAAAATGAGGTAAGAGAAGGAATCTCCCGTATTGGGCTCTTGACCCATCATGTGCCCCGTTAATTCTATTTTTAGAATGCTCAATCTATTTTGGGAACGGAACGTGATTGATCAGATCATATAAGGCGAGGTTGCGGAGGCCGTTACGCACGGCTTTGATATGAAAAGTCAAAATTGAGCGAAGTGAGCGAAGAAAATCTTCTCAATTTTCTCGAACATTTTACAAATTTTTACTTCGAAAATTCAATAAAGGATTTTACCAAATTATCCTTTTGGGATTTGACTGAAATTGTTGTGAATTTGGGACACTTGAGACGATTCTAAATAGAGGAAAACAGCTTCAGTTTGCCATGTCCTTCGACAGAGAAAACCGATAAGTGCAAGGAATCGTTTTGTTGTAGCCGTCTTGTAGGACTGCAGATGGAGATGCTTGTTCTTGAATTAAATTTTCATGTCCACAATATGGCTGGTGCTTCAAGGTTTTGGTGATGTTGGCTTTTGTAAAGTTTCTTTCGTGTTTTCCAACCTGAGAATAACGCTTGGACTTCGTAATTGTTGAATACAAGTGCCGGTAAGACCACATTAACAATATAGTTTGTTTTCGTGATTGCTTTGACTTTGACCGTTGTGTAGTTTATATTTGTAGTACCTTAAGTTTGCTCAATTCGCCTGAGTATTCGTAAAATCCTTCAATGAGTCTTAGAGAATTAAATTATGGCATTTCTCAGCCGAGACTGCGAGAGTTGACGATGTTTGTTTCGCTCAGTTTTGTATTTTTATTCAGGTCGTTTGCAGACTTTGCACGTATTAAAACATCGTAGAAATCGTAGGACCACTGCTTTGTTATCTTGGAGCAGAAGCTGTGTAGTCTTTCGCTAATTCTTTTTAATGACAAAAAAATAAAAAGTTTTTGAAAGGAAAAACCAAGGTAAGGTTGGGTAATTTGGTTGCGCGGGCATGGTAACTAAAGCTAAAAATAGATCGAGTTCTAAAAATAGAATTAACGGAGTACATGATGGGGTACCAGGGATTCCTTCTCTTACCTCATTTTCTCTTGACACAACCCACAAACGTATGTTATGTTTTGTACGGTTGCATAAACCTTTATAATAGTATATAAACATTGGTAACATCCTAAGAAAGCGCGATTTCATTGGATGCTAGGCGTGCACCATTTTGTATTGTACACGCCTAGCTACCAATCAAATTGCAAACTTTTTATGGTGCACGGCTGTGAGCTTAGGTTGAAACTGAATAGCTAAACCAATCTTATAAAATCAAACGCTTCCTCGACTTTGGTGTTGAAAACATTGCGATACACCGAAACTATGGATTTTTGATCAAAAGATAACAAGAATGGTGAAGAAAATGGTGAGAAATTTGAGGATTCTGTTGTGTTTTTGAATAACATTTTAGTTGAAGCGCGCGAGCTGCATGCTGGAATGTCATTATCTAATTTACATAAACTCATGTTGAATAATTAACTCGAACGTTTACAACAACTTCAGAATGCTGGTCTTTTCCAGTAAAATAATTTTGGACTTTTTATATTATAAAATAAATAGAAGATGGCTTTCTATGTTCTATACAAAAATGATGCACTTCTGAGCTCTTGAAATGCAGCTGAATGCACTCGCTATCGCTATATCACTCGCTAGTATTCCAAGAGCTCAGGCGTGCATCATATTTTGTATAGAACATAGAAAACCACAAACGGGATGTTTCTTGATGACGTTAGACAATGAACACAAAGAACGAGAAGAATGAACTTGAACCAAAACAATACCCTGCATACAAAGAAACCTAACCAAGAATACAATGCAGACTGCAACACCAATTCGAAACACCCCACAAACGTAATGCAAGCGAAAGAGAATGGACAATTCACATGCAAAACTTGTTTTTGAATAGTGACGCAATCATAACCGCAAACACAAGAACTGATGGAGAAATTTTGACCCTTGCACTTGTACATGCATGTGCCTATACTTGCATTGCTATAGTGATACCTTTTTTGAGTGTTTGCATTATGGTAAACTTTTGACCGTAACTTGTGCCTGCGCTTGAGTTCACAGACAAATAAGACTGTGCTTGTGTCACTAGTCAAGTGAAAATTGTAACACCAGACTATGTAGAGGTGTATTTATATTTATTTATTGATGTACTTACAATTCATATTGGATACAGTTTATCGAGTCTGGTTGTGGCAATGGACCGTTGTTGGCCAATGTAAATGATTTAATACAGTCTTCAGCAAAGTACTGCCAAGGCTTAAAAGTGAGACCATGGTCACGTGATCTTTCAATCTTTATAGCTGATGGCTGAGGCCCGTAGAACTCTAAGATGATGTAGAAAATCTATGGAAGGATGAAGAAGACATTTAACTCTCTAATTGGGTGTTCATTATAATATAATCATTTACAAAAGAATTATCCACCTGATAGCAAAAAACAGCTGACAGATTTTATCTGCACTGTTTTCCTGTCTTTCTATAAACTACTTTTTTCTGATAAAGTAAAGTTTGTCGCTTGGTAATAGTTCATATGAATTTCTGTAAGTGTCTTCAAGCATAAATAAAGACGCTTAAAGACACTTGTTACCATACTTCTTTCTTATGGAATAAACTTAACCAGAAAACATGGTTACGTTGCACTAACCTGAATCTCTCCATACATTAAATCAAGATATAAGGATGCTGTATTGGTGAGTTTAGATTGCCAGTAGGTGGTAGTATCTCCATCAGTGGCTAGTTCAATTGGATGTGCTGTGTCAGCAAGACGTGATGTGTTCTGTCCTGCAGAGAATTCTCCATTTTTGGTACATTTAGCACGAGTTGTCTCCATTATCTTGGGATAACCTGGTGGACAGCGGCACTGAGTAGCAATGTATGCTTGGGGTAAAACACCAGAGAAAGCCTCAATTACCTCTCTGCAGGTTAAAGGGAAAAAAATGTTTGACAAATAATTGAATAATTCAAGGTAGATTGGAGTAAAATATGATACTATGATCTTAGAGTAACCTAGCTGATTTGCATGTATATACAGTACATGTATATGTTACATACATGATACATGCATAGAACTAAGTTATTCAGTTGAGCTTGGAATGGTTCTACTGTACATATAGTTTTATTGTTACAAGTAAGTTTTTGAGTTTTGAATAAACGTTCCCCATGTCATAACCTCATGTTTGTCAAGCTGTCAGTCACTCGTTGTCATGTACAACTGTGGGCAGGCCTGCAGCTCTTATTTTGGGTCAATACTATTAGAGTTTATAAAATAATTTAGATATAACGCGCGCTCTGATTGGTTAATTACTATGTTGATATGAGGCTTTATAAAATAACTTTTATATAACGCGCGCTCTGATTGGCTGATTAGCCGTGTTTCATGAGGCTATGCAAACACGGTTTTCGGCCAAGAGCGATTCAGTGAATTTGAACGACATTTGTTTGTTGTCAAAAATCATTTTATTTAATAATAATAATAATAATTTAATATTTATATTGCGCGTGTTACATAGGGAGATGCTCACACGCGCATTACAAGGTATTACTAAATACATTTTTAACAACGACCATGGAATCATATTTCTTTCTTGTTATCTCTAGTTTAAGTGTTGTCCAGTTATGTTGTTGCTGTTTTCAAACTGAGAAACTTCAAGTTTTGTCAATAACAAAAATTTCAATACGCTTACGCTTCAACTTCAAGAAGCGACGACAAATGGTTGAAATTTGTGTACAATATCGAAGAAAAAATAAATATCTTAACTGCTCAGGATTCTCAAACACATACTCAGTCGTTTGTTGAAATGTAGAGCTAATAAACGATACCATTTCCATACTAAACGAAGCGTTTCTTGTAGCTACAAACAACAAATTTAAGCCAGTTGCAATAAGTACGGCCTTACAGCCGTGTGTGAAAAATGTCCAACTGTACAGCAAAGTTTTACCTCTTTCTCCAGCAAGAAAAGTGTTTAAGAGAAAACAATAGCTTGTGGTGTCTCAGGAACATCCATCTTTGACTTATTCTAGTCGAACAAAGCGAGGAAATCATAGAAAATACGACAAAGACTGCATTTCGGCTACTTGACTTCGGCTACTTCTCCATTCATCAAATTCACAACTACTTCAGATTGTTTTGGCGATTCATTGTCAGTAAATCGGCTTTTCTCACTTTGCTTCCTTTTTACGTGTACAGAGTTCACATAAGAAATCCAGAAAATACATATTTCTGTAGTTTTCTATCAAATTATGAGTCGCTTTGTCTAAACTTGATTTCTTTCGTGAAATTTGATTGGATATCACGCGATTTCTGACGCTTTTCAGGAGAATCGCACATTTGATCACTGAAAACGTGCGTAAATAAATATAATATTCCTAAATAACCTTGTAGTTATTTTATAAAAGAAATAAAAAACGTTTTTCCGTGTTTACACAGGCTTATGCAAACCTCGGGAAAGTTTGGGAGAACTCTCGAGCAGGTGAAAACCCTCGACCTGCGGTCTCGGGTTTTCACTGTCTGCTCTCGAGTTCTCCCAATTCAAACTTCCCCTCGATCGGTTTGCATAAGCCTGTGCAAACACGGAAAACGTTTCTTATTTCTTAAATGTAAACATGGTTCATGACCTTGAACAACCTTGAAGCGATGCAGTGGATTTGATTGTAAAAATAACTGACCACAAATGTATTTTTTTCTGTTGTCAAATTATTTTTTTTACTAAACAAAAGCCATAGAATTACAGTTTTTCTTGTTTAGTTAAGTTCAAGTTCTATCTAGATGTGATTTTGATGATTTTAACCGAAAATTAATTTTGCAAGAATCGAGCTTCAAGTTCATTCAAACTCGGCCGGCAAGAAACTCGACGAATCGTCCACTGTTATTTCTGTCCACAATAACGAAGAAAACTAAATATAACGGCTCAGTTTTCTCAATCACATACTAACCATTTTGTAAGTTATACTTAGCTACACATAAGTCTTATATTTTCTCAAGTGTACGACTGAAAATATCAAGAAAAGATAGCCGTATTTATACTCACAAAAGAGTAAAAACAGAGCGATTCTTGTAGCTACACGGTGGGTTCGCCAGAACATTCATATCTCTAGTAAAATATGTCAAAGAGAAAAAACATCTTCAAATGTCTCAGAAACGTCCATCATTTATACATTCTTGTCGAGAAAAGCGACGAAAAGATTCAAAAATACGACAAAAACTGTTTAACAAATAGAAAACGTTTCCCGTGTTTACATAGCCTGATATAAACACGAGGGAAGTTTGGGAGAAGTCGAGAGCTATTTTGTAAAACCGAGCCGTTAGGCGAAAACGTTTTCTATTTGTTTTATAAAATAACTACAAGGATTTCTTTCGTAAAACTCCTTTATTTACGCGAGATTTTAGTGATCAAAATTTCAATTCCCCTGAAAAGCGTCAGAAATCGCCCATCGTCCAATCAAATCTCACGAAAGAAATCAAAATGGCAAAGCGACTCGACAACTTTTATCTGTGCTGTTTACTGTTTTGACACGAAAAACGATTTGAAGAATGCTATTTTCTGTCAGAAAATTACAGAAGAAAGTTCCACTTGTTCCACTTTGTTTTTGTATCCTGTGAACACGAAACACGAAGAAAAGTGAGAAAAGCTGAGCCGAATCACGATCAATGACGATGAGTCGTCAAACTTTCTGAAATATTTGACATCTTGATGAATGGAGCACGAAGTCAGGTAGCCAAATATCTACAGTTTTTTTCCAAGCTCAACCAAAAAGGGCAGTCAGTTATACATTTTTAAATAAGTAGAATTTCCCAGAAAACTTCCCTTTTAATTCTTATTCTTTCATTGTTTTCATTCATTATGTTCAATCATTAGTCTCCTTTGCAGCTGCTTCCTGTATTGTTGTCACACAATGCTACTCCCAAAACAAATGGATGGTTACCCGAGCTCAACATTCTATTAACACGGTTTAGCCAATCACAGCTCTTAAAGTCCCAAAATTGAGAGCTTAGTGTTTAAACGCACCAAAATGCTTGTAATGCATCAACAAAATCCAAATTGTGCTTGGGTCAGCAGATGATTGAGATCAAGCATGTTAAATGTGACAACACTAAAACTGGCTGCAAAAGTGTAATAGTGAAACCATGATACATGTGCTTCTACTATGAAATAGTTGTCTCATTTTCTGCCAATCTCTGGGTGTTGTACATATATTATAGAGGATATTACACAGTGGTGTGAAGATACTACTTTTATTTTCGAGTGGTAAAAACAATATTTTACAAACAAGCTCTTCAAACTGCCGTGTATTTGTCTTTTCAGTATATACTAGACACTACATCATAACCTGAGTTTCAAGAAAAGGGAGAAGGGGAAGGGGTAAATCAAGGAGCTAGTGTGACACCAATACTATACATGTGTACAGAATCTGTCCCGCCCCTTTCGACCTTAGTGAAGCGCCCCCCAATATTAGCCAATAACAATTTCTTCTGGTTTGAAAATTAACGTGTCACAACTGTCAAAATTTGATGAATACAAGATATGTGAATACACCGACTGGATTAAATACACTAGTAGATGGTTGTTGACAGATCAGGTACTTTATTATTTGAATCAACTATATAGCTAATTGCATAATCGTTGTCGGGTTGAAAATCATAAATCATAGAAGCTGAGACCGCAAGGATGGATGGGAAATCAGTTCATGAGCCACATTACATGCAGATATATTCAATGTTCTTGTAGTTTTGAAGGTATATGAGCTATTTAACTAAGATCCTACAAGTCTGGATAAAAAGGTCGATGATTTGAAGGTGTTTTTTGAGAGTTTTAATTTCCCAGAATTCCTTTTGGTCATAGCTTTCATGATTTACAAACCGACAACGATTATGCAATTAGCTATATATAGATTCAATTTCGATCGAAACCAACATACTTGAAATTTAGCCCTAGCTGTGCCGTGTGCAGATTATATTTTATTCTAGTTGGTCTCTACGAAGTCTCATTATATTTCACATAATTCTATCAGGGGATGCTAACATATTAATTATTCACGAGGTAAACAGCCAACCAGGTGCCCTCAATTTGGTCACATGATGGAACTGGATACCCCGGAAAGTCCGCTCTAGAGTACTTTGAAATATTAATTATTTCAAGTCCTGAGACTGGAAATATCAGTTCAAGTCCTTGGAATAGAAATATCATATAAATGAATAACTTAATTTCTGACAGGAAATACTATTTCAAATTAAAGTAACATGCTATTTGTCTTAAAAAACTGGGAATGCATGATTTTTAACTGCTTAAAAAACGCATTTAATAATTTCATAAACTCGCTATGGCGGGATTCGAACCCGTAACACTCCATTGCATGCTAATCCCTTTACTTACCACTATGCCATCAGGTAGTTCGATGCTTATCACGGAATTTGATTTACCTTTATCTTGGCATTCTTTTAATGCGTCAATGAATATTGTTTTTTGCTTAATAAACTAATACAAAACTATTGCCATTTCAATAAACAAATTCCTCCCGAATAATTAATTCGTTTTAGAAGTAGTTCAAAGGCCTCCAATTCGGCCTTTAAACATTACTTCTCATACTCATTAATTATTCATGAGGTAACCAGCCAACCAGGTGCCCTCAATTTGGTCAAGATCCCAGGTGCCCTCGATTTAATCTGAAAGCAGGCTCTACTCCATACTACTCAAGAGTCCAACACATGTGGGATACGATGTCCTCGACTCTGCGCATGAGCAGAGCATATACAAAGACCGGAATTCTTGCTTTTCCGGGCTAAAACCTTGGAGCTCTTTATTTATTGCCGTTAGGCCATTGCATGTAATAAAAATGATCGTATGAGAAGTCGATCGTTCCAAAGCCTCGAATTCGGACTAGAGGGGGTTTCTAGTCCTCGGCTTCGCCTCGGACTTAATTGAAACCCCATCTAGATCTATTCCTCATTCTCGGCTTTGAAACATTACGTAAAATACGGTATATAAAAACTTCAAGCTTGATCACTGCCTCGACAGACTAAATGTTAAATCAGATTTGAAGATGTTGACATCCGGATACGACCATTTGTTCTTCGTCCAATCAGCGTTTCACACAAAATACGGGTGCAGAACACAGCTTCTGTGTGGGATTCAGGCACACCTTTTACCTGTCCCAGTCCCCCTGTTCTTCCCCCTTTGGGCCTGAAACGCAGGGGTTATTTATGCCATCAATACCCTCACTAGTGAGGATACAGCTACATGTACATATAATAAAACATTGTCGGCGATCGACTTCAAGGCTATGCGACTAGACCGAAAGGGAGTATGGGTAGATATGATAATTCACTTGCAAGCATGCTTTTTACTGTATTTGGGGACAATGGCAGGTGAATCTGTAAATGTGTGCCTACGCATTTTAAAACAAGGATTCATATTCCGTGAGAGACGTTCCTTTTTGAGAGTGTATTTATAGACTCATTGATTTTTACCCATACTCCTTTTCGGTCTAGTCGCGTAGGCTTGAAGTCGATCGTCGACAACATTTTCTGAATTCTAAAGCTGCATGCATATACCACTCAGTTTTCCAGTAAAACACATGTGTCTATATAATAAATACATGTATAACACTGCATGTGAGGCATTTTTTATGATATCGTTACCTGTTGGTTAAGAAAATGTTGTATAAATATATATCTTGCATCAGACCTTCATACTGACTTCCACCTATTGAGATGAGATTATCGAGATCATTCATTATTAAATATCCCTGCCTATCTACAAAGACCGCTGAGCACCCTTGAAAGTGGGGGGGGGGGGGGGGGGGGGGGGGGGGGGGGGGGAGGGGATATACTAGTAGAATACCCTGGTAGACTTTTAAAAGTACAGTACATGTATAATTCACATATTATTATTATCAGACAACAACGTATTGTTCTATAAAAATAAAATAAGCACCCTCTCCATAATAAGTGCCCCCTTCCTAATAAGCGCCCACCCTCGATCCCCCCCAAATTGACTCATTACGGTACATGTATTTACTCTTGGGCTTTCAATTGGCCTCAAAATCTTGAGAATAGAAATTATATAAATAATCTCGATCCGTTCATGTATCTCCAATTACCTCCATATCTTTGTCCAATACGAACACGTCCACTAGGATCATTAATTGCTCCCTTCAGTAGTGCAGCCTTAATAAACTGTTCATCAATGAAGTAAGACAAGCCTTTATTGATAACCGTTACAGTTATTAAGTGCCATTCATTGGGTTTTAGTTTTAGGCTTTGACTTTGACTTTGAAGTGGAGCAAGCTCAACAACAGATGTATTCCCTGGCAGATGCTGAGAGTAAAACCAAATCTTGTAATTCTCAATCTCCAGATGAAATATGACTTTATATGGGCTACTGGATAATGTCTTGGAGAAAAGAGTCCTGTGAGAAAGATAATAATATCCCAACTTAATCAATCGATAAAATCAATTAACCAATATCAATAATAATAATAATACCGTATTGATACAAATTAGTTAATTGTATCGAAAATTGATAAATATTGATCAATTACGGTCTCGTGCAATTTGAACTCTTTGAAAAACACACTCGTGCGAATTAATCCCAAATTGAACGAGAAATCGTATGATTACCTATTAATAATATAGATGCAAAAATTTAGCGAAAATTAGACAGCAAAGGACACATGAAAACAAGCATGCACGTAGCGAAGTACTCGTTTATTTGACATCAAATTAATCGACACTACAACACAACAACTATAGTACATAATGATTGTAGCAACAAACAGTAATAAGTACAAAGGGTGTTCATCGTTTTTAGAAAGTTGAAACGAGTACAAAACTCTGATTTTCTATTCCCGAAAGCTCAAAAGTTTGATCCTCAGACCTCAGTTTTTAATTGAGAGTTCATTCACGCACTCAGAGAGAGAAATTCGACTAAACTTACTGTAAATCACTGGATATCCTTGATTACTTTCCTGACCACTCAAACCAAAGTTGAATACTCAATAATTTGTAGAAGTTTGTAGTACCTTTTACTTACAAGAGCCAACAAAGTTCTTCATTTATCACGTACATGTAGTTTTCAGTTTTCCTTTCTAGAGAAGGCTCCCCCGTCAACTTTCATGTCGAGTCTATAAAATGGTGAAAATGTTGTTTTTGGTGCTTGTTAACTCCAGAATAACAGGCAGCGAGTCCTTCTTTCCATTCTTTCTGTCTTTTGTACTGCATAAAATTGATTTTTCAGTGATTTTGGTAGCGTTTTTCAACCCTTTTTCGGCAAAGATCCGCCATCTTGAAATTTTTGAATTTCTGTGAATTTTCTGTTGCCATGGAAACTACTGCAATGTGATTGGCTAAAATTATTTTCTATTGTTTATTAGCCAATCAAAAGCAAAATTGTGTTTGTAATTTGCACTGTGTTACACTCTTTTGCACTGTGTTACACTTTTTTGCACAGTGTTTAGAATAAATAGCATAGCTCTCAGCCAATCAAAATCGAGTAATTTTTGCATCTATATTATTATAATAATAATAATAATATTTACCCTGCAGGGTGACCTAATCAGCACAAAAGTACTGTTATCAAAAAGGGCCCTGCATTACAGCAATTAAATTAATAAATATATAAAAAATAATAATAAAGCCATGCGTTGTGAGTAATCGATAATAAAATATCAATATATTGATTTTACCATCAATACAATACCAACATTATTTTGATGTAATTTTGAACAGAAATCCTAAATGTTGTCAAACGATGAACTCAGCCCAACATTTCCTTTCAATGTACATCATGCGCCGCTGGATTATTGAACTATGCTTACTGATGATTTATTGTTTATCATATCATGCGCGCCGTTCTCAAATAGTTCGACCCACCGATATGGAATTAATAAACTTACATTCTCAAATACTGTAGTGCGATCCACCGATATGTGTATTTTTAGATCGTACGAATTGTACGGATGGTGAACGCCAATGTTCGATGGTGTATGGTGTTGTCTACCCATACCAATTTTTTTATACGGGCCATATATGGGCCAAATGCGGAAAATTTACATGGCCAGTTTTAATCCGTATTTCAAGGTTTTTATATGGATAAAATATGGGCCATATATAATCCAGATATCGGATATATGGGAAATATATGGAAAATATACGGAAATATATGGAAAATATCAGGATTTGGTCGAGATCCAGATATTTTGCATATATTTTTTAAATGGAAAATATGCGGCCCGCATATTGATTTGAAAGTCAAATATGGAAAAAATGCGGGTAAATGGAAATAAAAAACATACGGAATAAATACGGAAAAAATAAGAAATTTATAGGAAAAAATTATAGACATCATGGATTGCAAACAAGAGACCATGAGGGACAGAGAGGGAGTCTTCCAGTATAGGGTCTGGGATATCTTAATTTCACTAAATCTATTTTTAGAATGCGGACTTCCGAGAAAACTAACTTCCGGTTCAAAGCAGATGAATTGTTTTTTTTAGGCCGAGTATTTTGACTCTGATTTTGACTGAAATCATATCAGAAAAGCATCGCAAGAATTTATTTTATATGGAAAAGAGTTGTTTAAGTTCGAACAGAGTCCAAAAGTCGCCTTGTGTTGTGATCTGTAGGATTGAATGAACAACATGGACGCCGAAAACTACTGCCAACTCAACAAGAACGAGAAGAAGGTCGCTGCATGAAGAAGGTCGCTGTTTGTACTTTCTTCTTGCTGTTCTGCCTTGAACAATTAAGAAAAACATTCCCAAGAATAGATGTAATCGATTTGAAAGTGCATTAAAGACAAAATCCGATGGAAACTTTAAGGATCAAGTCGTGAAAATTGCTGGTTTTCCTTCGAAAAAGGCTGTTGATTCGGCTTAGCCGAAGACTTTCAAAGATGTATTTTCGTCTCTTTCGTCAAACTATTTCGTCAGAAAGTGACTTAAATGTGGTTTTAGTGGTATCTTGTAATATCGTTGTGGCGTTTGAAGAGTTTTCACAAGGCTATTCAAAAACAAATTTGCCCGTGAAACATGATGATGAGCGACAAGACGATCGAGTCACGAGTGAATCAAACAAGCAGTGAAAGTAAGCGTGTTTGTTGTGTGCTTGTGTATTTTCTTTACCTATAAAAATGACTTAAAAATGGATTGTGAATATTTTTTGTGTGTATAACGGCATCTGAATGACTTGAATTCAAGTTTTGATTCAACGTTTACTGGATTCACTGAGACTTCTGGAGGCCTTTTATGAAGAACATTTTTATTTCAATAAATTATATTAAAACTTATCTGAGTTGTTTATTGTGTCTTACTTTATCATCCTGTACAGTTTCAGCTCGATCCGAGGCCTATTTACGAAGATTTTCAATATCTGCTCCTCTCCACATGAATATCATGTGGAAGGCTGGAGACTCGGACTCGACTCAACCGCTATATTCGCCAGAAAAAAAACAAAATATGCCCATTTCAACGCTTGTCTCGCTACAATACCTACACGGATATGTTTAGACCGATAATCCCTCCATCAGGCAGTGATTTCAAATTGTCATCAAACCAAATATTCCTCGAGAAATCCGTGGTTATAAACGAAGTTTTGAAATCTTTTGAGGCTTGTGATCGCTGGGGTTCAAGTGCGAGTGAATTGCACGTAGCTGATTGGACAGAATTATCACCTGATTAGTGCGAAAAGCACGCTCCCCTCTGGGCCACAGGAATAATACCCTGGTAAGTCTAATGTATGTGGTACAAAATTATTCCTGTGGCCCAGAGGGGAGCGTGCTTTTCGCACTAATCAGGTGATAATTCTGTCCAATCAGCTACGTGCAATTCACTCCTACTATATTCAGTACTTACAGGAGCCCATTACTAGGAGCCTTCCTCTCCTATAATAGGTTTGTGTGACATCAAATGCACAAATTGGGCTAAAAATAGAACACTCATTAAACATTCTGCGCGATTAACCAATCATGTCGCGTCTTACACAATAGGAATTTGACGTCAGATTCAACACTGCTAGCTTTGCTTTCAATGTCGGCCGAAAGCGTACCGTGTAGTTCCAGTGATTCTAATAAAAGAATCAGAATCTAGTGAAATTTCAGATCAGTTTCGTCGTTTGCCGACTTCAGTACTTCATCAAGCGAGGGCGGAAGAACAATGATTGAAAACATTAAAAACAAAACAGAAAAAGCAACTCCAGGTATTATTATTTATATCAAAACTTCAAGTGCGAGAACTTCTAAAAACAAAGCTGCTACTAGTTAAAAAGGCCAGTTCAAAACCCGGCCAAAAAACGAACATCTTCTGCTCTTTCTGAGAATGAATTCAACGATCTGGTATCATGGATAATCTCTTACGAAGAACCTAATTAAACTTGTGCAGGACTAGCAGTGACAACCAAGCTAATGAATATTCCAAACCCGGCTGAAACGCAGCAAAATGAATCACGAACTTTGAAGCTAATTGAAGTAGGATTTTGTCGAAAATTCTCGACATTGTCACAAAGTTCCTTCTAAAACAGCGAAGTGAGGTACAGAGGAGCTTCTTTTTCTGTGGCATGGATGAAGATTTTATCGCATTTTTATTCATCGGCTGATCGTGGAATGCCGGCTTTCTTACCTTCTTTGAACTGAAGGCGCCTTTGGTGAATGAACTTCGCATACACTCAGTGATCAATAACCCTCTTGTTTTAGTGTTCTTTGCCGCTCTTTAAGACACGGTTCGTCGGTTGAAAGTTTCAGTTGTTTTTCGACTATCTTTCGGCGAAGAAGTTCTTTAGCAAAGTAATAATAATAATAATAATATCTTTATTTATATAGCGCTATTTCATAGTATGTCAATAGCGCTTTACAAAGTGCACATTTGTGTGGTTTAATTGTTTATGTTGGCGCCGCTATCCAACTTTTGCTTCATCAGAGTCGAAATCATTGGAGAACGCTTCATTCTTACGAAGACTAAATCATGAATCAAAAACCAACAAAAGAAAGTTGATAAAACAAGAATAAACATATGAAGCGATAGAAGAAACGTAGAAGAATTTCGCGACAACGTGAGTCGCCAAACTAAAAGTCTCCACTAAGCGCTCTGGCAGTATGTCAGTTTATTGATACATGTGATTCATTCATTGTATACACAGTTGTCTCGTTCTTGTGCAAGGGAAAAATAGACTTGGACTTCCATGGATTAAGAATATCAATATTTTGGATCAAGTCCTCGCGTCTTCCGTTTGGCGGCCATTTTATTTTTCAATTTGAAATTCTTCGGAAATTTGCATATCTAAAAATAGCCCAATTTGTGCATTTGATGTCACATGAACCTATTACTAGAGGAAGGCTCCTAGTAATGGGCTCCTGGTACTTATTATTAAAAGCTTACATTTCTTGACTGGTGGGCTAATTTTTCAAAAACCGCTCTAAAACGGCTAAAAAACAGCCAGAATGATGTTAAATAGCATCAACAACAACACAGGACCAAGGTATGTTTAAATTTATTAAAACAAAAAATACGTATTTTTCGCCCCATACATTCACTGTAAATCACGTTCGCACACTCCACAAATGTATTGCTTGGGCTGCCTGTGGACCGATTAGAAATGTAAGCTTTTAATAATAAGTACTGAAGGAAAAAGGACGCTACAAATTCCAAGTAAATATGTAGAAATACGTTGTTTGACGTTATAGCTGTCAAGCGGGCTTGTTTCTGTTCAAAGAGTACACATTTCGCAATTAAAGTGCAGATTATTTCGCAAAGTGCAGATTATTTCGCAAAGTGCAAATTTCTGATTATCTGCACTTTGCGAAATAAACATTTGTACTATCATCTTTGGGCTCCCTGTGTCATTCAAAATGGCGCCAGAAATAAACAAAGTTGAGAACGGCTAGGCGAACCGAGATAGCTTTGTTTTCAGAGTCACTCAGCCTGTTTAAGACATGTAGCAACAGAATCACATAGGTATTGTACATGTGATTGAATGCGAGACCGAGTTATCTGAAATGTAAGCTTACATTTACGATCGAGTTTAACAAAGGGAAAAGCCACGCTACAAATTCCAGGTAAATATGTAGAAATACGTTGCTTGATGTTATAGCTGTCACGCTAGCTTGTTTCTATTCAAAAAGTACACATTTCGCAAAGTGCTGATTTCTGATTATCTGCACTTTGCGAAACGAAAATTTCGTTTCGTTTCGCAAAGTGCAGATTTCGCAAAGTGCAGTAAGCCTATGTATATCTATAAACTTGAAGATGAATTGGACTTGAATTCCTTGCATTATTGCATTTGCCCCGATTGCCATTTTCATTATTTATACATGTAATGTTTTCTATTAATGCTTTCAAACAAGTTTTAAACTATATTTATTGCCGTGCTATTATAAAGTCTTTGAGCCGTGTTCAGGCGAAAACAACCGTGCCCGAAACCCCAGGGGCGTAGCGTGCATATACGCACGTACGTGCGTACAATTTAAAATACTTAAAATATAAATATTATAAGAAACATAAAAATATATTTAAAAACATGAAATCTAAGACAAAATCTTAACAGCTGAATCAGTTTAAACTTCCTGGAAACTACTCACAGAAAGCAGGAAAATGCTATTTTGGAGACCCTATACCTCAAAATGTTTCGGGGAGCATGCCCCCGCATCGCTACGAGCTCGCGCCTTCGCCGCTCGTCAGATTGTGTCGCCAATACATTTCTCCTTCCAGTCAGTCATTGTAGGCATGTATAATAATAATTGTAGTTAGTACAGTCTCAAACAAAATAAATACCAAAAAACTGGCTTCGCCTCTGGTTAGCGATATATATAATGGTAGCGGTAATATAACCCGTTTACATAAATCCTTTACATAACCTTTAGATAAATCCTTTACACATCCGTTACATAAATCCTTTACATAACTTAATATACATAAATCATTTACACAACCTATACATAAATCCTTTATATAACCTTACCATAAATCCCCCCCAAAAAACTGAGTGATAAATGCATTTCACTATGTATTTATGTAGCGAGAAAGTCCGCTGGAAAACGAAGAAAATGGTATTTCCAAGGCTCTAGATTTCTAAATTTTCAGGAGAGGCATGCCCCCTCACCCCCTAGAAGCTCACGTCTTCGGCGTTCGTTGCTATGTGCGTACATTGGGAAAAAAGCACGCTACGCCCCTGAACCCACTATTAAAAGACGCCTCAAACCTTCAAATAACTATCAATAAATCTTTATTTCTAGCAAGTATTTGAAGAACAAGGTAGACTAAAGGGAAGCTTTCAAGCGAAAATCAAACTCGAATATACAAACTTCGAAATCCACACTTCCACAGGGATCCCAATTCTTGAAGCATGTCAGTACATGTAGCTAATTCCCAACAGGGCACGAGTGTACATTGTCCATAGCAATGTCTAGTTTACATTATTTACTCTGGTTGAGGTATCGCTCTCAGCTCACGCTATAAACAACCGCATTCTAGTCTGTTAAAAAGAAAAACTAGACTAGAAGATCTTATTAAACAGATCAAAACATTTTAACATGCTGTTATTGATATGTTGCTACTATTCTCCTACAGTACTTTCGATATGTAAATTAGGGCAAGAAACCGTATATGTCCATTTCCTTGTCACTCTTTAGTTGTAACTTCAGCGCCGAGAAAAACTTGCAGGGAAAATACATTCTGTTACCGTAGACTGTATATGTTTGGTCTATATAGTCTATGTTTTACATTATGAATATAAATAGAAATATCAGCTTAATCAAGGTTCAGCTAAAGTTGTATATTCATCTTCAATAAACGTACGTAGCAACTGCCACAAATCCTCCTCGCGTTTCCAATTTATTTTTCCTGCAAGTTTTTCTCGGCGATGAAGTTACAACTACAGAGTGACAAGGAAATGGACAAATGCGGTTTCTTGCCCTAATTTACATATCGAAACTACTGTAGGAGAATAGTCGCAACATATCAATAACAGCATATTAAAATGTGTTGATCTGTTACGATCTTCTAGTCTTGTTTTTTTTTTTGTAATGGAGTAGAATGCGGTCGTTTATATAGCGTGAGAGCGATAACTGAATCATAAATGAGAATCATTCTCGAATTACATAATTAAATTATATTGTTGACAAGTTATTGTGGGATTGTCAATGTTGAAAGACTAGTGAGGTCTTGCAGAAATAATTGATTGGCGGAGGATTTCGCTCTCTTTTAACTTCAATAGCTGTGCATTAGAAGTAGTTTCGAATTTTATTGGCCAGCTTTGATGTCTTATCAAGCGTCAAAGTATGGCGCTCGGGCAAAAAATAGCACTCGGACGTTCGATTTTCTGATAGGGAAAGAATTCGAGTTTGACCTTAAAATTTGGTAGAGAAAAACTTCAATAACAGGACTTTAAGGCTATAAAGTTTAAATGTACAAAAATGACATACCAGAAACCTTTTGATGCGATTTAATATACCCAATAACAGCATATTAAAATGTGTTGATCGATCTGTTACGATCTTCTAGTCTTGTTTTTTTTTTGTAATGGAGTAGAATGCGGAATGCGGAACTTTAATTGTTGGTGGCAAAGTTCGTTGAAGCGTGACTCAAAGTGGGCGACACGGAGTTAGTAGCGCAACGACTTGAAGTTTCTTGTACGTTGTATGAGTATCCTAGATCTTTTCGTAGACAACGGGTAATCGATGATTCAGATGGAACATTTTGTGATAGACAAACGTTATTTTCAAACAAGAGTTTTTGAATTTCGAATGCACTTATACTGGGGATTATCTGTTTATGGTATTCGATATTTAAACAAATATCGTCCGTTCTTGCTGTCCCACGAGTATTTCCTCCATGCTGCGCCTCTAAATTTCCTCTCCTAACAAAGTTGTTGATGATATTGGAAACAGTTTACTTTGAAATGTTTAAAGATTTCAGACCGATCTGTGCTTGACTTTGGCCTTCCAACTAACGATCGATAATCTTTTCACGCACGTACTTAGGAAGCCCTTTTCCTTGTCTAGAAAATCAATTCATGATTGTCCAAGATTATCAAAGAACTCAACTTCGAATAACGAACTTTGCCACCAACAAAGTTCCGAAGTTTGTCAACTTGCCAAGTTCATTTTGAACTTCGTATCGAATGCTTGAAGTCGGAACTTCAGAACAAACTTCGGAATCCGATCGTCAAAAGATATGTGAAAGCGCCTGTAAAAACTAAATACAGTCGCAAAAAGTATTCAAATAATACTAACCCTTTATTTCCAGATTTTTGCTTGATCCAAACACTTATAGTCAACCCCTTTTTGGTGTAGTCTAAGGCAGGAAGATTAAGTGGATCCATGTGTGAATCAGATGCAGAAACAAAACTAAATGATGGAGTAGACGATCCAGGTTTTGCTTGTCCATTGGTAACTCCTACTATTGTTATAGGCTGTCTTTTTCCCATTTCTGCAGGGATTGGCGTGGAGTTGCTACAAGAATCACAACACGCAAATTCGCATGTATCCTCTGTGCAAACATTAAGAGAGCTCGCTTGGATTGACGAACGACAAACTTTGATTGCTGGTGATCCACACGTCGAACTGCTGTTGATCGGTGACAAATCCGCCAAATTCTTCATATCGGGGAATAAACTTGCAGGTTTAACAAGCCATGGTAAGCATAACAGTAATAGAGAGATCCAAATCCAACGAGTTCTTGTACATGAGATACGCATCCTTGCAGGCTGATTCACGTACCAGATTCGCCAGCAGCAGATTGGAAGCAGCAGCAGATTGGAAGCAGCAGATTCGGATTGACGTCATTTTGACGTCACAGAATTCCAAATCTGCTGTGCATTCACTGAGCAGGGGTAGGGAAGGGAAGAGCGACAACAAGACAAAACCACCAGCTCAAACCTTTTAACCTGCCGATACTGGAGACTCCAAAGCAAACATAAACAACATAAACAGTGTGGAAGGAGCCTAATAAGTAATTCTAATACTGTACGAATTTTAAATATTTTAAAAATTGACATCACATCAGGAGGATTAGTGGTCCCCTGGGACAATAACATATGTTCTATTCACCCAGCCAGAAGTCTTCCCAGAAAAAATTCCCAGGAGAGAAAATATCAGAATTTGTTTCCCAGGAGAGAGAATATTTCCTAACCAAAAAAACAAACACACACACAAAAAAAAGGTACTCAAATAAGGTATTTTTTATAAAATAAAACAATTCCCAGGAACATAAATATTTCCTATCCACATAACCTAATATATATTCTGTATATTTCATATTTTTATGGGATAATAGTTATAATTTGATAAAGATTACGACAATTTTTAATTTAAACATGTTTCGGCAGTGCTGCTGCCATCATCTATACAATGTATGAGCTTATATATAATATATCAGTATGAAGAACAAAAGAACATTGAAGTATGTGATTACAGTGAAGTTTTAAATTTACATGAGAGACTTGTTGATTTAAAGAGGGCTTTTCCCAAAGGATGTGCATGGCTTCCTTAATTTTCAATTGGAAGCCAGTTCTGGCCTGATCAAGTATCTTAAATGATTCACTGGAGCATAGGGCTCGACATTCCGACGAGCTCTCTAGATGTTTAATTTGTAAATGTGAGAGGCCTTATCCGTAGTAAGGTGTTCATGCATGCGCGTAGTAAGGTGTCGAGAGGTTTCACCGACATAGCAGGCACCACAGCCTGCACAAGAAAATTTGTAAACTACGCTCGAGCGGAACCCACTAGGGATAGGATCTTTCCCACTGAACAAAGAACCTATTTTAAACGCGGAAAACACTACCTTGATATCAATATTATCGCAGTACCGCTTAAGAAGAATGCGAATGCGTTTCTGTGTGATTTGAGAAAATTTACCTATATAAGGGAGTTTAAAATAAAAAGTATTTGTACAGTTATTCTCATTATTAGGAGGACTGCTGGTGGATAAAGATTTAGTAATGCTGTTGTTAACGACTTTATCGATAAGATGGCCAGGGAAGGAATTTTTCTTGAGAATATGTATTAATTTACTAATGTCCTCATGAAAACCATTCCACGTGTTGGTAATTTTGCTGACACGGTCAACTAACGTCCTAACAAGACCTAACTTGTACGAATAGGAAGTAAAGCTAAAAAAAATTGTGAGAAGGCCAGTAAATGTAGACGTACGAAAAACCTTAGTGACTACAGAGTAATCCTTGTTGTCTATAAGGACATCCAAAAAAAGCTAATTTGTGCTCGGATTCTTTCTCCATAGTGAACCGTATGTTCTTATGCTGAGAGTTAAGATAGTGAAAAAAACAGCTCAGCCTCACTTACCGAATGAAACAAACAAAATGTGTCATCAACATACCGCCGATAAAACAATACCTCCGAAGAAACAAAGCTTTCCAACCATACCTTTTCATGGTGTCCCATGAAAAGATTGGCTGAAGCACGGGGGCGAGGGGGGACCCCATCGCCACTCCATCAATCTGATCATAAAATGAGCCGTTGAATGAAAAATGAGTCTGAGCTGTTGCTATGGAGAAAAGATCCCGTAGCTCCTTAGATGTTAAACTAATGCTCGCCCCCGTGCTTGCCAATCTTTTCATGGGATACCATGAAAAGGTATGGTTGGAAAGCTTTGTTTCTTCGGAGGTATTGTTTTATCGGCGGTATGTTCTAAAATAATGGAAAACTTTTAACAGTATACATGATGCGTTCCTTCCAATCATGTTACTATATTTAACGTATTATAGCTAGAGCATGCATCAATGTCAATACTTAATTTGTATTCCGGTCACGTGACAGTTTGATTGTTGGTTATTATTCTGCTTTTTGCATGTCTGCACTTATTTAAACATTTTCTAACATTCATTCATGCAAATATAAGTATTTATACACTATTTAATTTGTCTCTTGTAATGTATCATATTTATGATATCCGTAAACCATTCATTTGTGGGACCTCGAATAATTTCGTGACGTCATGTGACGTCATGAGTGTAATTGGCGTGGCCCCATATCTAGAATTGTTCCACATACCAAGTACATTACTATGGCAAAGTTTCGCGCTTTTAACCAAAATCCCACAATTCGCCCAAAAATCGACTGAAATCCGCTGGACTACAAGGAACAACAACAGAGATGTTTTTCAAAAATATTTTTATTCAGAAAACTCACATTAAAATGTTCTAAGTGAACTTTTCCATTCAAACTTATTTCTATTATAAACTAACTGAGTAATTATAAACACAGTGTTTTGATTGATTTTGATTGTCAGTCAATAGAAACACCCATCACTTCAAACAATAGAGAATATTGTAAAAAGTACAATACATTTGAAATCATAAACGATTTCAAATACTCCTATAAATTATTACCCTTGTAACAATCTGTTAGAAACTTTTGGGACTCGTGTATTATTGTCTAAAGTAATATAAATAATAATAATCAGGAGCCCATATAAGTAGGAGCGTCCATACGGTATTGGATAGTGTCACAGCGTTTTCACAAGTGTGGTTATTTTTAGAACAGTTTTCCCGCGAATTTTGACCAATCAGAGAACGTTTCCGGTATGACGTTTATTATGAATTTTGATGAGATAGGTAAAGTAAAGATGGCATCCGATAGCGACAAAAAGATTCTTCAAGTGAACTAAACTACGAATCGTCTAGTGATAGTGAGAGCAGTATTGAGTCATTCGGTACATCAGAATCACTTGAAAGTGATAGTGGTGACGATTGTGCTTCTATGCCTAAGGAATCCAAAGCAAGCTGGTTCGAAGAACTCGAACACGAAGGGACCGACTGAGAAGCTGTTGCAGCTTGTGGATGCAAAATGTGGTTTAGTGGTATCTTGTAATTATCGTTGTGGAGGTTGAAGACAAGGCTTATTATTTACACACGCTTCACTGTTAAAGTTGAATATTTTTAAAACTCTCTCAAAATCGATCGGAATGGCTCCAAACCTCCACACAATTCCAAAGGACAACACAATAAACAAGAAGGACTACTTTGAGGGTTTGTAGAATTTTATTTAGACGGTTTTCAAAGTTCGCTGTGAAGCTCCATACATTTACTGTAAATCTCGCCACAAGTCCACAGCTTGGGCTACCTGTCAAATTAACTGACTCAAAATTACTTTGTTTTTAATTCAGTGACTTCTTACTGCGGTACTCAGTATTATGCGAACTCAGACATTCAAACAGTCGGCTGGAACTTGTAAATTTATCAAATTCAATACTCAAACAAATTCAAAACTAAATACGGCATTCTTCGATCAAATGATCCATATTTTAGCTCAAAATCATACTGATTTGCAATTGGTTTCCATTTGGTGGATCTTCTGATTTATGTTTATGTTTTCTGATTTTTTTTATGTTGATTGACAGAAGCGAAAAACCAAATTACAAGCCGCCAACTACTGAGAATCGTAAGAGGTTTTTGACTGATTGAAGTAAGCCGTGCCTGTGAACCATCGGCATCAACATGACCATGTGCTCGCTAAGAACTATCGCTTTCAGTGGACCTTACTTGACTTTAACTTTGATTTTCTAGCGTTTCAGAGGCACAACGCTTCATAATACGTTTGTATTTCTCCGTGAAGTTAACAGGAACTGATATTTCTGATCAGAAAACACGCGTTTGCATTATCTATCCACGAAACTCTGCCACGAAACCGCCTGGCCATCACTTCAATTCAAATCCTGTAAGTTCACTGCATCGTTCGGGAAACGCAGTCTAGAATTTAGGTCAAGGTCCAAAGTAGCGGTCTATGGAATCCCGGGAAGTTGTTGGTATGATAAAATTAGGAATCAGACACAAAGACAACTGGATAATACTGACTTTTATTTGTACATTCATCTATTCGGGTCTGTCCGCCATTTTATTTTTGTCGTGAAACCGGAAATGAAACCATCATACCGGAAACGTTCTCTGATTGGTCAAATGACCTTCTTTCACGGAAAAACTGACTGTTCTAAAAATAACCACACTTGTGAAAACGCTGTGACACAGACCCAATATGGAGCATGGACGCTCCTACTTATGGGCTGCTGTAATAATTTATTTTATTTTTTGTGTATTCCATCGGAAACAATATACTAGCTCCATATATATGGCGAACAAATCTCTGAATATTTACTTTTTATTTCAAAACTAGACGCTCTTCTAGCGTGAAGTCGAGCTTCTAAATGAAATGTAACCTATTTGAACTAAATATAGATATCTTATAGTGCGATTGAAACAGTTTTTGGTTGCTCGTCGTTGCGTGACTCGAGCTCGATAGAACATGCTTTCCTTAACATGTATACATTTTGTCTGCGCATGCGTTAGAATTCAGATTTGAAAGTGATTTGCCGCCATTTTCTTTGCAAATTGCACTGCGGTGGGAGATTTAGTGAGCGATCTTCGTCTCTAGAATGATGTTCAAGAAAATATTTGAAAGGAAATCAATAGTCTGCCTACTTTTGTTTTGCTGTAGATTATTTTTTTCCGAATAAGGGTCGTAGATGATAAAATATCAAGGAACAAAATCCGCCAAAACAAGGAGTTATCCTAAAACCAGCTACATTGTCCTTTGGGTTTATTCTCATCGAAGATGATTTCAAGAGATACTTCACAGTGAACGTTAGTACTGACACATTGAAGGTCAGATTCTGTGAATTTGAGTTCTCTACATTCAAGTATTCTCAAAGTATTTTGCTCGGTTCAGTTGGGTATTTATCATTTTTGCACGTGTTTTCCTAACATTCCTACCTAAAGTACCGCATGGCCAGAAATTCCGGTCATCCTGAGCCGGAAGTCACGCAACGGCTTTCATTCGGAAAATATACTTCGAGTATCAGTAAAAATTCGCTCCAAAACACGTTAAATACGGCTCCATTAGTGAATTAAACACCATTCGACATTCAAACAACTACCAAACTGTATGTGTTAGGTATATTTAGAGCTCAATATTATCGAAGAAACATTTTAGAAGCGAAATAGTAACTCATGTCGAAGAATTTGATGAATAGCACAGGGAGCCCAAGCGCCCTCAGGCCCGGACTTGGAGAAATCAAACTAATTGCGACGGTATGCCTGTGCTTTAACAGCTATCCCATGGATCTTTACGGCAAATGAAAGCGGGATATCTGAGCTTTATTTTGATACGAAACATGCAGTAGTTCGGTTAAAATCTCCAAGTTCCAAGGTGATTACTTCACAAGATGACTCTATTACAACTCCCAAAAAGAGTAAAGTTTGAAGTCAAAAGGGCAAGGTTTACCGAGCAGTAAACCAGTTTAATTTAATGGATTTAGAAGGACTAATATGTCTATTATACGGATCAATTTGGGCTTTTTGAATGAAGCAAATTGATCTCTTGCAATTCGGCCAAGACTCACATCGGTTGAACCGATTGATGGCCAATTTGGTGATAATGTATGTCACTTTGCGTGAGAATTGTAGTGTATAGAAAACTGAATAAGGGCAAGATAAGAAACTTGATTTTGAATGTTATTTGTCTTCATGTACCTTAAGAAGATATCGAAGAAACTAAAGCCATTTGGGTTTTTTATTAATTTAAGACGGGTACGATTATATTTGCTATGGTTTGAACAAATACATACATTTCTTTGTAAAATTTATTCGTGGTTTTGATGCTCACTTGGGTGAAACCGCTGAGTAACTGCTGGCTCAGGTTGACCGGAATTTCTGGCCATGAATACTTATTAACTCGTCCCCCAGCCGAAAATAGCACAGATTGTCTTCTTCTAAGCTTATTCTTTGCATTCGAGAACTTATTTTCAGCTGAAAAATTGTCCCTCGATGTGAGATCGTATTATTTTGGTACTATGGTATCAGTACACTGTATTTGTTATGATTATGACTGATTTTCGTCGCTGGTGTATACCATATTACAAATAATAATAATAATAATCTTTATTTTGAGTGGGTTTACAAATACAGCAATACAACAATACTGGTTTCCAATTTGGCCCACTAGATACAATAACTACAGATTACAATAATTACAGAACAATACTAGTTACAATTGAAAACACTGACCTAATGAGATAATATTTTACAATAAATAGAATGATAAATAAACTACAATAGTATTATTATTTAAATTTGCTAATGAAAAATGTAACACTTGATTTAGTTAATTAAATATATAATGCGGTGAAGATGTATTTACAGTAATCAGAGTTATCAGTACTGGCGTTTGATAGTAAAAGAATCAAGATTAGACTGTGACTGAAGGTAAAGTTTAGTAAGATGGGTACGGAGGGATTTAGTGGAGGAAAAAGATTTAGACGAGATAGACAGATTATTCCAGAGAACAGGCCCACTGTATTCAAAAGTACGTCTGCCGCTGTCATTCTTACATAAACTTGTGTTAAGATATAACTTGTCAAGAGTAGAGGAACGAGTAGTTTATTGTAAAGGATAGCTTAATTCTTCATTTTTTTGGTCTTCTTAGAATCAGCTGTAAACCGTTTGATATAAGTTTGATTCACATTGAGATTTTATTCAGCATTGTGTTTGCGAATCGTTTATCTGAATTGGTGACGTGTCAAGCTAAATTATAAGAACACCTCTCTTAGTAGCTCACCCCCCATCAATTTTCTTCCGTGATTTATTGCTTGACTCATGCTAGTTTCGTAAGGTCTTGTTTGTTGGAGTTGAAAAATTGTCCCTCTTGCTTTGCGGTGGATTTGAAGTGTCCAAGTATCACTCATTCATCCGACTTCTCCGCAGGAATGTTGCCTTGTTTTGGCGGATTTTGTTCCCTTTTACGGAAAAAAAATTCCATAGCACCACAAAAGTAGGCGGACTATTGATTTCCTTTTATTGATTTTCTAAAACTTCATTCTAGAGACGTAGATCGCTCACTAAATCTTCCACAGCAGTGCACTTTGCAAAACAATAGCGATATTTCATGTTTACAAACATTAACATTGTGATGTAAATGTGCCAACCATTTCCACAAAAGCTTTTCACACGTTTTGTTTCAACAGCCAATCGATCTCTGGTTGGCACATCGTTGGCATATGAATGACAAAAGCTGAAGTATCGATTATGCAAATAGGTACTTTGAAATCTGAATCCTAACGCATGCGCAGACAAAATGTACACATGCTGCTTTCCTTGCAATATCAGTACTGCGAACTTTACAGTATATCAGTAAAAACGTTAATAGCCCGACTTCACGCTACTAGCTAGAACGTCCTGTTTCAATCTAAATTTAGATTTAGACGAGAAAAGACTTATATTTTGGCCCCTTGACCTCCGGTGCTTTCCCTGATTGGTTTGTGCTTTCTAATCTTTCTTGGCCAGACTTCATGTCTCCTTCGAAAGGCGATTTGGAGCCAAAGACGAAGACGACCGCTCTGCATTTTTAGAGTCGGGGCTTCCACAGGAAGCCCGACTAATAACGAGGCCCACAATGCCCTTTGGTCTTGGAATGCACTATTCAGTATGCAGTATTCAGTTTTCAACGTTTTTTGAATTAGCTATATTATTATTATAACAATAGAGTTGATGTTCTTGGGCGTAAATATGTTTTTGGCCCTTCTCAGAGCTCATTTTAACCCTCGCCTTACTATTCATTTCATCGGGCATTTAAAAAAGGAATCAAAGACAGTAAGCGACATTTTGAACTCTACCGGCGTTTTCAGTTGAAAATGTTTACATAATTAAAACTTTGGAGAAAACTGCAAAATTTGTCAAAACAATCTTTGCACCAAAGTTCTCTTGAAAGGAAAACTAACATAATTCCATCAACAGCAAAGAAATAGTCCTTTGGAAGCACTAAAATTAATTATGCAAATACTGAACTGTCAGTTTGCATAATTAAATTGCCTGAACTGAGCGGGTTTCGCTCGACGAAGACAAACTTACATTCACTTCGCTGCCGGGAATGGAGCTACTACGGACTGTTACAGCTCTGATACCGGTCAAGGCACTTGCTGTGAGATCCTTCTTCTGGTTTGTTTTAAACTCTGCATAAAATCTGCGAAGAATGCTGCTCAATTCTGTCACATTTTGACCATCAGTTTGAATTCGTCTCGGCGCATCAGTCACTGAACTTTTTCATTCCCCACAAAGTTTGTTTCCTCGTGTTTTGGAGCATGAATTCTTCTTCGAGTTTCTGTAAGTCCTCTTTATCTAGCTGAGAAGACTGTGAATTTGCTTCTTCGTTAGGTTTTTCAGTTATTTTGTCGTTATAAAGCACAGGAAACCCAGGCTATATATCTGTGCTGGGTATTTGGTAAGAATGTATGTGGCCGGCAGTAAATTATAGTAAAATACAGTAAATTAATGATAGCTTCTAAATAAAGTGTATTTCACATGTACATACCGTCTTGTCTTCATTTTCCTCGTTTCGGACGATTTTGACGTGTTTTGGCTCCTCTAACTCTCCCCTCCATAAATAATGAGAAGGACGGAAACATCGACTCTCAAATTACTACAGGTCAACAGGAGGGAAATTTGCATGAGCATGCGCTTAACCGCTGGACCATAAAAGCGTAATTTCGGAAGCACAAAAACCGATTATAGTAATAATAACGCTATATTTTATTATGTTGCTATTTTGATCATCAGAGTTCGACAAAAAGGCTTAATATAGTCAAATGTTAATTTAATTCTGGCTTTTCACTGCACACTGGCTATTCACAAAATTCGTATTTTGTTTGATATTGAACGGCACAGGAAGCCCAAGCTGGAATTTTGTGGATTATAACTTAATTTGTTTTTCTATAAATACTGTAACAACAGTCTTGAAACTGTCCTGGTGTCTTGTGGTATTTATTTACTATATCTGTACAAAGTTTCGTCGAATTTGAAAACAATTTAGATGTCTTCCCCGACCTTTCCATGAAGATATTTTTGTTGTTATTATGAAAAACTGTAATTTTATCTCTTCTGGCGATTTTTTCCAACAATCTCAATAACATATACTGAAAGCATATGGTACATAGTTCTATGAAATGGTAATTTTTTTGTGGAGTTTTGGGCTGGATTTCAAGCAATAAGCAAAAAATGTATATTTTTGAGTAATGAAATTTATGCAAACTTTACACTTCAATAAAATGTTTACACTTTGACCGATCTCAGCATAATATCTAAAAACATGACCTTGGATGGGAATATTACAAGAACATTGGAACACTGACAGAAGACGCCCTGCCATAAAACGAATACCATAATAAATGTGTTGACGATTAATTCACGTTCTACAAATTATGACGAAGATATTATCGAAAATCTTCGACCGAGCGATTTTTCACAGAGAAGTTACTGGAATTTTTCAAAACAGAAAACATGACTTTAATGAATTATGTTGTGGAGATTGTGGAGATTTCGGCTCAATTTCGAGATAACTAACTTTAAAGATTGGGATAATTGAGTATTCCAGACATCATACCCAAGTTTATCCTCGTTTCATTTGAAGTTGATTTGGTGTTGATGAAAGCTAAAATATAAGAATATACATTCCATATGTATAAGAATTGACTAAATGTATTTACTTTCCCTTACATCTTCTTCGCGACTGAGCTTGCAACGTCGACAAACTGTTTACTCCATGTCAGCTGGCCGCCATGTTGTCCAAAATAGAGTATTTAGCACAGCAAAAGAACAGGAATTTGATATCAAATAAAGGCATAATATTCTAATATTTCGATCAATGAAATAACTTTAAGGCACAAATATAGCATTAAGAATTAATTTCTGCGTGTTCAGTACATACAATTCTCGTAATACGTCCGCAAAAACTGTAAACATTGGAACCAAACAACTTGTGTCGAGTACATCTTGTATTCATCTGACTGTGGCGACGCATGCGCACACAAAAGTCCCTCCTGTTCTACAGGTCACGATCGATACTCCTCGATTTCTCTCCCGTGAAAATGTATTCCCCATCAATTCAAACGACCTCAGGTGAAAGAATGATAAATATGGATTCCTCGAAAGTGAGTCACGACAAGAAAAGACATCAGATTCATTCTCGAATCCTTCGATGAATCCACAACATACAGCCATTTTCATCCGGAGTTCCCGTTTGCTGTCCACGGAAGTAGACGTTACACCACAGGAAATCCCAGCGGGCTTTGGCGCTCGGACCTGATTGGACAAAAACCAACAATAACAAATAGAAGATGGCTTTCCATGCTCCATATAAAAATGATGTACGCCTGAGCTCTTGAAATGCTAGCAAGTGGATGCAGCTGCATTTCAAGAGCTCAAAAGTGCATCATTTTTGTATAGAACATAGAAAGCCATCTTCTATGTATTTTATAATATATAAAGTCGAAAACTATGGAGTATTTCACTGGAAAAGACCAAGATTCTGAAGTTTTTGTAAACGTTCGAGTTAATTTTAAATATTCAACATGAGTTTATGTAAATTAGATAATGACATTCCAGCGTGCAGCGCGCGCACTTCAACTCAGTATTATGTTATTCAAAAACGCACTTTCTTGCCATTTTCTTCATTGGTTTTTGTCCAATCAGGTCCGAGCGCCAAAGCCCGCTGGGATTTCCTGTGGTGTAACGTCTACTTCCGTGGACAGCAAACGGGAACTCCGGATGAAAATGGCTGTATGTTGTGGATTCATCGAAGAATTCGAGAATGAATCTGATGCCTTTTCTTGTCGTGACTCACTTTCGAGGAATCCATACTATTCTTCCCAGTAAACTGCGACACAGTCGATTTTTTTACCGCGTTCGTAGCGTCTGTGTTTGTAACCACGTGATGTGAATTTTGTACCACGTGAACAAGTTTTTGGCACCACGTGATGCGTTTGCAACGAGGTTTATAAGCAAGCTAGAGTTTGATTTGGTCGGAAACGTTGGGCAAGAATTCATTAAATAACCACAGTAAAATTACTACACCAGTTTGTTGCACGTGTATTTTCTATACGGGAAAAGCTCAAGTTTATAGAAAGGTCGCGTTAGTAACACTACTAATTAATTAGGCTTGCTTTCTTCATCAACCAATCAAAACGGATGGCTCCCACGCCTGAAATTGACAAGATATTTTGCGATCTTAATATTGGCACGATGACTGATCATTTGATCTTTGATGAGGACCGGGGCCCAGGAGAAAGCAATTTTCAGTGTGCCTTGCATGTCGCCGTAGATGTTTTTCTAAGGCTAAAGAGCTTGCTTGATATATGTGGGGAATTTAGCTTTTCTTGTTTTCAACTTCGTCCTTTTCTAGATACAATCATGACCAGGGCGGGAGGAGAGATATGACGGATCGAAGTACGTCCACAAGTGATCACGAGGTACGAAAAAGTGCATCACGTGACTACATTCCAATTGGCACGAGCGGCGTTTCAAAATCGATAGTGTCGCAGTTTACTGGGAAGAATAGTATTTATCATTCTTTCACCTGAGGTCGTTTGAATTGATGGGGAATACATTTTCAGGAGAGAAATCGAGGAGTATCGATCGTGACCTGTAGTAATTTGAGAGTCGATGTTTCCGTCCTTCTCATTATTTATGGAGGGGAGAGTTAGAGGAGCCAAAACACGTCAAAATCGTCCGAAACGAGGAAAATGAAGACAAGACGGTATGTACATGTGAAATACACTTTATTTAGAAGCTATCATTCATTTACTGTATTTTACTATAATTTACGTGCCGGCCACATACATTCTTACCAAATACCCAGCACAGATATATAGCCTGGGTTTCCTGTGTATAAAGCACAAAAACTGAACAATGAATAAGATGACTCTCGAGTCGAATGCAAAGTGCTGTCAGCCAAGAAATAACGGCGCGAACAGTTGAATGGTTTGAAGTTCTGATTGGCAGGCTGGGTTATTTTGTGATTTTTGATTGGCTTAGAGCAGCGGTCTAAAATACATTTTAGCCCGCTGATTTCACCATTTTAGACCGCAAAATACGCCACAATGCCCGATGAAATGATTATAATAGATGATAGATCTTGCAATACGTATACTACCCAGCAAGGGTATAGTTCCATCACGCTTCTTTGACTTGACTACATCCAATCTTCGAACTTTGTTCGATGAACGAGATCCTTTAACCTTCCTCGGTGTTGATGGTTGGTTGATAGAAGATATCTACTCTTCGAGATGGCGTCAGATCTTTTCGACTTCTTTTCGATTTTAAAGTTTTAAATCGTTTAAGCTGAGCGTCTTGATAAATAATCACTTCAACTTTGGGTTGTAGTTTTGCTTCTTGTAGATATAATTTCTCCTTTCCACACGATCCAACTGATGAACGTCAGATACATGATTTGATAATTTAACCAGGTATTTTTCCCCACATCCTAGCGGAATCGGACAACTGCGACAGACTCTGTTCACCATGATGTTAGCAGTTTGATGTCCAAGTGCAAATGACGTTCACACATGAAAGTTTCAACTTTTATTAGGCGTCTTGGTGAGGACAAGAAAGTCAAAACCAGGACCGTCAGGTCATAAACGGGACACTCTCAAGGAAGGGACAAGCAAGGCATTTTCGACTCATAGTTTAGACCTCACATCTTTCCTTCGATCCGGTCAGCTTCATTTCAGCTTTGCTAAGCATAATTCAAAACTTGCCTAGACATGCCTTCATGACGTCACAATAGAATTCTCGTAACAACCAATGAAATTAGAGCATTATTTGACACAACATTTAGGAAACTATAAATTTCAGATCCTTTAGTCATTTGGAAGCAAGTTACCGAAGTGTGCGGATCAAAATTTAAGAGCAACGATTCAAGTATGGCTTTTGTTTGTGACATATGCAACAAGTCCTTCACTCAAGAAACCAATCTCGTGAGACACAAGAAAGCTCTTCACAGCGCCGGATGGTCATTCACTTGTGAACAATGCGGGAAATCATTCAACCGTCGCGATATTTTAAAACGACATATGAAGAAACACTCTCAAGACAAGGAACACAAGTGTCAACACTGTGAAAGAAAGTTTTACAGAAAAGACATGCGCGACGACCACCAAAAAGTTTGCGAATACGAAAAAATGTACGAAGATCAAATCAAGAAAAGAAAACTTAACGATGAAGAACACGAAGAAACTCCTGAAAAGCGACCAAAACTAGATAATGCGAGCGATCAAGCGGTAAATAAGGAACCATGCGACAACGAAGACCCTTATTATTTTCATCCTGTTCGAAAAAAGCTTATCTACAAAAAACATATTTTAGCCTGTAATCTAAATATACGTTTTTCCTGTTTACTTCGGCCGTTCATGACTCAAAAACTTGTTCGAATTCTGTGGAATATAATATAGCGCTAACCATGCACCCCCAAAATATGAAAACGTGATGAAAACGTGAGAAATAAACGGCTCATATTGACAATCAATTAAATTTACATATCTATTAATGTGTTGCGGAAAAACATTTCAAAATTCCGCTAAATCGGAAAACCCTACTTGGGAAAAATACATACAAAACTCTCTATTTATGATCTGTCATAACTCCGATGATATTTTGTCTACAGCAAAGAAACTTTCCAAAAATGATTATTTCTAGGTACTGTTTTAGATGACAGTGATCATTTGTACCAGGAACGTATCGTATCGCCAAACTAAAAATCCGCCATTATGAATTCACAGTTATATTTAGCACAGACCACGTGAATAGGATTGTGCAATAAAAGCTAGCATGCAAACCACCACATTGGCGACGAGGATAAAATGAAAATGACTGCCAATCTACCTACGCCGTTTCCTCCGTTCAATCTCGACGACGACAGGAGCGCCTGGACCGCGATGGCGAAAATACGTAGCACGATTCAGGAATCTACTCGTGGCGTTAAACATCGTATATAAGCTTAGTAAACCAAGACAATGAGCGTTGTTGCTCCACTACGTCGGCGAACAAGTTAACGACGTGTTTGAAACTGGCGAATACCGACGCTGGAGAGGATGAAAACCCACTCGATAAAGCTATCGACGCCCTCACGGCATACTTCAAACCGAAGAAGAACCTTGCATACGAGGAATACCAGTTTAGACAAACGAAACAAATCATCATTCTACATTGCACATCATCAAAGCTTCGAAGAAAAGCACTCAGTGAACCACAAATGAGTTTAGAAGATCTAATCGAATACGGTAAATCACTAGAACTGACAAACACTCAAGCCGCTAGCATCGAGAAACAGGAAATCAACACGTTACGACAGACAACTGGAACTGGACAGAGGAATGGACCGCCCAAACATAAAGACCGCGGATCATTCCGGACAGAATCCAAGTCAACGAAGTGTGGATGTTGTGGCGGTTCGTACCCACACCAGGGAGGAAGAACAGCCTGCCCAGCCTACAAGAAAGAATGTCATGGGTGAGGGAAATCCGGCCATTTCAAATCGGTTTGTCGTAGCGCTGAACAACCAACGAGACCACAGCCAAGACAATCGACGAGAAGGCAAAGAAAGGTCAACACTATCGACGACGACTACGACAGCAATGAAGACAACACGTTCAGACTTGAGGTACGAAGTGTTAACGGAAACAAATCCAAACACCCCCAGTTTAAAGTGCAGATACGTGGAACATGGACTTCGATGATGGCGGACTCTGGATCAAGTATCAACATCTTAGACGAAAAGAACTTCAAGAAAATAAAGAAGCGCCTTGCACTTCAACCCACTTCAACAAGGGTGAACCCCTACAAGTCAGACACACCACTCAAGATGCTGGGAAAGTTTGAAGTGGACATCACCACCGAGAAAGCTATAACGTCGCAGGGAACCATCTACGTCACCGAAGGCGCCGGAGGATCATTGCTTAGTTGGCGTGCGTCCCAAAACCTAGAGCTGATCTCCGTCGCAAGCCCCCTATCATCCACAGACCAAAGACCGGAAATCACAAGACTTGTACACGAGTACAGCGACCTGTTTACTGGCCTGAGAAAGCTCAAAGACTTCCAGGTCAAGCTACACATCGACGACAACGTACAACCGTCAGCCCAACCGCACAGATGCATACCGTTCCATGTATGCAAGCAACTCGAGGAACAACTAGAACGAGATGAACGCAACGGTGTGATAGAAAAAGTAGAAGACCCGACAGCCTGGGTATCACCTGTCGTCGTTGCACCAAAACCAGAACAACCTGGGAAAATACGCATGTGTGTAGATTAACTCTAACCCTAAGATATGCGTCAAGCGAATCAAGCACTGCAATTAATGAGAACGTAACATCACACCGACGATCAAGTTAGACCTCAATCAAGGGTATAATCAGCTGGAGCTTGCCCTTGAGTCGCGCTACATTACAACGTTCAGCACCCATGCCGGGCTCAGGAGGTTTGCTCGATTGAACTTTGGAATATCATGTGCTGCTACGATATTCCAAAACGCTATCCACGAAACTCTACCAGGAGCAATCAACCTTAGTGATGACATCCTAGTTTACGGCAAAACAACAGAAGATCACGACCAAGCCCTGGGAAAGACCTTCCAACGTCTGCGAGAGAAAGGCCTCACGTTACACAAAGACAAATGCGTATATTCGAAGGACAGCTTGGAGTTCTTTGGATACGTGTTCTCAACGGCCAAGGGATCTCAGCTGACCCAAAGAAAGTGGGAGCCATCCTCAACATCCAACCACCATCCAATGCCATTGAAGTTCGAAGTCTACTTGGCATGTCCAACTACTGTTCTCGCTTCATCAAAGGATACGCCACCGTTACACAACCACTACGAGAATTAACGCACAAAGACACGTCCTGGCAATGGACCACGAGACACAACCACTCACTCAACCAACTCAAGGAAGCTCTTACAAATGCACCTGTTACATCGTACTTCGACCCTGACAGAGACACTGAGATCAATGTGGACGCAAGCCCTGTTGGACTTGGTGCGATCCTCGCCCAAACGGACCCCGTAACTGGTGAAAAGAAAGTTGTTGCATACGCGAGCAGAGCTTTAACGGATGTAGAGAACCGGTACAGCCAGACCGAGCGTGAAGCTCTGGGAGTTATATGGGGATGCGAGTACTTCCATTTATACATCTATGGAAAACCTGTAACAGTCGTCACTGACCACAAGCCTCTGGTTACACTTCAACGACCCAAAGTCGAAACCTCCAGCTCGCATCGAAAGATGGACCCTTAGACTCCAACCATACCAAGTCACCATAGTTGTGACAATCCTGCCGACTTCATGTTCCGACACTCCGATCGAGAAGGACACATCCGTCACAAATCGACAGCAGAAGATAGCGGAAGAGTTCGTAGACTACATAGTGCACACCTCAACCCCAAAGTCCTTTAAGCTACAAGACATCGCATCTGCCACGGAACAAGACCCAACCCTACAAGCCGTTATGAAAGCTGTGAGATCAGTTAACTGTCATGAACCGAGCACGCATCCTGGCGTTAACACCTCGACATACAAAGCTATAGAGCGCGTCAAAGACGAACTGACGATCTGTTCATCGTCAAACGTTCTTCTCCGATCGCGAGGAACCAGGATCGTTATACCCGAAACACTTCAACTACGAGTAGTCAACTTGACACATGAGGGTCACCAAGGAATCGTCAAGACGAAATCTCTCCTCCGCGAAAAGGTTTGGTTCGCTGGTATAGACCCCTTAGTGGAAGAGACAGTGAAGTCATGCCTCGCCTGTCAAGCAGCCACACCAGAAACTAAGCGTGAACCGCTGAAGATGTCGGCACTTCCCAAAGCCCCCTGGCAAGACCTAAGTGTCGATTGATATCATGTTTACAAAAGCGTATAGTGTTCACATTAAGTTCATACTTTTGTATATATTTCAATTACTGATATATATTGAAAATGATTATATTTTAAAAGTTTCCAATAAAATGACAGATCACTTGACCATTTTTAAAAGTGAATCATTTTACTTTAGGAGGGGGTAGCTGATACCGGGGGTAACTGATACCGCAATACCGCATCAAAAAAATAAAAATACCGTAATACCGCATCTAAAATTGAAATTTGAAACAACAGTAGTAATGTTTTGGAAACCACCGGAATACTTAAATACGCTAAAGAAATTTGAATTTCATGATCACAGAATACCGTAGCCCCAAATCGGCAAATACCGCATACCGCAGACTAGGACGATACCGCAATACCGCATCTCAAAATACAAAATACCGTAATATCGCACAAAAAATCGACGGATACCGCAATACCGCGAGCCCCCATGTCCCCCTCCTTTAGTAAAGGAGTTAATCATTTAAAACATGACACAAAGGGGGATTACTCCTAATTTCATGTGCTTTACTGATAAACACTGTATCTTGTGTAAACATGTAGAAAATCAACTGGGTGCAGGCAAGGTTGTTCGAAAGGCTATTAGTGTTAATCCTGGATTAGTGTGAATAGTATTCTTAGGCCTACGGCAAACGTCGAACTAACCATGAGCTTAATTCAGTCGAACCTATTAATTTTGAAATAGGCTCATGGTTAGAACGACGTTTGCCGCAATTGAGGTCGACCCTATTCATTAGGTTCGAGTCCATCATAAGTTCGACAAGCCAAGTCGGATATTACGACTCTGGAGCGACATTGCGGCAAACGCCGTTTTAAACACGCGCCGAACTAAATTCATAAATTATGTAAAATAGTAAATCAATCATGCAAATCGCATGACTTACACCAAAACCGTGTGAAACAACGACTCCCCCACCTCCCAAACACTCATCTCCCCCCTGGTGAGCATGCGCTATAGAAAGACAAATTCAAAAACAATCATTCTCGTACTCAGAGTCGCTCGGTCGTTCCCTCGACGAGGAGCTCTGGGTAAGAGATTGAAAAACAATATTTCATTGTATGAAACTGTTAGAAGAACGGCTAATAACAGGGCTTGCAGCTGTATCTTTATCCTCCTACAAACACCACTGCCGCGTGCATTGCCGTTCTTCGCTTCTTGTTTTGAAGTATGCATGTTTTAATTGCGGCCGAGCGCTGTATTTTGCCATTGATGGGTATGCAGTCAGGTGCGAAAAGACAAAACATGTGCGTGCTCTCGTGCATTTTAATGCGAAATTAGAATTAAAATTACAATGCGCGAGGGAATTAGATCGACATTGGTTCGACGTTTGCAACCACGTCGGCCCTTAGTCGACCTTCCACCAAACCTATATTCAATAGGTTCGGCGCGACGTTAGTCCGACGTTTGCCCTAGGCCTTAGAGATCTAATCCTGTATGGGATAGTGCTAATCTCTTTTCGATCAACCGGGTCAAGAAGTCTATATAAAAAGGAAAACGACTTGCGGACATACCGCCCGGCTGAACACGAAATCAGCACAAAATTTGCGAACACATTGCCCGGCTGAACACGAACTGAAATCAGCACAAAACTTGCGGACACACAGCCCGGCTGAACACGAAATCAGCACTATTGTAAAGCGCTATTGGATAAATTAGAAATAGCGCTATATAAATTGATTATTATTATTGATTATTATTACATACAGCCCGGCTGAGCACGAAATCAGTACAAAATTTACGGACACACCGCCCGGCTGAACACGAAATCAACACAAAATCTGCGGATAAACCACTCGGCTGAACAGACGAAATCAGCACAAAATTTGCGGACACACGCGTACCGCCCCGCTGAACACGAAATCAGCACAAAGTTCTATAATACTAACAATAATTATAATGGCAATAATAATTAAGATAATGATGGCGATTATAGTGGTGATGATAACTAACAAGAACAATAGTAACGAAAAGAAAGAATAATTAACTATCATAATACAACTGGGATAAATATACTGAACGTTATTACATCATTGAAAAGTTCTAACTGCCCATGGCCAAGAATCGATAAAAACTGGTGTATATATCATCATAAATGCAAACAGAGAATGAAAGGAAACGAACGAATAGGCAATAGACCTTTTTACCGATATAGCCATTACCAAAACGAGCAGGGGACTGGTACCAAGTCTGTAAAACTAATTCAATTTGATACTAGTAAAATTAGGCATCATTATCTGAGAGAGCAGATCAAACTTATCTAGTCTGCAAAGTTTGGTGAACTTCGGCTTAATATTGACGATGCTAGAGGGCATCAAAGATGACAATTTTCCCATACAAACTCTGTAATTTTTTGACGTTGTCCATCCATGAACCATACATTCACAGTTTTGGCTGGACAACACAATTTCAAAAGTTTATAATTCCGACAGAATTTGCCCAAATCACATACATGCAAACTTTGCACAGATGCTAATTTCAACATGCCCTTTCATGTCATGAACTTAATTTCGTAATTACATTAATCTTAATAAACTCATTCCCAGTCCCCCCTGCTCGATTTGGTAGTAGCTAATTGTTTTGGCTAAAACATTATGGGATGCTCAGGGTGCAAATGACCCAAAATCACCCAATGCATCCGTAGAAGGGCGTTTGGAAACCATAAGTGCAAAGCTTTCGACGCGTGTTCTATATTTTTCGAAGAGCGCTACAACAACCTGTTGCCCTCTAACCGAATATCTCAAGTGTGAATGGTGGGTGATTGCACAGCCCTTATATACACAGGGGGAGACCGCTGAGAATAGGCTCGATTTCCAGCCGTGGTGGTTTCGGTGCGCCCGCGATCCTCTGGGAGGTTTGGGGGAAATCGACACCCTAACGGGCTGAAAACCGAGCCTAGACTATACAAGCATCAAGAGTTCCAGACTTCCGGTATGCACGCGATGCATTAATGAGATCTCAGATAGTGAGCAACAATTCTAGACACAGGGAGCCCAAGCTATGTTTTTGCTCACTTGGTGCTCACTTTTCCTTTGTAATACTCTCACATTACATAGCCTCCTCCGCAGACTCCTCCGCAGACTCCTCCGCATGCAACCCCTCTTCCTGTGCGAAGCCGAAGGCCGAGGGACTTGGTCCCCAGCAAGAAGAGAAGGGGTTGCCGTTTTGGTATGGCGCGTATTTCTTACCAAAATTCAATTCAACATTTGTTTTTAAATATGTTGTTCGTTTTTTCTAGTTGACATTCGTTTTGCTACTTTTTGACATTCGTTTTTCATTTTGACATTCGTTTTTCATTTTGACATTCGTTTTCGAGAGACTGGAGACTAGCGCGAATTATATGCAGAATGCCTGTCGAAATTATAGGTCTTTCTATGCAAATATGTATAAACAAGAAATGGCTGATATTTCTGCAAAATATGTTTTCTTATCAAGGGTTCAGGCTCTTGTAGATATGTTAAATATTAGTGGCGACAGTAGCGAGGACCCAACATCATACATTTCTATGCACAGGGAACCCAATATAATACGTATCGCGCGCGCGCTCTACCACAGGAAACCCATCAAAAAAAGACGCGCGCATACAAATATATTTTTATTTACTAGTCATTGCTTTAAAGTGCCTATGAAACGAAAAAATAGACCCCGTTTTTTTATTTGCTACTACGAAAGTTTACTATTTGCTTGTTTACATGGCGTTAATAAAAAGTGAATTGAGCTTCAGGAACATTTTCTATTTCGCGCACGAAGTTGGGCATTTTGGGTTTCAAAGTGCGACAATTCCCGCTCGGTCAAACTATAGAAATGTGATGTCATAAGTTGTGCAAACAAAGGCATACACAACTTATGACGTCACCGAACCATTGTCAAGGGCCCAGTCTCTTGTCGCACATTTTGGTTGAAAATGATAATTTTCGAACCGCAAAAAGAAAATGTTCGCACGCTCAAAGTCGATGTTTAAATACAGCAAATGTTCAAAGAAAGACCAAATAACAATAATGTACAATAAAACAAGGATCGACATTTTCGTTTCATAGGCACTTTAAGCAAGCGAAGTGCTGCGAGAAGTAAATGCATTATTATTTGTTTGTTATTCTGCCCAAATAAGCGAATCATCACAATCATTTGCTTGTGCCGTAATAGCCCCAAATACCAAAATTACATTACTCCCGGGATTACTGTTAGGGCGCGTTCACACTGGGATTCTAGATCGATCTGAGATCGATCTGAGATCGATCTAGGTCAAATGCGAGCTAAGTGTGAACGCAATTTTTTTTTCTAGATCGATCTCAGATCGATCTACAACTCCAGTGTGAACGCTCCCTCAGATCGATCTGAGATCGATCTGAGATCGATCTGAGATCGATCCAAGTGTGAACGCAATTTTTTTGTCTAGATCGATCTCAGATCGATCTCAGATCGATCCAAGTGTGAACGCAAATTTTTTTTCTAGATCGATCTCAGATCGATCCAAGTGTGAACGCAAGCGAGCTAGAAGTGGGCTATGTTTATATAATTAGAAATGTCAGCTATACTTTATAGTAACATTTACATACATATGTTTTATTTAATATTTCCCGTAGGGCTTGTCAGTCACAATTTACATTTATAAAGAAATGCGAAAATAGACGGTCATTTATTGTATCACGGCTCGTACGGTGATGGAAAAGCCGCGTATAGCACAGTTCCGTGTGAACGGAACGCCTAAACGTACAACTTTTTGAACGGTTACAAATTCGTCCGGAACCGTGTAGACGGCCGTTAGGTTGGATGTTCAAAGCGCAACAACTGAAACGAGATATATATAATGGCGCTTTTTGAGCAAACTTGAAATAATCCAAATAATTATTATTTGTAATTCCTGCGGGGACTCATCAGTTTCTCAATATATCACCGCGTAAACTGCAGCTTATAAGCACTGGGCTTATACAAGTTCGTAATGGTTTATGGGTGGGCTTATAAACGGCAATTGTTGTTGTTTGAAAGTATATGGGCAGTGGCGGATCCAGGGGGAGGGTTCTGGGGGTTGCAACCCCCCCTATGGATGTTTTTTATTCTTGTATAGTATGTCTCTCCGTAGTGAGGTCCCTCTTGCACTTTCAGCTCTCTCCCTCTCGTAAGAATAATATAGTTCATATAATTCATTCATGTTGTTTGCACGACCATTCGACTTCGAGGGTAGCCTGATTTTCAGACAGTCGTCTGCTAGATAGCGAGAGCGCAGGCTACTTCCATGCAGGACGGTTTGACTGATAACTGAAATAACCTGCCTTTTTTAGCGTCAAAAGGTTCAGTTTATGCAGGGAGGTATGACGGAGATGGAGACGCAACTTGTATGCTAATACCCAATATAGTTCGCTCTGATAAGCCATAAGAGTGAAATAACAATGATCTTGCTATGACTCCTTAATGACTCAGGACTGTCTTTTTGACTCTCATGGGGGAATAAAATGTGGTCGTTGCTAAGGAAATCGGCTATATTTTTCTTGGAAGGAGTTTATGAAGGCCTTCAAGACTCTAGTCGACTTTGGTTTGAATGTTTGTAGCGATCGTTTGCTGCATCACTTTTCTGTTTTTGAAATACACATATTCCAAAAATCGTTGTCCCCGCCGAAAGCAAGAAGCTGACGACTGCAAAGGGCATTGGGACTTTCTCCTTATTCATCCGTAAACATTTTGACAACATGCATTTTCAAATGGCCGAATAGTTGCAAATGATTGCTATTCAACGCTCGTAGGGATAGCTTCTCAAGTACAACGGATGTAACGGATAAATAAATTAATTAGGAGATTCCCAATGTCCTTTGCGGTCGTCAGCTTGTTGCTTGTTGCTTTCGGCCCGCACAACGATATTTGGAATAGGTGTATATCAATGGCAGTTATATGTGTGTGTACACACGAAGTTTTTATTGCTATACAGTCAATATTTCAATGTATCTTTCTCTTTAGTCTCCTTGATGGATGTTGAATAAACCGAGTCCGGCAAATTTTTTACTGAAAATAGAGTTTTTTGTATTAATAAAACAACTCCAGATCTCTAAAAATTGCATTTCAGAGCTTGTAGATTTCAATTTTTTCTGGGGGGGCATGCCCCCAAACCCCCCTAGATGTTCGCGGCTTTGCCGCTCATACCACTACAACCCCCTGTTTAAAAAAATCCTGGATCCGCCCCTGATGGGCCTATAACCGGGAAGGCTTATAAGCTGGGGGAGGGGGCGGTATGGCCTTATTTTGAGCGTTCACCCAACATGCCACGTGCAGGACTTGCGACATTTTGGGCGAGCGCTTAATTTCAAGCCACCTTTTCGCAAGACAAGTCACACGATTTTTCTGTTGAAGTCATAAACGGCCTGCACAAACCAAAGCTATGTAAACTACACCGAGACAGCGCCATCTAAGCCTGGTCATTTTCAAAAGCAATATACGCCACGTTTACAAGCAGCAAAGGCATGATTCCAATGATCCCGCAATGTTGTGGTACAACATCACGAATAATCACGTGCATCACTCGAGCGTACTGCTCATGAATGTTCACAACTAATTTACATATACTGCAGAATCATGACCATATAAAAACGAGTTTAATACGAAATCATAAAATGTTCACCATAGAGCAAATCTAACTCAGAGAAACAGAAGAAAGAAGAAAAAAAAAAAAAAGAATTATTGATACTACATTTGACTGGGATTCGAACCCGAGACTTCTGCGTCGTAGTCCAACGTCTTACCTATTCTCCCAAAAATAACAACTTTTCAAGTATCCAGTGTGAACGCAAATCCAAAGTGGACTATCCAAGTCTGTGAACGCGATCTCAGATTTTTTTTCTAGATCGATCTCAGATCGATCTCAGATCGATCTAGAACCCCAGTGTGAACGCGCCCTTAGTCTCCAAAGACCAATATGCCATAATTGGCAGATAGTTTAGGGACAACATCTCTGTGTCAGGGATGGATCTACTTCGAAGAGCATCCAGATAATGAAGTCGATCTCCTTCGACAAGGATCTGATCTGCCATGGCGGCCGGCGGTCCATTGTTCGATTGGTAAATTCTGAGCAAATAACAGGGCTGAAAAACTCATAAAAGAACATTGTCTTCCCCGTGAAATGTCACTATTAAGCGTTCGTGGCCTTGATGAATGCTTCCAGCAATAAATAAGTTTGACCTTGACATAATTACACGGCGAATACCTCGACTAAACCACAACGAACTTCCAAAATCGTCTACTATTCATCGAGTCTGAACAACATGAACGTACAAATATTATGTACGTAGGAATTTATGATGAACCCCGCTGGACACATGTACTGCATGCTCAGAATATACTGCTGTCCGAGCATTGTCGAAGTTGCGCCGACCACACACCGAAAAATCCGGCAGGAGAAACACAAATCGAGATTTTTGCTGGCATCTAGCACACAGGGATCCCAACATAACACAGGGAAACCGTCAAGATTAGTGTTGCTGCTCGCCTTACGGCTTCGCAGCAACGGCTTCGCAGCAATTATTAGTAGCCTCAGAAACAATGGTTGGGCTGCCTGTGTGAAAACAAGTGAACTGATAGCGTCGTGAACTTGACGTCGCGACGTTGTCACGATAGTCACGCAATGCCAAATGTGATATATTCGTCATCTAACGTCGTGTTCTCACGTCGCGTCGTGTTTGCTAAAACTCTCTAATATCGTAGAGGAAACAACCTTGCAAAAGCTGAGACTCGTTGTAGATTTACTGAAGGAGAAAGAGGACTCTCGTCTGCTGGATGAATAAACCCCTTGTTCTTAGATGTACGGTAACCAGAACTTGGATACTGCAATTTCACATCACGGACAATATCATCGATCTAGTGCTTTGTCGTCAATTTTGGAAATAGAATACGAGATGTGCATGTTGAAATCTTTCAGGCGTCGATGTATCGTTGCGACTGAAACTTGAAACATTCGGGCCATGTCCACAGCTTTGAAACCATTGTCAGCCAAGCATGATAACTGATTTTTGGTAATGACAAGCTTTGGTCTACCGGGGTGAGTTCGTTTCTTCCACGTGTGCACAACTAAGACTGAAGTGCTTTCTAGTGATTCCTCTTTCTCCTTCAGTAAATCTACAACGAGTCTCAGCTTTTGCAAGGCCGGTTGTTTCCTCTACGATATTTACAGAAGCAAGACGTACGCCATGGTGGTATAATAAGCTAGCACGAGTAAATAGGCCGTCCAAACTTTCCTCGCTACTGTCGCCACTAATATTTAACATATCTACAAGAGCCTGAACCCTTGATAAGAAAACATATTTTGCAGAAACATCAGCCATTTTTTGCTTATAATTATTTGCATAGAAAGACCTATAATTTCGACAGCATTCTGCATATAATTCGCGCTAGTCTTCAGTCTCTCGAAAAACGAATGTCAAAATGAAAAACGAATGTCAAAATGAAAAACGAATGTCAAAATGAAAAACGAATGTCAAAATGAAAAACGAATGTCAAAATGAAAAACGAATGTCAAAATGAAAAACGAATGTCAAAATGAAAAACGAATGTCAAAATGAAAAACGAATGTCAAAAAGTAGCAAAACGAATGTCAACTAGAAAAAACGAACAACATATTTAAAAAAACAAATGTTGAATTGAATTTTGATAAGAAATACGCGCCATATTTTGGCAGGCAACTCGTCCTTTTCTTTTTCCCCTCCCCTCGTCTCCAGTCTCCCTCTGCCCTCTTCGATGCAGCGCCACAGGAAACCCATCTGATAGAGTTTTTTAACTCTCACAATGGGAGACATTAACATACCGGAAGTCTGGAACTCTTGATGCTTGTATAAATAGCACGTACGTACATGTAGTGTGTTCTGTGTGGACTCAGTTACGCGCTGAGTGTATATCTTTTTCTAAGGGCAATTTTAAAAAACTTATATTAAAAAGGTTACACTGTATAAAAATTAGTTTCTGATAGCAGGTCATGATTTTACGTATGGGAGGCAGGCCCGTAGCCAGGATTTTTTGTGGGGAGGTGCTCCCCAGGCCAAAGTGGACCAAACTATCAAAATGCACTTATATTAGGATAGCAGCAATTCATAGAGGGTCCTGAAGGGAGCCTACAAATCCCATTTCCCAGTCGATTTATAAAAAAATCCCAGTCCCATTGACATGAATTCAAGAAAATCCCAGTATCGTGGACTCGTTTCTAGCGACCACCCTACTAGATAATTCATCTAACAATTTCCTGATCTCATACTTTATGGCAATTGTAAATGATTATTTCACTATGTTTGCATTTCTAAGTGTGCTTTTTGAAGACTTTTTTTTGAATTTTGTGGAATAATAAATGGTTGCAAAAATAATAATCAATTTCCGAACGCACCCCGAACGCACGCGAACGCACCCCGTGCACCCCCCCTGGCTACGGGCCTGGGAGGTTTTATGGAATCTTTTTCTGACGTCATTCTATCACGAAGTGGCCGTCAAACCGTCATTTTACTTGCTCAAAACTTCAATTTTAGATCGGTGAAGTCTAAATATCTGTCAAATATAAGTTACTTATAAACAAACAAACAAATGTCATCTAGTTGCTTGAAGAAAAACTAACAGACTTTGAAAGTTAGGCTCGAACATAGATCTTGACGGCCACTACGTCACACGTAAAACCTCCCATAAAAAAAGAACAACTGATAATTACAAAAATGGAATTAATCTTTAATAGTTTGCTATGATCAAAGTGAAACGATTCTCGGTTAACTTTGATCATTTAAAGAATTGATATAAATTGGGTTCCAACACATATTTTCGACATTTGCCATATAAAATAACAAGACTCCAAAGGAATGTATCCAAACGGTTGCCATGGGAGCGAGATTAAGTTCATCAACCAATGACGATGCTACCTTTTGTACTCCAAGCGTCATATTTCTTTTTTGAACGTTGATTCAGTGAATTCAACATGGCTTCTTCGTATTTCTTTTTAATTTACTAACTTGCATGACATATTTGAAGCCATTTAAGCAAGTGATATCTAGGATTTCAAAAGTTAACGAACTCGTGATCTCTTCCAATTCAACTTCGAATGATTTTCAAAGCTTCTTGACGTTCGATTTGAAAGGTACATGAACGTGAATCAGCCTGCAAGGATGCGTATCTCATGTACAAGAATTCGTTGGATTTGGATCTCTCTATTACTGTTATGCTTCCCATGGATTGTTAAACCTGCAAGTTTATTCCCCGATATGAAGAATTTGGCGGATTTTTCACCGATCAACAGCAGTTCGACGTGTGGATCACCAGCAATCAAAGTTTGTCGTTCGTCAATCCAAGCGAGCTCTCTTGATGTTTGCACAGAGGATACATGCGAATTTGCGTGTTGTGATTCTTGTAGCAACTCCAAACCAATCCCTGCAGACATGGGTAAAAGACAGCCTATAACAATAGTAGGAGTTACCAATGGACAACCAAAACCTGGATCGTCTACTCCATCATTTAGTTTTGTTTCTGCATCTGATTCACACATGGATCCACTTAATCTTCCTGCCTTAGACTACACCAAAAAGGGGTTTACTATAAGTGTTTGGATCAAGCAAAAATCTGGAAATAAAGGGTTAGTATTGTTTGAATACTTTTTGCGACTATGTTTAGTTTAATGCCGATATTCATCGGTTGCATTTTCATCTTAAATGACATTTGACTTATCGTATTATATAAATATAGTAAGCTTATTAAGTCTTAATTACTTTATCGTTCTATGAGTGAGTTGGGCCGGTTGTAATGTAAGCTTATACATATTTACATGTACTTTTTCTAGTAATAAATGTTCATGCATTTAATACCAGAATGAGATCTACATAAAACTTACATGTATTAAATGTAAATTAATCCATACAATCATTGTACATTGTATATATCACCGGCTGGCTTGATCAATCGATAATTAATAATTAATTAATAGATATCGATTGTATAGATCAATTGATAATAATCAATATTTTTTATTGTTTTGATGTGAGAGCAGTTGATGTTGAAACTATAACAATTAGAGTACACAGATATCAAAGTATAGAATACACTAGCCTGCGTAGCGGCGCTCTGGGGGGAGGAGGAAAGGGGAAAGGGAAAAAAAAGGAGGGGGACTGGGGAGGAAGGGAAGAGGGAGCGCCTGCCATGATGCTATTGTTTTAGCATTTACCGCCCTCTCGCTTCCAACCAATCACAGCTCAGCTAAAGTTTTACATATTTACTTCCGTTTCTCCCGTAAAGGTCAAGAATCTGTCGAAACTGTGATGTTGACAAAGCTTTATTGACGATCTCGACACGACAAGCGGCTCTCAAATCAAAGTCATTATTGCTTATCCTTCAGTGTGTGATTCAACTATTACTAAAGCTATAAGTACTATTAAAATTATCACGGAATAGTGACGATTTCTTCAGAGCTTATAAAAACCTTCGATCCGTCGCACACTCAGTGGATGCAAACACAATGGAGTGTTTGCCAGATTTTATTTCATCGAGGCTTTCTAACTTCTCAGCCAGAGAACATGCAGATAGCCCAATTAAGGGATTGAGCTTCGGTAATCTGATCGTTGATTATGCGGATATTGAGTGCGGTTACAACGACTACAAATCCAAAGTCTCGACATTGTTGTGCGACAAGAGCAAGCGTTTAAACTCTTCCCGTAGCCAGTGGGTAGAATAGCCAACAAATGCCAATGAATAATTGATGTATGGACTGATGCTGCTCTTCCTTTAGATCGAAACTTTCACCTTTGAATTATTTTAAATTGAAATGCGATGATTGACATCATACACCTCTCGACCAATAGGAATTTCCCGCACCCAGAATGAACGAGTATAAACACTAAAACAATAGCGTCATGGCAGGTGCTCCCTAACCCTCTCCCTCCCCTTCCTCTCCCCAGTCCCCCTCCTTTTTTCCCCCCTTTACTCTTCCGATCCCCTTCCGATTCTCTCCAGAGCGCCGCTACGCAGGCTAAGAATACACATATCGGTAGATCAATAGAGTCCTGAATTTTCGCCATTCGAACTATTAGACAACACCATTAACCATTGAACATTGGCGTTCAACATCAATACAATTCGTACAGTCTAAAAATACACATATCGGTGGGTCGAACTACAGTATTTGAGAATGTAAGTTTCTTTAAAATTTTCCATATCGGTAGGTCGAACTATTTGAGAACGGCGTGCATGATATGATAAACATCATATTCAATAAATCATGCAGTAAGCAAAGTTCAGTAATCCAGTGGCGCATGATGTACATTGAAAGGAAATGTTGGGCTGAGTTCATCTTTTGACAACATTTTACTATATATGGCTTTCTGTTCAAAATTACATCATTGGTATTGTATTGATGGTAAAATCAATATATTGATAATTATATATTATCGATTACTCACAACGCATGGCTTTATTGATCCATATTTATCAATTTTCGATACAATTAACTAATTTGTATCAATACAGCATTATTGATATTGGTTATTGATTTTATTGATTGATTAAGTTGGGATATTATTAACTTTCTCGCAGGACTCTTTTCTCCAAGACATTATCCAGTAGCCCATATAAAGTCATATTTCATCTGGAGATTAATGAGAATTACAAGATTTGGTTTTACTCTCAGCATCTGCCAGGGAATACATCTGTTGTTGAGCTTGCTCCACTTCAAAGTCAAAGTCAAAGCCTAAAGCTAAAAGCCAATGAATGGCACTTAATAACAGTAACGGTTATCAATAAAGACTTGTCTTACTTCATTGATGAACAGTTTATTAAGGCTGCACTACTGAAGGGAGCAATTAATGATCCTAGTGGACGTGTTCGTATTGGACAAAGATATGGAGGTAATTGGAGATACATGGACGGATCGAGATCATTTATTTTTAATTTATATTCTGAAGATTTTGAGCCCAATTGAAAGTCCAAGAGTAAAAATACATGTATAGCCTGCGAATACAGCCGCTTTTTGGCGGTCGCGCCACAGGGTCTCCCGCAAAGAAGCGTCTGCGTTGTGAGTGCAACATTCCTGTACTGTGACCTCTGAGGTCATGACAGCTCGTGTTGTAAATCTGATACAACACAGCCGCTCATGTTGTGAACACTACTTCCAAACGGCCTGAGTTTGTTGATTCGGCAATCAAAATTATTGTAGAACATGATTTTATTCATCTGTGCATATGATAAGTCCGATGCAATCGCCCGCGGCTCGACATTGTAATATTTTGTTCTGGTCATTGTGGTTTCGGTGAGTGTAATTTATGCAAATAATGCGATTACCAGCAAGCTGACCAATCAACTTCTTTGACCAGAATCGGGTCAAAAATGACGTCACAGTACAGGAATGTTGCACTCACAATGCAGACGCTTCTTTCGGGAGATCCCTGTGGCGAGCGTAAAAAAGCGGCTGTATTCGCAGGCTAATTTTAGGGGGGTCAAGGGTGGGCACTTATTAGGGAGGGGGCACTTATTGTGGAGGGGGTGCTTATATTTTATTTTTATAGAACAATACGTTGTTGTCTGATATATTCATGTACTAGTCTACCCGGGCAGTCTACTAGTATATCTGCTCACCCCCCAACCAAACCCCCCCCCCCCCCCCCCCCCCCCCCCCCCCCCCCCCACCACCACTTTCAAGGGTGCTCAGCGGTCTTTGTAGATAGGCAGGGATATTTAATAATGTATGATCTCAATAATCTCATCTCAATAGGTGGAAGTCAGTATGAAGGTCTGATGCAAGATATATATTTATACAGCATTTCCTTAACCAACAGGTAACGATATCATAAAAAATGCCTCCACATGCAGTGTTATACATGTACATGTATTTATTATATATACTTATTGACACAAGGGTTTTACTGGAAAATATTGAGTGGTACATGTGTATGCATGCAGCTACATTTGTAATTCAGAAAATGTTGTCGGCGATCGACTTCAAGCCTATGGCATATAAATATGTAAATTTTACAGATTCACTTGCCATTGTCACCAAATACAAAAAGCATGCTTGTAAGTGAATTGTCATATCTACCCATACTCCCTTTCAGTCTAGTCACATAGGCTTGAAGTCGATCGCCGACAACGTTTTCTGAATTAGCTGTATCCTCACTAGTGAGGATATTGATGGCATATAAACAACGGCCCCTGAGTTTCAGGCCCAAAGGGGGAAGAAGAATAGACAATTAATAGAATTCATTATCTACTATTGTCTATTCGTTCTATTGTTTTGTTTCTATTGTTTTACTCTAATAGTATTGACCCAATTAGCCATTACCAAAACGAGCAGGGGACTGGGACCAAGTCCGTAAAACTAATTCGATAAGAAACTGGCAAAAATGGGCATCATTTTCTGAGAGAGCAGACCAAACTTAGCTACATGTAGTCTGGAAAGTTTGGTGAACTTCAGCTAATATTGACGATGCTAGAGGGCATCAAAGATGTCTAGATTTTCCCATACAAACTCTGTAAATTTTTGATGCTGTCCAGCCAAACCATACATTCACTGTAAAATTTTGGCTGGACAAGACAATTTCAAATGTTTATAATTCTGACAGAATTCGCTCAAATCACATCAAACTTTACACAGATACTAATTTCAACATGCTGTTTCATGTCATAAACTTAATTTCGTAATTGCATTAATTCTAATCAACTCGTTCCCAGTCCCCTGCTCGTTTAGGTAATGGCTAATTGGCATAGATCTTATAAGACCTGCAGGCCTGCCCACAGTTGTACATGACAACGAGTGACTGACAGCTTGACAACATGAGGTTATGACATGGGGAACGTTTATTCAAAACTCAAAAACTTACTTGTAACAATAAAACTATATGTACAGTAGAACCATTCCAAGCTCAACTGAATAACTTAGTTCTATGCATGTATCATGTATGTAACATATACATGTACTGTATATACATGCAAATCAGCTAGGTTATTCTAAGATCATAGTATCATATTTTACTCCAATCTTCTTTGAATTATTTAGTTATTTGTCAAATAATTTATTTTTTCCCTTTTACCTGCAGAGAGGTAATTGAGGCTTTCTCTGGTGTTTTACCCCAAGCATACATTGCTACTCAGTGCCGCTGTCCACCAGGTTATCCCAAGATAATGGAGACAACTCGTGCTAAATGTACCAAAAATGGAGAATTCTCTGCAGGACAGAGCACATCACGTCTTGCTGACACAGCACATCCAATTGAACTAGCCACTGATGGAGATACTACCACCTACTGGCAATCTAAACTCACCAATACAGCATCCTTATATCTTGATTTAATGTATGGAGAGATGCAGGTTAGTGCAACGTAACCATGTTTTCTGGTTAAGTTTTTTTCCATAAGAAAGAAGTATGGTAAGAAGTGTCTTAAAGCGTCTTTATTTATGCTTGAAGACACTTACAGAAATTCATATGAACTATTACCAAGCGACGGCAAACTTTACTTTATCAGAAAAAAGTAGTTTATAGAAAGACAGGAAAACAGTGCAGATAAAATCTGTCAGCTGTTTTTTGCTATCAGGTGGATAATTCTTTTGTAAATGATTATATTATAATGAACACCCAATTAGAGAGTTAAATGTCTTCTTCATCCATCCCTAGATTTTCTACATCATCTTAGAGTTCTACGGGCCTCAGCCATCAGCTATAAAGATTGAAAGATCACGTGACCATGGTCTCACTTTTAAGCCTTGGCAGTACTTTGCTGAAGACTGTATTAAATCGTTTACATTGGCCAACAACGGTCCATTGCCACAACCAGACTCGATAAACTGTATCCAATATGAATTGTAAGTACACCTCTATATAGTCTGGTGTTACAATTACTGGTTTTCACTTGACTAGTGACACAAGCACAGTCTTATTTGTCTGTGAACTCAAGCGCAGGCACAAGTTACGGTCAAAAGTTTACCATAATGAAAACACTCAAAAAGGGTATCACCATAGCAATGCAAGTATAGGCATGTGTTTGCAGTTTATATGATTACATTGTACGTCACTATTCAAAAACAAGTTTTGCATGTGAACTACAATAGTGTATATAGCTACAATAGTCCGGCAGATTGGTGCAGAAAAAAGGTCGAATTGTGGGATTTATGGTAAAAGCACCAAATTTGGTACAGAGATAGAGAATCACCTATAGAACAATATTGGCTATGGACCCACTCAGAATATATCCCATAATTGCAATTACAGCAGTTTTAAGGTGGCTCTATACATCGTAACCATGGAAATTGTGAGATGTGTTGAAAAAGCACCAAATTTGTTACAGAGATAGGTGATTCACCTATAGAACAATATTGACAATGGACCCACTCGGAATATATCCCATAATTGCAATTACAGCAGTTTTAAGGTGGCTCTATACATCGTAACCATGGAAATTGTGAGATGTGTTGAAAAAACACCAAATTTGTTACAGAGATAGGTAATCACCTATAGAACAATATTGACAATGGACCCACTCGGAATATATCCCATAATTGCAATTACAGTAGTTTTAAGGTGGCTCTATACATCGTATCCATGGAAATTGTGAGATGTGTTGAAAAAATACCAAATTTGGTACAGAGATAGGTAATCACCTATAGAACAATATTGACAATGGACCCACTCGGAATATATCCCATAATTGCAATTACAGCAGTTTTAAGGTGGCTCTATACATCGTAACCATGGAATTTGTGAGATGTGTTGAAAAAAACACCAAATATGATGATACAGAGATAGGTAATCACATATAAAACAATATTGATTATAAACCTACTCGGAATCTATCCCATAATTGCAGTTATAGCAGTTTTAGGGGATTCCGGCTTTACCTCGTAACCATGTTAATTATGAGAATGCATGACAAAAACACCAACTTTGGTATATAGATTAAGAATCGCCTATAGAGCAAAATTGACAATGGACCCACTGGGAATCTATCCCATAATTGCGATTATAGCGGTTTTAAGGGGGTTCTATACCTCGTAACCATGGTGACACCAAATTTGGTATTCAGAGATAGGTTATCATCTATAGACTCTTTTAATAAATCCCACAATGCATGATTTTCTGCGCTTGATGTCAAATTTATTCTTTTGAATTCCATTCATTTCCCTTTATTGTTTTCAGTCTTTGTATATTTTGAATAGAATTCAAAAGAATAAGTTTGACGTCAAGCGTGGAAAATCATGCATTGTGGGATTTATTAAAAGGGTCTATAGAACAATATTGACTATGGACCAACTCGGAATATGTTACATAATTGCAATTATAGCAATTTTAAACCATAATTATTATTATTTTAAGGGGGTTATATACCTCGTAACCATAGAAATTATGGAACTAATGACAGAAGCGCCACAGGATAAGTGAATTATCATCAGTATCATTCGATTGGCAGGATAAGTGAATTATCATCAGTATCATTCGATTGGCAAGATAAGTGAATTATCATCGGTATCATTGGATACTGGCAGGATGAGTGAGCTTTATTTGTAGCATTAGTCATTCGATGTGTCTAGTTGTTGGATGATTGCAAATGAAAAGTGGGTTTACCAGGTTATGGTGGTCAAGAGGCTAGTGTGTACAGCTAGCGGGGGAAGACTTTGCCGGGTTCGCTTTTTTATTTGTAGCGTGAGTTCTTCCATATGTCTAGTTGTTGGATAATTGCAAATTAAAGCGAGTTTGTATGTCCAAGTTCATGACTTGAATATTGATCATGTGAGGAGGTTTCTGCAAATGAGTTGTTTGTATCTAGCACGTGAATACCCGCTTAGTCCCGTGGCGTATTCGTATGTTTGTGAACATGTAGCGTGACATAAATTGCGTGGGTGCATGATTAGGGAAACGAAGTAACTGGGCGGTCCAAGGTGTTATTACGTACTGCCAAAGGCGCGGACATACAAACTCAAAATTGAAAATATCAATTGCCCTGATAGACCTGATAGGCCACACCTACACTAAGGTGCCGTAGTTGTTTCTCATGTCATGGTCCAGGTTTCAGCTGCAAATAAGTAATCTATTCTACAACACTCCCACTCATACTCAGTTCATTTAAGATATGGGATAATTATGGATCAGCGGCATTCAGCCTATCGGTTCCTCTTATTTACTCAGTAGATCACTCTACTACCTCAATTAACATCCTAATCACCCCATTCTTACAACAAACTCCCCAATGCTCACCCAAACTTCCATTACCAATAAGGGATGTATAATAAAATAAGAAGTATCCGCATTCAACTTGTTTTATCCTTTTCTCAAGATTGCGGTTAGCTGTTATCCCGCTACCGATCGTAACAGGGTTTCAATCTGAATCAACCCATTTAGTCCATTTAGCGGTTTGTTTAACATGCAATTTTACTCCGGAGCTGTCCAGGCTGTAAGGCAAATTTTTCCACCTCTTTTCCAAATGTCATGATATTCTTTACAAGAGGATGAAATGTATATAGACATAGGTCGAGTCAATTCATGGCAGACAATAGAATCCCATCAAGTCGGCAAGTCGGCAGATCAGGAAAACCATCCAACATTGCATTCAAGTCATAATATACTATTATCACATCTCCTTATCAACGCCAACAAGACTGAGTAGATGACCATCAACGAGGATGTCAACCACCAATCCATCTACTCCAAGGGTGGCACTCCACTCAAGGAGGTCGGCGACTGTAATTATCTTGGATCTTATGTTGTTGATCAAAGCAATAAGGATTTCATTGCAATGCTGCAATCAACTGCATCACATCTGGTATATCCAAGTCTACTAAATTATCCTTCTTTAGAACTTGTGTAGAAAACATTCTCTATTCTAAGTTCATGTGGTAGATTTTGTATGTTTAGTGATTTATCTCGTTTCCATGGTGACAATGTATAGAGCCACCATAAAACCGCTATTATCGCAATTATGGGATAGATTCTGAGTGGGTCCATTGTCAATATTGCTTTATAGGCGATTCTTAATCTATATACCAAATTTGGTGTTTTAGTCAGGCATTCCACAATTACCATGGTGACGAGGCATAGAGCCCCTTTAAAACCGCTATAATCGCAATTATGGGATATATTCCGAGTGGGTCCATTGTCAATATTGTTCTATAGGTGATTACCTATCTCTGTACCAAATTTGGTATTTTTTCAACACATCTCACAATTTCCATGGATACGATGTATAGAGCCTCCTTAAAACTGCTGTAATTGCAATTATGGGATAGATTCTGAGTGGGTCCATAGCCAATATTGTTCTACCACAGGTATCCCAAGTTCAATATTAGTGTAAATGTATGGCGTCTTTTGAACGCCATAATCATTTGGTAAAAATTCCGTTTGAATAAAATATCGAAAACGCTAACTTGTTTGGAGTCATCTCTTCTGTGTCCGAGCCGATTTTAAGCCGAATCCGTTCAGTTTTTGGTGAGTTATAGTCGATTTGGTTTGTCACGTATCACACACTAGTATAATTGAGAAGGTAGGAGAGTCGTGTCTCGGTTCCTCGAACCAAATCGACTAGAATTCTTTTAAAATTCGAACTATCGCCAAAATTCCTCCAAAACATATTAGCCCGATAAACAAACTATTATCCAAAGCACTCTTCCGTACTTCAAACCTCGATATCTGCACCGTAAAACGGATTTTAGGACCAAACTGGCGATACGAATACTCTCTTGTCACTCTACCTGGACCAAAGGCATGACAAGAATGCAACGGCCGTTGAAATGTCACGACGGTGCCCTCCCCCGGAGAGTCGGACGAAATTCAAGCCAACCAATAGGAAGCGAGCTTCACGGGACATTTCGACATCAGTTGCATTCTTGTCATGCCTTTGGTCCAGGTAGAGTGACAAGAGAGTATTCGTATCGCCAGTTTGGTCCTAAAATCCGTTTTACGGTGCAGATATCGAGGTTTGAAGTACGGAAGAGTGCTTTGGATAATAGTTTGTTTATCGGGCTAATATGTTTTGGAGGAATTTTGGCGATAGTTCGAATTTTAAAAGAATTCTAGTCGATTTGGTTCGAGGAACCGAGACACGACTCTCCTACCTTCTCAATTATACTAGTGTGTGATACGTGACAAACCAAATCGACTATAACTCACCAAAAACTGAACGGATTCGGCTTAAAATCGGCTCGGACACAGAAGAGATGACTCCAAACAAGTTAGCGTTTTCGATATTTTATTCAAACGGAATTTTTACCAAATGATTATGGCGTTCAAAAGACGCCATACATTTACACTAATATTGAACTTGGGATACCTGTGGTTCTACAGGTGATTCTCTATCTCTGCACCAAATTTGGTGCTTTTACCATAAATCCCACAATTTAAGCACCAATCTGCCGGACTACAAGGATTTGAAAATTGTCCATTCTCTTTCGCTTGGCTCCCTGTGCACTCTCTATGGGCGTGTCTTGCGGGATGCACACAGGGAGCCCAACATAATATGTTACTCAGCACAGGGAGCCCAACATAATACGTATTGCACGCAAGCTCTACCACAGGAAACCCTTCAAAAAAAGCGCAAATATCATTTTCTTAATTATTTAGTAGCCTCACAAGCAATGGTTGGGCTGCCTGTGGCTCATCTAAGTCAGTAACTAAAGTAGTAGAATGTATTTTTGTCACATTTCAGACCCCTGAAATCCTCGGAAGCCTCTGTTTCCTTTAAGACCGAGCAGCCACCGCCTGATGGCTCTAGTATCCCAGTGCGACCATTTGGTTCTCCTTGCACCAAGCTGTACTGCTCTGACAAGTTACTGGAATTTCTAAAAGCAAGCCATGTGAAGTTTTCATTTTTCAACCATACCCTTTCAAAGAATGAAAAGCATAAATACTTTGCTTTAAACAGGATTGTGGTTGCAGGAAGGTCAGTTATTTTAACTTTGTACTTTAAATTGTACTTCGTGGTATTTCAGTTTTGGTTTTAGGTGGTATGGGTGATTTGAATTTTCAGCCCACACCGCAAGCATTTACTAATCGTTTTTACGCATCTACCTTGGAAAAAATACTGTGTACATGTGGATGGAAGGCTAAAACGGAGACATATGAAGGAGAAAAGAGCCCGGGGGGAGGGGTACTCAGATGTGGAAGGGGCGGGGATGATCGTCGTCTCTTTTAGGTTGAGGAGTGTAAATTGCTGTTTTTAGGGTGTTCAGGACGGAATGCCAATATTGCATTAGGGTTGCACGTGAAGAAATCGAAAAAGCCGTCGTGCTGTATTGGTGTCTGGTCTATTTTAGAATGGTATCTTTTAGCGGCCAAATTAAATAAAGCTTAAGCCACGCCCAGATTTGTCCCCTTTAAGGTTTTTTGAAATTCAAATTTACCGACGATCATTCCCGACCCTTTACACGTGTGGGAGTACCGTCCCCCCCAGGGTACCCCAAACCTGGACCAATGTCCATGCCCTTAGCCTAACATCCGTTGCTTATGTGGTCCCCTTCCTCTGATCAAAATAAAACGTCTGCAGCGTTTTACGCCTGTGTTTTTCATTACGTCATTTGAAGTTGTGATTGGTTTTATTTGCAGGTGCGAATGTTTTGGTCACGCAAAGTTAGCTACTTACATTAAAAGTAACGCAACACATCACGGCAAGTGTGTGTGTGACTGTGATGCTTTAACCTTTACTGAAGGAGAAAAAGTAAGTTCATTTGTTATCATCTCTTTTCGTGTTCCTGGTGCAGGCTCTTAGAATATCAATCAATCAATCAGTCTTTATTTCATTATAAATAAATATTTACAATATTTCACACGACCTGCAGGGAGCAAAGCTAATCGAGGCAGGTCGTGTGAGTTTATATGTACGATATAATATATACATTGAATTAGAAAATAATGACGTTGAAAAATATATTAATTAATTAGGCTATAACACAATATAGTTACATATGCTCGGTGGTTCAGGATTGCGTTGGGAAGGGAAAACAGACGCGAGGGAAATGGTTGGCGAAGAGGGAAGAAAATTAAGAGAAGGATACAGAAAATCGCGATGTCATAGCCTCTGCTTGGATCTTTTCTGATAGCACCTGTGTCAGTAATAACTAATAATAATATAATAATAATATTATAATAATAATAATAATATCTTTATTTATATAGCGCTATTTCATAGTATGTCAATATAATTGCCGAACATCTCCGCAGTATAAGGAAACAGACTCCCGGTTTTCCCGTTGCAGAGCATTTTAGCTCAGGTGGTCATTCTATCAGGGACATTAGAGTGAGGGGACTTAAGCTCTGTCATGGTTCTGCACTGAAGCGTAAACAAACAGAAATGGAGCTTATTTATAAACTGGCAACATTACAACCTCGCGGAATGAACATTAATTTTCATTATATATAAATTTTATAGCTTGTACACCCTTTATTCCATTCAATTTCACTGTAATTCCATTCTTGTTAGTCAGCTCGCGGAGCGCGCGCGCATTCAATTATAATCACGTGTAAACACAACGGTTGATCACACTGATGAAGGGCTATGCCCGAAACGTCTGTAGAAATACAATTGACACTTAAAATAATTTTGTTTACCATTGTTTTATCTAAAAAGTAAGTGTCACGCATCTCAATCAAGAACTTCTAGTTCATTTTCTATAATTGTCAGTAATACAGTAAAGAGTAGCGTGATATATTTAGTATAACGCTTCTGGCTTTTGTCCTTTAACAAGGGAGTGGCGTGTGGAGGGGTTTGATTTCTGGCGTGGGGGAGGGGGGGGGGGGGGGGGGGGGGGGGGGGGGGGGGGGGGGGGGGGGTAGTGGTGAACAATGAACCTTTTTGCATTAGCTCAGTGTCTGTATAAGTGAACCTTACTTTCCATATTTGGGAGACAAAGTTCACTAATAGTTCAGTATAGTATCGTATGGTATGGTATGGTATTGTATGGTATGGTACGATACGGTACAGTATAGTATAGTATAGTTTGGCATGAACCATCCAGTGGTCTATCAAAAATCCTACACAAAATGGCCGCTTTGTCGTGGCGTTTTGCTAATGTTTCGTAGGAGTTTCTTGACAAGTTATTGTATGTTGCTTGTTTTTGTCATGGTTTATGCTAAAACAATTAGACTGCTCGTTCTTTTTTACTATGAGGATAGTCGGCGCTACGCGCCTCGTTGACTATTGCCTCAATTCTCAAAGAATCCTCGAACTCGTAGTCTAATTGTTAAATAGCATAGTCTAGCATAGCATAGTATAGTATAGTATAGTATAGTATAGTATACTAATTACAGTACAGTATAGTTATTGATGTGTTTACTTCCCTCAGTGTGAACGTTGCCAGCCAATGTACAACAATAAACAATTCCAACGAGGTACAAACACGAACAGCTTTCCATGTGTAAAATGTCAGTGCAACCAGCATGCGTCGCGGTGTTACTACAACCGAACATTAGATTCCTCTTCTGGCTCAAGAATTCAAAGGGGTGGTGGTGTGTGCGTTGAGTGTCAGCATAACACGACTGGTCGATACTGCCATACTTGTAAGGAAAACTATTACAGACAAAGTGGGAAGAGTTTGACTGCACTTGATGTGTGTAGCCATTGCGAATGCATAGGACCTGGTGTACAGTCAGACAAGTTTGATTGTGTTAAGGTACGTTTTAAAACCAAACTCCTTTCTTCGTGTATAAAATATAGATAGCTAAAGTGAGTCATATACCGGTAATGTAGACACATATTGCTCATTTACTGCGGTTCTCAATATTATGCGAACTCAGACATTCAATACTCCAGTTTCGAGTTGTTTACGAACCGCTGTACTCCTTGACAAAAGACGCGTTTGCTCAGGCTTAGCCTCAATCCAGTGAATAACCAGTGCAATTAAAAATGGTTTCTATTGTTGAATGTCAACACTTTTTCGCGTTCTCGTCGGTATTTGTGAATAATTTACACTGAATTGAGGCTAAGCCTGAGCAAATGTGTCTTTTGTCAAGGAATACAGCGGTGTCTAAACAACTCGAAACTGGAGTATTGAATAGGCGGCTGAAACTTGGTTTTTCTCTTCTCTCAATCAAATTCAAAACTCCATAATTTAGCTTAAAATCATATTTGGTTTCCATTTGGTGGGTCTTCTGACTTTTATTTTTAAGTTTTCTGATTTTGTATGTTGATTGAGAATCGCAGTAAACGAGTCGAAATAAGCCTCGGCTTTGCTAAGTCACAAACGATTCGTTTAAATGGTTCAATACCAGCAAATGTTCACTGACTAAGCTGTGGCTTAGCTAAGGCTAGGGGTTCGATCTCGTCTAACTTACAACCATTATCGTTGAAGTGCAGCCCTGAAAATTACAGTATGCTTTCAGACAAACTCCAGTCTAGACGACCGTTCAAACTAGCTTTACTCTGATTGGTTAAAGTCTGGACACGCCCATGTTGTTTGATTGACGTCCGACTATTTTCCAACCTGACAATAATAAGTCAGTTCTTATATAGCGCAAGACTGACGTGATGAAGGTCGCACTTCAACGATAACGGTTATCAACCGTAGCTTGAATCGTTCGCGATTTTCTTAAACCGTGGTTTGGTGGAGACGCGACTTATTTTCTTACGTTTTCTCTATTGTTACCTTGAATACGAATGACTGTATACAAGCATCAAGAGTTCCAGACTTTCGGTACGCACGCAATGCATTATCAGATTATTACAAAGGAAAAGTGAGCACCAATTCTAGACACAGGGAGCCCAAGCTATGTTTTTGCTCACTTGGTGCTCACTTTTCCTTTGTAATAATCTCACAATGCATTGCGCGCGTAACGGAAGTCTGGAACTCTTGATGCTTGTATAACACTACCATAATCAAACCATTAAATGTTTGTAAATTGTTACTTTAGGACGACACGACACCGGGTGTTTCAGCTGGCCAATGTCAATGCAAACAATTTACTGATGGACGACAGTGCAATCATTGTAAACAAGGCTACTTTGATCTTAAATCAAGTCACGCTACAGGTTGCGTTACATGTGGGTGTAATGCAGCAGGTACCATTAAAAGCAATACGTCATGTCACGTAACAACTGGTCAGTGTGACTGTAAGAGTAACGTGACTGGTCTCAAATGCGACACTTGTCTTCCTGGTTCTTATGGCTTGAGCGCTTTAGAGCCCACAGGATGTAAGGCCTGCGGTTGTGACCCATTTGGTTCGCTGAATGCCCTCTGTGATGGGACCTCTGGTCAGTGTCGATGTAAGGCGGGCTCAACTGGTCGTCGATGCGACCAATGTGACGATGGGTATCACAGTCTTGATGCCAATGGTTGTAAGACGTGTAACTGCTCTGAAGCAGGATCCAAGCCGTCACTAGTCAACAAATGCAACAAAGCAAACGGCCAGTGCTACTGTAAAACATACACCGCGGGTACACGATGTGATCGTTGTCAGTCCGGCTATTTCAACATGTCGTCGTCCAATCCCGACGGATGCATCATCTGTACGTGTGACCCTAAAGGGACTGTTGGAATGTCACGTCAGTGTGAGGTACAGTCTGGTAATTGTACCTGTAAACGTTATGTGATTGGTAAAAACTGCAACCAGTGTCAAACGGGTACATACAACCTGACCCTAAGTAAGCCTGACGGCTGTCAGCAGTGCAATTGCTTGGCTAAAGGGACACAGGATCCACTGTCAGGAAGTGAGTGAAATAATATATCTGTGTGAACATGATTGCTGCTCATTTTGGGGAGTACAGTTCTCCTTTACAGTATGGACACTCGGACCGTGAACACTTAGGTTTTTTCTAACACATATTTATAAATTATCCACTGAGCAAATTGATTAGAAAAATGATTTATTTTGATCACTAAGTGTATTTAAACTTAATGCTCCATTTGAGATGCGATGAAGCAATAGAAAGTTCGAAAAAAAAAAAAGGTCGAAAAAAACTTGAAGTGTCCACGGTTCGAGTGTCCACACGGTAAGTTGAAATGCCTTATGGGAGTATGTTAACAAAGTCTTATTGTTTTTATTATTATTTTTATTATTATTATTAGTTGCAGCTTTAATACATTCTCGTTGAGTAGTTATCGCACATGGTTTAAAGGAGTCCGTCCAGTCACTCACGACGGGGTCAACAGACTGTCAGTATTAGCTCCTCTTTCCATAACATGAAGCGACTGGGAATACTGTTACTCCCCCTGTATGGGATACTAGTCCATCATAGGATACCCCCCAGCATTCAGTTAGCTGCCGGGTCATTTCACCGGTACCCATTTACACACCTGGGTACCTGAATGTGGAAATGTTAAAGTAAAATATCTTGACCAAGTGCATAACGTAATCGCCTGAGACTAAAATCGACCCTGAATTTAACGTACTAACCACCAGTCCACCACATCTCTCTGCATTCTCGTACCCTGAATTTTAGCGAATTTCATTGGCTGTTGAAATCAGCAATGAATGATCGTATTTGATTGGTCCATGAGATAAACAAAGATTCAAACTTGCAAAGCGAACGAAGCGAATGACAGCGACGGTTGTAGTATTTTCATACAATATTATTTTCAAAAACTATATACCTTTTTTGAATAATAAATCAATGGAAATCTGGACACAATCGATCGTACTCGCTTTGAGTATTCAAAGGAATATTTTTATAATTCAAGAGAAACAATAACAAAGCGGAAGAGAGGAAGGCTCACATGCAAGATTATAATAGAACATGTATTTATCGTCCAGCCTTTATCGCAACAGAGCCAGAGAAGAACCAGTGATGAACGTCGAAGGGCTTTTAAACGGCTACACGAAGATAAATGCACAAACTTGTGTACTTGTTACATTGTTTGAATATTCAAACCAACGTAAACACTACGTAGCCAGTAGACTCTTCCACAGTACCCGCTCTCAGCGGTCTTTAGTATGAGCATGCGCTCTGACGACTTGGTCGTCAAAATTTGACGACCGAGCAACAGGGTTTCCCAGAGCCAGCGACAAACCAAATGACGAGCGGGCTCTGGGTACGAGAATGCGTTTTCTCCAAACTCCACTTGACTTGGGCTTCTTCTACCCAAGGCTTACTTACTTACCCGTGGTCTTCTTTCTCTCTTCGTTGCAGGTGTTCTTGGATGTAGTAGTAACGGCCAGTGCGCATGCCTAAGCAATGTCGTAGGTAAACAATGTGACGCATGCGCATCAGAATACTACTGGAATCCACCAGGGAAAGGATGCGTGGCATGCAACTGTCATTCCAAAGGATCTATTGGTACAAACTGTAACATCACAGGGCAATGTCATTGTAAACCGAACATTGGAGGACTGAGATGCGATAGATGCTTACCTGGAAATTATGGCTTCAATACTGGAAAGTAAGTAAATGGCGACCGGGATGCCTGTGTTGTGTTTTAACCGGGAGGGACTAATTCATAAAAGTGGGCATTATCTCATATTTATTCCTTTCTTAGTTGTCAGCCGTGTGGGTGTAACTTGGCGGGAAGCCTCAACAACGCTTGCGATGACTCTGGAAAATGTATTAGTTGCAAGAAGAACGTCGAGGGTGACAAGTGTGATAAGTGTAAATCGGGAACCATCAACCTACAATCTAACAATTCGTTTGGATGTAGTGGAGGTAAACCACTAAATGTACTGTTAAAATAAGATAGAGTCGTTTTCGTATGAGTGGGAAACCTACGGTATCGTGACACTCAAATGGCTTCCTTTCTCAACCAATCAAAAAGCGTGCAGATGCATCTCATCCAATAGAATCGTTTGTATTAGTGGGAAACCTACGGTACCGTGACACTCAAAATGGCTTTCTTTCTCAACCAATCAAAAAGCGTGCAGATGCATTTCATCCAATCAAACTCTTGCAATACGGCACGGTACCGTTCCCACTCATACGAAAATGACTCTAATTTGGCATGACCTCGGTGTAAGAACCTTACATACAAACACTGTAAGACTACTGTATCGCTAATTGTCAAAATAACCACAATAAATCATAGAGATATCAGTGGATTTATCATTCCAGTACTAGTACTGCAAAGGGTTTCGAGATCTTTATAGAACTTAGAACGAAGTGAGTAGATACACGCAGTGAAGAGAAAAAGCAATTCACTTTTCCCCTTATGACGTAATGATACCACTACTACCACAATATCCTTTTCGTAGCTTCTTTTGTTATACTATTTCACCCCATACCTTGGTACTCTCATAGATCCATAGGAGTTAAAACATTTGAATAAGAATAAGAATTCGAAAAGCATTCTGGTAGTAGTGGTATCGCTAGCTACGTCATAAGGGGAATCGGGAATTCCCCTTATGACGTAGTTGTGAGGTTATTATTTGTTCTCTTTTCTCTTCGTTGTTTGTTCTGTTATACTCATTAGCGACGTTGATTGCATAAGCAACCAACCACGAAAACCAGAACAAGAAAACTCTGATTGTGTGCTCATTGAAACGAATTGCTTTTCATGCACTCGTAACTGAATTGTTATTGTTCTCATTTCAGTGCCTTCTCAGCAGGCTCCGCCGTTCGTGAGAGTGATTTCATCCAGAATTCTTGGTGTTACCTGGAATGAGCCAGACAATCCTAACGGGATAATCGATCGATATGAACTGTATCGTAATGGATCGTTGATCTATAAAGGACTAAAGAGGGCTTTCAATGATACTGGACTTACACCCAATTCTTACTACTACTATTACTTACTCACTTACACAGAGAAAGGTGATACTACTCGAAGCTATCAGGACAATCGTGTGTACAAAACTCCAGAAGACGCACCCCAACAAATCAGCCCACCAACAATCACCGACGTTAAAGCACGAACTGCTAAGGCAACATGGACGAAGCCTCTCATTACAAATGGCTTGGTAGTGGAGTACCGACTAGTCTCCGTAAACAGCCGAAGTTCCTCCGAAGTCCAGCATTGCCGAGGGCTGATATTCGCATGTGACGTATCTGATTTGAAGCCATTTACAACTTACAATTTCACAGTTGTAGTTTGTAATAGTGGAGGTTGTGGACGTAGCGACCCAAAGAATGTCAAGACTCGTCAAGCAGCACCAGACTCCCAACCAATGCCTGATATCACGTTAATCCTTGGAGGAGAGTCTGTCATAGTGACCTGGAACGAGCCAGCAGTTCCAAATGGCAAGGTGTTCCGCTATGATATGTATATGCGCGCCCATCCGTTCAGTGGTTCTGGCAATGCGATTACACCAAGCAGTCCAGTGGATGTTCGTAACATGACAGTAACCAAGCTTGTGCCTTATACGCTGTACGAGTTTCGTGTTGTTTCATACACAGCTGAGGTCAATGGAGATACGTCTAGTGCTTGGAAAAGAGTCAGAACAGCCGAAGGAGGTAAGGTGTCATATGATCAAATAATATAAGAATAATTAAGTGTTATACATATGTACATATTTATATCCTTTAGTTATACTTCTTAGAATAGTAAATATAATTTATGACATAGCTAAAATCTATCGCGCGCTCTGATTGGTTAATTAGCGCGCGTGAGCGTGAATCCATAATTCGATGGACTGCACGCTGAAAAATGAAAAATGTTTTTATTTCAAGAAAAATCTGTTTTCGGGAATCTGTTTTCGTTGTGACCTTATTACAATTGAAAAAACATTAATTCAAGTAACTTAAGGTGACTCCGTTATCATTCTCGGCGCACTCGTCTATGACAATCTTTGGGTCATAACTTCCTCTGCTTTTATGCAATTGCCATAAAACATTGGCAACTATTAGAGCTATCATTCACCTATTATACAATATAATTCGATTGCACTGCAGAACATTAAAAAAAATAATATTAGAACTTAAGTAAACTCAATATTTTGGATAAAATTGGATATTGCGAAAAATCTGTCCGTTTTTTTTTGGATGAAAGTTTTGGAATCACTTTATATTGACATAATTCATAACCTGACCAAGTTTTAGCAAAATCGTTGGAGCGAAAGCAATCGTTGGAGCTAATTTCCGTGCTTAATTGTGGTTGTTTTCATGCGGCCGTGCTTTAGCTCCAACGATTTTGCTAAAACTTGCTCAGGTTATGAATTATGTCAATCTAAAGTAATTCCAAAACTTTCATCCAAAAAAACCGGACAGATTTTTCGCAATATCCAATTTTATCCAAAACATTGACTTTACTCAAGTTCTAATATTATCTAAAAAAATGTTCTGCAGTGCAATCGAATTATATTGTATCATAGGTGAATGATAGCTCTAATTGTTGCCAATGTTTAATGGCAATTGCATAAAAGCAGAGGAAGTTATGACCCAAAGTTTGTCATAGACGAGTGCGCCGAGAATGATAACGGAGTCACCTTAAGCGAATGATGAAAGTTCTACAATAAAGCTGCGCCTCGTACTATAAGTCAAATTAAGGTAATTCCTTAGTTTTGCACTGCACAATTCTACTGCGCATATATAATATAGCGTGACGTATTGCATGATCTATTACGTGAAATAATAATTTGGTGTTGAAAAACACTGCATAACAACCGAAACTATGGATTGTGGATTAAAAAAGAACAAGAATGGTGAAAAAAATGGCAAGAAAGTGGAGGATTATGTTATGTTTTTGAATAAAATTTTAGTTGAAGAGCGCGCGCTAACTTACGCCATCGAGCGCGCGCTGGGTTTTAGTTAAACAAATTTGTTAAGGATCATTCAGGGAAAGTCTTCAAACCGATTTTTCTTCGAACGAAGCACGGTGACCATCAATTTTTATTGTATATTTTATTCACACTACCGATTTCACATCTTTTGTGAAAAAATAAATAAAAATTCAATTGGGGAAGTCTATTTTTTTTCGCGTTTTCCGTGTCATTTTCTCGATTTGCATACGAAAATGGAAGGAAATTTGTCAAAACCCGGCTTGTAAATGACTCAATTGGCAAAATTGTTATGCAATTTTTGGTACATCACCTTTGTTGAACTGGTGTGATTGAAAAAATGGTAAATCGGTTGCAGAAAAGCACTTCCTGACAATTTTTTTGAGCCATTTTAACACCGTGACACGATATTCGATTGTTTTGAGTCGATTTTTCTTATACCGTATGGTCTATTCTGACGAATATTACTGAAACAAGCGCGGTGACCCCCATTTTTTTTTACTTTTCTGACAATAAAAACTCAAAAATAATTCAGCTGCAAAATTTCAGCGATTTTTCAATTGGGGAAGATATACTGAGGAATTACCTTAATGGAACGATGCTACTATTAAACGCTGAAGTTTAAGATTGAGTACAGACTGCCAAGTCGGGTAAAGATGGAGGTATTTAGCGTAAACTTTTGCCAACATGCGCGATTGATCGACTGCATGTGGACGATGGTGAAACACGAAGTGTGACTTGTAAGACCTTTTAAGATTAGTATCTCAACTCCGGTTTTAGGCCAATTCGATCGGTTTCGGTTATTTTCATTGTTTGTTTAGTTGTTGCTGTTGTTTTGGTCGTTCCAGTGGTTTCGATTGGTCAGTTCTAGAGCAATCGCCTTGCATTCAATTATGTTACGTGACGCCGTTTTACTAAAACACTGCAACTGTAATTCGAAACCAGATCAATACATTTCTATTGAGTGATGTTACTAATCGGGTAGCGTAAAAGCACGTTAACAGCTTTGACATCAAATCTTAATCGAAGATGAAATGCAACGGCCCGAAAAAGTGTAAGTAAAATTTCTTCACGGTCGAAAATATTATAGTTTTATAGAGTATTGTCGAATTTGTCGGTTCAGTAGAGTTACGGAATAATATATTTAAAATTTAGCATTTCTTGGTATATAAGCGTCGGTGGTATAATGGTCAGCATAGCTGCCTTCCAAGCAGTTGATCCGGGTTCGATTCCCGGCCGACGCAAGGTTGTTGTTTTTTTACTCATCCTGCAAAAATAATTTAATATTTTGAAAGTTTTTCTTATAATTGTTTTGTCTCCAAAATATTAAAGCATAAGATACAAGATCCATATACTAAATTAAGTTGCTGAGTAAAGATGCGGGTACCTGAACAGACAACAATGGACAAAGAATGATTTAGGTACAAGTAGCGCTAACTTGCGTGATTTGTTTCGTGTTGGCCTGTTGGTCCAGTGGTATGATTCTCGCTAGCTTAGGGTGCGAGAGGTCTCGGGTTCAATTCCCGGACAGGCCCTTTATTTTGATGAGTTGATTTTACTACATTATTTTATTGATAACATTTTAGTTTTATTTGAAATGTGAAGTTTTTAAAGATAGCATCACGTTCAGAAACAAACTATAAACTGATAATACTGTAGCATAAAAATAGCGAAATTGTCTTGATTATTGTAGTGGTCCAGTTGGATCAAATCTTAGGATATTGTTTGGGTTTACATACACATGAATTACTATATATGTATATAATGTTAATAATAATAATACAGCCTTTTGCAAAAATTCTGTCGCGACCAAGTATATCAGTATATCAGTATATACCTGCGTGATCAGTATATACCCAAGTATATCACTATATACCCGCGTGAGTTCCGCACGCACGCTACCCGTACACGCATTTCAAGATGGTTGACTGTACAAGCGTGGATTGGAGAGCCATGAATACGATACAAGCTACACACAAACGTTATTTTCACATTCATTTGATAGTATAAATCTTCGGGTATATAGTGATATACTGATATACTGATATACTTGGTCGCGACAGAATTTTTGCAAAAGGCTGTAATAATAATAATAATAATAATAATAATAATAATAATAATAATATAATAATAATAATAATAATAATAATAATAATAATAATAATAATAATGGTTTCAGTTATTAAATCATAATGTAAATCAGTTTTTTAGTGTAGTTTTAGCTCAATTCGCAACATCTCCAGTCCAACAAAGCTAAATTCCTGACAAAAACTGTATCCTGATCCCCTCCCCATTCAATAAATACAACCATTGGACCACTCAATTTGATACTGGGAGGGGGCACGATGTGTCAGTTTACTAAAGCTGCGATCCAGTTTAGTGGAAGACACTTCCCAGAGACATAAGGGACGCACAGTCATTAGATGTTTTAAGAGAAGTATCAAGACATATTTATTTAAGAAAGCTTTTTGTTAACTTTTAACTGTTATATACTTACTTTTGGAGTAGTTATTTTTAATGTAGTATATATGTTTTTATTAGATTATTCCTAGCTTACCTTAGTTTTGACAGTCGATCATAAGTATAATACTGAACATATTTTAGAGTATTTTTATAGTTATATATACAGTTGAACCTCCGGTTGCGACCACTCTCGTAGGCGACAACCTCTCCTAAACGACCAGTTTTCCAAAATACCAAAATTTCAGTTCCAAGTCAAATCACCATAGTTGGAACCTCTCGTAAGCGACCGCCTCTCGTAAACGACCACAAAGCTTGACATTTTGGGTGGTCGCTTACGGGAGGTTCTACTGTATTTGTCATTTTATCAGTCCAGTTACTAGAAAGTCAATAGTTATTATGTTGGGCTAAAGGCGACTTAGCAGCGATCTTTTATTTATTTTTAATTGATTTATAGTTACATTGTAAAACGCTATTATTGGACTTTAATATAATTTTAGACAGTGAATATACAGTTTCGCGCGCTGTGATTGGTCGAGCGACCAATGATTATGAGACGATAATCACTGGTCGAGAGCGGAAGTAAAATCACCAACGCGAAAGTACCAATAAAACGGCTTTTTTATCCTGAATTTCGTCTTTTCTCTGATATCCAAGTCTAAAATTATGCTAAAACAATTATTCACCTCGGGCTCAGTGACTATGGTAAATATTCACCTCGACTTCCCTCGACTTCGTCTCGGTGAATAATTGTCAAATACTGGAAATAACGCTATACAAATAAAAATATATATTATTATTATTATTATTATTAATAAATACCTCTTATTTACCGAGCGCGAGGTCCGTACGGGAAGTTATGGATCGAGTGAATTCTCACGGCCTTATGGCCCAAGTGCGTAGCGCGCGGGCCATACAAAGTGGGACAAAACGAGGATCCATAACTTCCCGTACGGACCGAGCAAGCGAGGTTAATAAGATATTTATTATATAGCTTTACTTTTCTGTGTTTTTTTTTGCGGGCCGTACGGGAAGTTATGGCCCGCTAATTGACCGACCTCTTGACCAATAAGAGCGCGCGTAGTATCTGTGCTATATAATAAGACTTATTATTATTATTAAGTGAATGATCAAGAATTTGATAATCGCCATTCCGTTTGGTTACAGTAATTCTTTGTTATGTTTTACAGTTCCTACTGGAGAGTCTGCTATTCAACCACGGGCAACTGCGGTCAGCAGCGATTCCATTAAAGTCACGTGGAGCCCACCCAGTTCCCCTAAAGGGATAATCGTGCGATACATCGTGAAGATATACAATCAGCCACCAAGGGAACTGCAAGCGAATGGAACGGATCGTTCATTGGTCGTAACGGGACTTAAACCATATACCACATACAAGTTTACTGTTATTTCATGTAATAGCTATCAATGTACTGGTGAGAGTGCTTCTACCACTGATACGACTCTGCCCGCTGGTAAGAAAACTACTATGTTCAGGGCCGTACACCACAGCACAGGGGCAGGGAGGGCAGTTGCCCCCCCCCCCCCCCCCTCTCAGCAAGGCGAAAAATATACCAAAAAGTACTGAGAACTACTATTTTTATTTATTTTTTGCTGTAAAATACGTACTGTCCCCCCCCTGATTTTGGGCTATGTACGGCCCTGATGTTATGATTTGTGAGTGGCTTGTTTATTTGAATGAATTAGATATCTATTGCTAATTGTAGCCTTAGGTGGAAATATATTTTATATGACGCGGAACGGGTTAACAATAATTACCTGTGGTGAGGGTGTTTGACCATTGCCGACTTTCATATCGAGCAGGGACTGGGTAGGAGTCCCTAAATTGTGATAATCAACACGCAAGACCCACATAGCCAGACAGAGCACATCGAGTTAAGCAAAATTCCAAAGTTTGGGGTTAATCGAGTCAATTTTGAACGACTTACGGCCATTCAAATATGCTAGAATTTACAAAGAAATGTATGGAGCAGCGGACAGTTGTCTAGTCTCCCTCGCATCCGTCTTTAGTTCCGTCACGCAACGCTCTCGGCCGAGAACGTTGCGTGACGGAACTAAATATTAACACCAAACTTTGGGAATTTGCTTAACTCGATGTGCTCTGTCTGGCTATGTGAGTCTTGCGTGTTGATTATCACAATTTAGGGACTCCTACCCAGTCCCTGCTCGATATGAAAGTCGGCAATGGAGGAATAAGTCGAGTGGGTCAGGCACATTGATCACAGGCGAGGTATTTTTCGTAAAACTCTATTTTAAAACTCTTTATTATTATTATTATTACTGGAAAGTTTTGGGTTGGCAACTAGCTACGTTGCGACCGATACCATCGGTCTTCATCAGGCAACTGATTAGTCTCCCTCGCAGCCGTTCTTTGTTTCGGTCCCACACACTCCCTCAAGGAATGTGGGACCGAAACTAAGAACGGCTGCGAGGGAGACTAGCAACTGATGAGTTGTCACGCGAAGCGACAACGTGTGGAATGCCTTGCAGCGCTCGATCCCTCGATACTTGCTTATGTTATTCAACAATGAATACTTTTGTATTGCAGTTCCCGAAGGCCAAGGCTCTCCAAGAGTTACCAAAGTTGATTCTCATTCAGTTTCCATGGCCTGGACTCATCCTGAGACTCCTAACGGTCCTCTGCCTCCATCGTACAACGTGACACGTGCTTCAGCCGCATTTAATGACCCCCCACAGGAAGTCACGGCTGGTGTCCACTTCCCAGGGCTGGGTTACTATAAGTTTCCCGCTGACTTCGTCTTACCAGGGGCTCGCAATGACATTGAGTTTTCTTTTCGTACCCAGCACCCTAACGGTCTGATAATGTTGCTGGTGTCGGACGGCTCCCAGGAAGATTTGCTTGCAGTGGAACTGCGTAAAGGAAAACCTTGGTTTATTTTTGACTGTCAAACAGGACCAGCAGCTTTTACTATCACTGAGAACATGCGATTTGATGACAGTAAATGGCACCACGTCAAACTAGCACGAAGTGACCGAGTCGGTACGATAACCATTGATGGTAGATATTCGAGAGGTGGTACCAGTGCGTCAGGCTCATCTACTATTGGCGGCTACACAGCTGTCTACGTTGGTGGATTACCTAACGACTTTAAGATCAAAAGATCTGATTCTGGAAACGCTGTGTTAAAGAGGTTGCATTTCATTGGCTGCCTGAAGAATTTCAAGTCAGACAATAAAGATTTTGATTGGAAGAAGGAATTGGAGAAAGTGAGCGTTGAACCTGAGGTGAACGCGTGCCCAGTCAGAATAAATAGTCCTGGTGTTCTACTGCGCGGTGGTGGATTTATTGCCCTAAAATCAGAACTATTTAAAGGGGGTGCATTATTTCCTTTTGAAATAACATTCCGCACTCAGTTGAAGTCAGGGTTGTTGGCATTTGCGTATGGACCCACTTCATATGTAGGTCTATTTCTAAAGAATGGCAAAGTCAACATTAAAGTCCAAGGCACAAACAACAAAACAAGCTACGAAGTTACAAACAGCCAATTGTGTGATGGGAGTTGGAATCAGGTTGAAATCGTCTCCTTTGGCGCGAACAATTTCGTAATTGCTGTTAACAGGCAAAACCATGTTTTACAAGCAATTACTGGAATCAGTCTTACCTCAGAGCTCTACATTGGAGGGGTACCTCTAGAAAACAGCGAAGTCGTGGAGAAAGCAAGGAATGCTGGGATTGATCCAGATGAAACCTTTAGTGGCTGTATGAAGAGCTTAATGACCACTCAACCATTTGTTCTAAGTCGCGATGTTGTCAAGATGAGGAATGCTGATTTGGATGGATGTGTGTCTAATAACACTGTCAATACAACACTACAACAACGAGGCACATGTCTAGGCTTAGATAGTATCAACCTCGTTACACAGAAAGCTGTACAATTTACTGATTCAAGTGTCGGTCCATTTGTTGGTAAGAACTTTAAAGCAGATATGAGCGCGCAAAAATGTCAACGTTTTTCCATACTGATGAAGGTCTTGGTCAAAGACCGAAACGTCTATAATTTTTAAAGTTTAATAAGTCAGAGACAAATCCTAAATAATTGATATTATGAATCCTGACTGCAAATTCCAAATATTTAGTTAAATGTTATTTGGCTTCTTTCTGTTTAACAAGAACAGCACCCTTTAACATAAATAACCTGGGACTACATCCACCTAGTAAAAGATCCATTCCATTTAGCGAGAAGTGCTCTTTCCACGTTACCTGATATAAACGGCTGTGTTTCCAAGCTACTTCATATGAACACTAACATATAAATTTTATTTATTATTATTTATTATTTATTAACATCTATTAACAGATTAGTCAGTCATTGTTGGGTGTCTTCCTCGTTTTTCGTTCGCTCGTATGACATGATAGGGCATCATCAATACTAGCTCGTCCCACTAGTAGTGTAATTATCAACTACCGTATTCACCGGCGTATAAGCCGCACTTGCAGATAAGCCGCACCCCGAGTTTGGCAATGCAAATTTTGGCAATGTTTTTTATTCGGGCACTTCTGGAGGAAGCCCGAGTTATAAAATGTGCATTCTTTTTTTTTTCCGTTGGCCACAAACGGGTCAAATAGTTTCCGAGCGTGTATCGAATTAAATCCGAAGTATTATTGCTCGGGCCGAAGGGCCCCGAGCTACGCAGTCTCGTGCAGTTCACATCATACAACGAGCACTTATCGGGATATGTTCGTATTACATATAAATTGGAACGATACAGAGAAGATTAGCAAGTAGTGAAGCGCTGGAAGAATGGTGATCTTTCCCACAAACTTACGGCATCAGTTCTAAAATCTAAGGTTCATTAGCGTGCACGTGAGAATGTTATGTTTGAGACACTTGATTGATACATGTTGTGTTAGCACGTGAATCAACCCGCTCATCTATGAGAAACACTTTAGCAAACCGTTAGGTCTTGTAGTAAAACCGTTAGCACAATTTAGCAAACCGTTAAACTGTCTGAAAAGGTGTTAGCACCCGTTAATTTGCCTGTTTAACGTCTAACCAATGGCCAATGCTTTTAGGAGTAACTAATAGTAATAAACACGAATGACGTGCGTACTCTTTTATAATTTTATGTTAATTTTATGTAAATTTCTGGTACCAATTCCCGATGTTCTCGCAGATAAGCCGCATCCCCAAATTTGGATCGCGATTATCGGAATAAAAGTGCGGCTTATACGCCGGTGAATACGGTATATCCAATACCAAGTATCTATAACATACCAAGACAGTATCTATATTATGTTTTTACAGATTATTTATATCGTGTGTCCAGTTTCCACCAAGGTACGCCTGGTTCTTCTAATAGTCCGTGGATATCAACACGAAGTGGACCGGGAGGTATGTTCAACATAAGGTCATGTTAGACTGGACAATTTTAACGGTACACCATTCTAATACCACAACGAAGATTGCGCTAAAAATCATCCAGCGCTCTATGCTTTCTGCACAACATTGTGCTCAAAATACAGTCATTCAAAATCGCCCCGTGTAACATTTGCCAACATATTATACAGACTTTTATTTCCTAGTCCCCCGAAAGGGACCAGGAAATGAAAATAATGTCAGAAGAAACTGAGCTCTGTAAAAAAAAAAAGTAAATCTATTTTTTGTCGGTTGTACTCATACCCTCGCCGATCAGCGCATAATATGTCAGTATTGTTGTTTCTTTTCCAGCACCAACGGGAATTTATGCCCCTATCAGTGTTACTCCACTGCAAGATGGCCGCTCTGCACAAGTTGTATGGCGACGTCCCGACAGACCAAACGGCCTGATTATATCGTATTATGTCCAAGCACGTGATCCTTTAAAACCTTCCATTGAGGTTGTTTCCAAGGTTACAGATGTTGAGACTTTGAATGCTACTATAACTGGTTTAACACCCTATACTCTGTATAGTGTCCAAATAGTTGCCTTCACACGGGGTGGAAACGGTACTGGGCCATCGATCAATATAACAACCGAACAAGCAGGTCTGTATTCATCGTCTTTGCATTCCGTCTTTGCAATACTGGCAGTATTTTCACTCAGTGATTGATGCCCAGTGTTATCAATGTATCTTGGGTATTCTAATTCCCAATAATATCTGATCTGATGACACTTTATATTTTACAGCTCCAGAAGGCGTGCCCGCACCCACTGCTGTACGATATCCACGAGCTTTACTTCTGTCCTGGTCACAACCCTCCAGTCCAAACGGGATTATCACGGCATACAACCTGACATTTGATGATAAATTAGTATACAGTGGTGTTAAGCAGCATTTCAATGTTACTGGCCTTGATGTCTATAAGCCTTACATTATCCAGTTGACTGCTTGTACTAGTGTGGGTTGTACCCAGGGACCGAAAGTAACCATTCGTACTGGAGAGCTACCGCCTGATGGATTGTCCCTCCCAACCCTCTATGTTTTAAGCAATGATTCTATGCGTGTTGAATGGGATGTCCCTACACGTCCAAATGGTGTAATAACAAGATATGAGATTCATATATCAACCAGTGAGGCCTTGGGGCCAGAATATCAAATGGTTTACAACGGTACCAGAAGTCATCTCAGTGCCAGGATCGGTGGCTTAGTGACAGGGACTTTGTACTACGTACGAGTTAAAGCTTTCTCTGGAGGTGGTGGGACCTTCAGTAATGCCAGCTCTGCCAGGACATTGTCTGGCATACCAAGTGATATCCCTGCACCTCTACTTACAGCTATGTCTCCATATTCAATTCATGTGCAAATTCTCCCACCCAGAAAGCCTAATGGTATACTAACACGTTATGAGCTCTATCAAGATGACATTGCTATGCCTGTAATAAACACGACTGTACTGACTAATTATACAGCAGAAGGACTACGCGTTTACAGTCTGCACTCGTTTCGTGTTAGAGTTTGTACTATTAAGGGTTGCAATCCTGGCGAAATCGCACGTGGTTACACCGGTGAGCTCCCTCCCAATGGTACAATACAACTGACTGCAACGATCATATCTGCGAGGCAGGTGCGAGTGAAATGGACTCGCGTTGTCCAACCCAATGGAAAGTTGTTGTATCATTTGGTTATAAGAGGACGATTTGTTATTCTTGGTTCAGCTGTAATGGCTACAGAGATACGAAACGAACGCGCTTTAGGCGAGCCAGAGAAAGAATGGACGTATGCAGGATTACTGCCTGATAATAGCTATGAATTCTGGGTTAATGCATCGAACAGCGTGGGGTTTGTTTTAAGTAACAATCAAAGTGGAAAAACACCTGAGGACGGTAAGTCTGACTGACTGGTACTGTCATTGTTATACACCATTGTTTCACTGACTTGGCTTAGTCGAGGGTCTGAATGGGGTTAACTGACTACTGACAAACGGTTTTAAAAATAACTGTTAACTGACAAATAAAACTCAACTGAAAACTGACAATCGAAGTATCAAACACGTTCAATTGTTCAAAACAGGATATGACCAGTTAATAGTTAAGTAACGTTTAACTGACAAGGTAAAAAATTAACTGAGAACTGACCCCAAATATTTGACTGAACTTCTGAGTCTCACAATTCTTGTTATGATGATATTATTATAATTATAATTATATTGATGATGATGAAGCTGTACTCAACCATGATGACTTTGTTTCAGCACCTGATGGTATAATACCACCTACCGCCGTAGTTCTTAGCTCAACGTCTATTAATGTTACCTGGCAACCACCTTATCTTCCAAATGGAGTATTGCTTGGCTACACGTTGTATCAAAAGACAAAGGACAACGAGACGGATAAATACAGTGGAACTGAGTTATATTTGCTTGTGACGGGGCTAGAGCCCTATACTCGCTATCAGTACAGAATTAGTACATCAACTGCTAAAGGAACCGGGTATGGAAACTGGACGTATGCTGTGACTTACGAAGATGGTAAGTATATATTGACATCACTCGTAACTAAAGAATAAATATAATAAATATTTAGTAGTAGATCCACGAAGTGACTATTCTTCTACTGGCACTCACACTCACTACCACTACATTCGATATTTATACATACAACACTCAAACTCACATGTTGATTTTTGCTGAGGGAGGAAAAACCGGAGAACCCGGTGAAAAAACCCTCGTGGCATGGTAGAGAACAACACATCAAACAAGCTCAATTCAGATATGAACCGAGCCGGGAATTGAACCCGGGCCACAATGGTGAAAGGCCAGCGCTCACAGCTCGGCCAACCATGCCAACCAGAACATCCTTCGCGAGATTTAACATCTTTGTTATTTATTATAGTCCCCGGCCCATTAGATGCTCCCCGTCTCAGCCCTGATTCCAAGTCCATGGTTCTTGAATGGGACCCTCCATCCAAACGAAATGGAATTATTCTTCGATATTTAATCCACATGAATGGAAGTCTATTGCTGAATGTGACTGGAAACACTACCAAGTACAGTGTGTCGAACCTTAAACCCTTTACACTTTACACTTTTGCTGTCACTGCATGTACAGTTGTTGGTTGTAAACAAAGTCCGTATTCCCTGCCATCGAGGACTCTAGAATCTGGTAAGACTACAGACACAACCCGCCTCTAAAAATCTGTTTATCAAAGAGATAACTCTCCTTAGACTTTGTAAATTATTTTGGCAGCCATTATTCTGTCGTAGGTTAAGCAAAACCAGGATTAAATCTTAAGAAAACCATTCATTTTAATCCTGGATTAAGACTTGAACTTAATGATGATTTACTTTTTCAGTTCCTTCTGGACTCAACAAACCGGTACTTAAACCACTGTCGCCGAGATCAGTGGAGATTCGTTGGGATTTCCCTAATGTAACCAACGGAATCATCACATCATATTCAATATTCCGTCGAAAAGTTGGAAAAGCACCAATCAAGATTACATCAGTTAATGCGTCAAACCCTCGCGTGTACATCGATCAAACTGTACAACCATTTTCATCCTATGAATACCGGGTTGTAGCGTACACAAGTGCTGGCGGAGGCACACCTAGCGATTACAGTAATGTCACTACAGGAGAAGGAGGTAACATTTAAATTTACTTTAGTTAGTATACACATACGAGAATACAACACTAATGTCTATGTATACCATCCAAACCCATCTTCCTAGTCACTCCCACTATAGATTCACTAATGTCTATGTATACCATCCAAACCCATCTCCCTAGTCACTCCCACTATAGATTCACTAATGTCTATGTATACCATCCAAACCCATCTCCCTAGTCACTCCCACTATAGATTAACTAATGTCTATGTATACCATCCAAACCCATCTTCCTAGTCACTCCCACTATAGATTCACTAATGTCTATGTATACCATCCAAACCCATCTCCCTAGTCACTCCCACTATAGATTCACTAATGTCTATGTATACCATCCAAACCCATCTCCCTAGTCACTCCCACTATAGATTAACTAATGTCTATGTATACCATCCAAACCCATCTCCCTAGTCACTCCCACTATAGATTCACTAATGTCTATGTATACCATCCAAACCCATCTCCCTAGTCACTCCCACTATAGATTAACTAATGTCTATGTATACCATCCAAACCCATCTTCCTAGTCACTCCCACTATAGATTCACTAATGTCTATGTATACCATCCAAACCCATCTCCCTAGTCACTCCCACTATAGATTCACTAATGTCTATGTATACCATCCAAACCCATCTCCCTAGTCACTCCCACTATAGATTCACTAATGTCTATGTATACCATCCAAACCCATCTCCCTAGTCACTCCCACTATAGATTCACTAATGTCTATGTATACCATCCAAACCCATCTCCCTAGTCACTCCCACTATAGATTCACTAATGTCTATGTATACCATCCAAACCCATCTCCCTAGTCACTCCCACTATAGATTCACTAATGTCTATGTATACCATCCAAACCCATCTCCCTAGTCACTCCCACTATAGATTCAATAAATACTACTCACGCACTGTTGAATTTCTCAAGATTGGGTAAAACCGGAGTTCCCGGAGAAAACCCTTGTAATGGAGAGAATCAACAATAAACTGAACTCGAATAGCGGTCCGACCATATATATATTTAAAGCGCATTTCTTACTCACTTGTAAAGAGCATTGAGATTTATATGTAATGCGCTTTTTCAAGAATTAAATTATTATTATTATTATTATTATTATTGAGACAATGTGAAATGCGCTCTATACAAATCCGTTTCTATATTTATCATAGTTTTTAATAGCTTTTATAGTTATATGTATTTTATAGATAGAGGGTCACAGATTTGTCAGTGAGAACTGTTACGTGTCACCCTCTTAAAATAAAGTTGATTATTATTTTTATTATTATTATTATTATTATTATTTTTATTATTACATTGAACAATGAACAATATCATTGCCTTATTTTGCTCGTTGAATTTAAAATGCATTGTCATAATTTTTCTTAATTAGATCCTGAAAACATAAAACCTCCTCAAGTAACAGCTTTAAGTTCGTCTTCACTCCTCGTCAAATGGACAAGGCCAGGAATTCCCAATGGCTACGTCATCAATTACATTGTGCGAGTATTGGAGACTGGAGCCAACTTCTCCATGAATAGTTCAAGTGTATTTCAGTATACCGTGACGGGTCTAAAGCCCTATATTATGTACAGGTATTAAATTACTTCCTTTTAGCAACACAACATTTATATTGATCAAACCGAACATTAACCAGAACGACGCTATTACTAACAAGTTGAATTTTTTTAGCATGGTCATTCGTGCTTGTACGATTGGTGATTGTGGCGATAGCCCTCCGACTCAGAAACGAACTCTTGCCGATAGACCTTCGGGTCAGCCAGCGCCGACAGCTGAAGTTCTTTCGTCAACCTCGTTACGTGTAACCTGGGATGCACCGACCGATCCAAACAGTGTTATTGAGCGGTATGAATTATTTAGGAGGACGATCGAGGAGCCTGTTAATGAAAACTTTACAGAATCCATGACATTTGTGGGTGTGTTCAGCGGTATTGGTCGTACATATGATGACACTGATCTTGGTATCTACTCGCTGCAAAGATATCAGGTTAGTTGTTACTATGGAAACATATATAGCTGTATTAGATCTGGTGTCATCATCATCATTGTAAACATGGCATTATTATTAGCACTACAGCCTCCATTGTTCGTGACGATAAATTAACGTTTATAACCTTTTCAGGTTGTTGTCTTTACATCAACTGGCAATTCCACCAGCCCAACAGGTGATTACCGGACCGGTCCAGCACCACCATTAGCCGGCCCATTGGTCAATGCATCAGCTGTCAATCATACAACAGTGATTCTCTCATGGTCTCCACCAAGCATTAGACTTTTACGAGGGTCTGTCGACACTTACACCGTGTTTTATGAACGCATCATTAATTCAGTTAACACTGTAGTGTATCGATATGGCGCTCTACCAGGCAACCAGACAAATCTTGCCGTGAAGGGACTGAATCCAAGTACAAAATACCGGTTTTGGGTAAGAATTGTAAGAGTGCCGAAAAATATTTGTCATTCCTTCTATTGACGTATGAATTATGTGTTTTAAGATAACGCTTGACAACAACGCAGGGAACGCTACGAGCAAACCAGTTCTTGAACGCACTTTGGATGGAGGTTTGTGTTCTTTGAAGCTGTGCTTTTCCATATAGCCAATTACGTTGTCTATACTCCATGGTGTAGTATACACTTGTTGTCTAGGAGTACAGACCTCCATGGTGTAGTATACACTTTGGATGGAGGTTTGTGTTCTTTGAAGCTGTGCTTTTCCATATAGCCAATTACGTTGTCTATACTCCATTGTGTAGTATACACTTGTTGTCTAGGAGTACAGACCTCCATGGTGTAGTATACACTTTGGATGGAGGTTTGTGTTCTTTGAAGCTGTGCTTTTCCATATAGCCAATTACGTTGTCTATACTCCATTGTGTAGTATACACTTGTTGTCTAGGAGTACAGACCTCCATGGTGTAGTATGCACTTTGGATGGAGGTTTGTGTTCTTTGAAGCTGTGCTTTTCCATATAACCAATTACGTTGTCTATACTCCATTGTGTAGTATACACTTGTTGTCGAGGAGTACAGACTTCTTTAGCATTAACTTTCTATATTCAGTTCCCGAGGGTTTTGGAACCCCGTCGTTGTTTGACAAGAGTAGTACAGAAATACGTGTAAGCTGGAATCCTCCAACTACTCCTAATGGACAAATAGTCATCTATAAGATTTATGCGTAAGTAATGCATTCTGACAATAGGCGACTTGCATGATGACGTTTTACTACAAGTACCAGAATGCTTTGGGAATTTTCTTTCTTATTCAGATTTTTATTCCCTCATGAGAATAGTAAGACAATTGGTGCTAATTATCTAACAAACGAAAATGGGCAAAGCATTCTGGTATTTGTAGTATATGACGCCATCATGCAAGTCGCCTATTGCAAGTTAATGCAGTCTTGGACGACGTCGGCGTACAATTTTAAACACAATCAGAGTGAATACATATCAAGTTAGCGCAAGTTCATTTATGAGTATCACCAAACATAGTTCAAACTGAACGCAACATTGACTTTTGGTAACTGAGTTTCCATTATACATTGTTTTGCAGAAATAGTGTTGGACTAACGAATTGTTTTTATGTGTTCCAGCAATGGTAACCTTCTGGCAAACGCCTCTTCAAGCACCAGTCAAGTCACTCTAACCAATCTGTTGCCTTATACTGTGTATAACATTAGGGTAAGAACAAAAATTTACACGAGCCTTCTTCTTTTCTTCCTTTCTACCTTCTTTCCTTTTTTCCTTCCTTCCTTCCATCCATCCTTCCCTCTTTCCTTCCTTCATTCCTTCCTTCCTTCCTTCCTTCCTTCCTTCCTTCCTTCCTTCCTTCCTTCCTTCCTTCCTTCCTTCCTTCCTTCCTTCCTTCCTTCCTTCCTTCCTTCCTTCCTTCCTTCCTTCCTTCCTTCCTTCCTTCCTTCCTTCCTTCCTTCCTTCCTTCCTTCCTTCCTTCCTTCCTTCCTTCCTTCCTTCCTTCCTTCCTTCCTTCCTTCCTTCCTTCCTTCCTTCCTTCCTTCCTTCCTTCCTTCCTTCCTTCCTTCCTTCCTTCCTTCCTTCCTTCCTTCCTTCCTTCCTTCCTTCCTTCCTTCCTTCCTTCCTTCCTTCCTTCCTTCCTTCCTTCCTTCCTTCCTTCCTTCCTTCCTTCCTTCCTTCCATCCTACCTTCCTTTCTCGTTTGTATGGTAAACGCGCCATAAGTAAAGTGTCCTTGCTATGATTTTGTTCTATATCAGGTGGAAGTATGCACGGTGTATACTTGTACGAAAAGCCCAGTAGCATCTAAACGAACCCGGCCAGCAGGTAACGATGCCCAAATTTATAGACTGATATTTGTTATTGTAATGTGTGTGTGAAGATATGTAGTCCCAGTTTCTCTATGTATATGTCGTGCTCAAAGACGCCCACACTTTAATTAAGTAGCAAACATTAAACCACAACACAATACATATGTCTTTCGATTAAGTGAAACAGAAATCCAATATCTAATCATGACATCTTGTTTTCCAAGCTCCGGACGGTCTTGCTCCACCACGACTGACACCAGGGCCGAACTTCATGGTCATCAACTGGGGTAAGTTTGCATACGTACTCCTATATCTATGAACTGCTGTGCCATTATTGTGTTCTCAATCACGTCTCGCGGTCAGTTTACATAGTAGCTTCATAGTAACCAATAACTGCTGTATTATTACTCATTAACATGGTTTTAAGTTGTAATAAATAGTTGGACCTGAAAACCGATCACGTTAGATTTGCCCTTCGTTCTTGAGTGAATATTTGCTTTATTTGTGCAAATATCACAAGGAATAGCTTACATATTGAACCACCATTGATTCTCATGAATAACACAATTTTATGTTTTCTGACAGACCCTCCTTCTCGCCCTAATGGAATCATGGGAGGATATAAACTATTCAGACGTAAGATTGATACATGTCCCACATCTCCACCGCCAGTGTCTAAATGCACATATATTGAATGCAATATATCTCAAGAGCTTTGTGGAAGTACTTGTTTTGACCCTATCAATAAGGTAATGCTAGGAATGATTAGATGGAATGGGTGTTGCTTTTAGCCATCACAAGTTTGGGTGTTCCATTCTAGATATTCGGAAAGAAAATGAAAATATGAAAAATGCTACTGTATCAAATAATCGATTTGGAACTGTTTCATATAGGCAGTCGTTTGCACTAGAAACGGCTTCTAAATAGACTAGGGGTTAGGTAGATTAATTCTGACCATTGCAATCTTATCTTTTTCATCTGTTTCATGATCAGAAAATCTAGATTTGGATCAATTGAGAAATGTGTGTTGTGTTCTGTACAATGTAGATATTTTTATTGGTAATATCATGGTTTTATCATTATCATTCAGATATGTTGTAATGCTGTTCTCCATCAACGAGATCGCGCGGATCCCAATAAGCAATGTTGTGGAATAGCTTACGTAACAAAGAACAACGCCAATGACGTGTGCTGTGGTAACAAGTTCCACATCAATCAAAACGACTTTCAGTGTTGCTATAGCAACTACATGCGAGTTCCTTCCGGTCAAGCGTGTTGTCGCCGTAACGATGGTGGTGCCGTGGTCGGCTATGGTGACTCTTGTTGCGGTGACCGACCTTATTTCATCAATGGCTCCAAGGTCAGTATTGTCAAATTAAACCAAAAATGATTAGCAAATCGTTTTTTTTTAACTGATTGCAATAGCCATTCTTTGCATTCAAATATCCAAAATACAGAGCACCCGTTTTGTCTAATGAAAACGAAATTATATATTTCTTAAGAATTTGTGCCAAATCAATACGCTGTGATTTGTTCGTAGGTTTGTGTCTGTGACGGTTTGTTTGAGCGATCACCTCCCAGACAATGTTGTGGTGGAAAGGTGGTTGCCAGGGCTCAAATCTGTTGTGCGACTGGAAAAGCAGGAAGAGCTTATGATGTTGATTCTACTAAAATCTGCTGTGGAGCTCAGTACCTGGCAGAGAAAACTTCGTTGTGTTGTAAAGGACCTCTTGACACTGTAAAGGTATGTAGCGTCTGTTAGAAGTCGGTCGAGTGTAATTTAGAAAACTAAAAGTTCATACAGCAAAACAGTTGAAGCAATTATCAGATTATATAATCGTAAATGTTGCTTTTGTTACAGGTCTATAACTACAGCAGCGCTGCTGAAAAGAACAACAAAGCAGAAAAATGTTGCAATGCAAACAAAGTCATCTCTGGTATGAGTTGCTGCAACATGATTGGCTACAACAGTTCATATCAGACATGCGCAGATCGATCTAACCAAGGAAAAGCAGATTGTGGAACAGGAGTAGTTTGTAATAAGAATCGTGATAACTCCACCAGATGTAATCGCTGTGACTTTCCATTCAGCAGTCGTATATGTGGTTTCGTTAATGGGTACTACATGCCAACATCAGTTCCTACGACACCCAAAATATGTGCTTCTGAGTTCAAAGAGGTTCTTTCAAGACCCAATGACCCAAATATATTTAGATTTAATGATGTCAATCTTTCACCTCATACAGAGTATGAGTACTATCTACTGGGTATTAATACTGAGGGCAATACGACCAGTTCCCTTGCACGAAATAAAACTCTAATGGCAAGTCCAGATGGTCTCGAGCCTCCAGTGGCTACTGCAATCTCTGCATCGGCTATCCGCGTTACTTGGAAACCACCTCTTGTATCCAATGGGATCCTCAAGGAATACAAACTTACTCGCATCAACAAACAAACAAATCAGCGTAAATTAGTGTACAGTGGGCTAGCATTGACTTTTACTGATAACGCTGGTCTTGAACCATTCACTGGGTACGTGTACGAGCTCCAAGCCTGTACAACAGAATGTACTACTGTTCTATCAAATATTATTGTGTATACTGATGAAGCTGCACCGTCTGTCGTGAGTGCTCCAAGTCTGAATCCTTTGTCTTCGACTAGTATAAATGTTACTTGGTCTTTACCCCCAAAACCTAATGGAAGGATTATCCGATATAACGTCAGTCAAGTCATCAACAGCACATACAAAATTCGCTTGAATCCAAACGATAAGGGATTGACCATGTTTCTGATTGTAGATAATTTGAAGCCTTATAATAATTACACCTTCCAAGTAGTAGCTTGTACAAAGATTGGTTGCAAAGAAGGTCCTGCTGGTTCCGTGTTTACCCTAGAGGCAGCACCACAGGGAGTTCGGCCTCCAGTGTTAGTGGCGACAGGAGCACGAGAGATTGAAGCAAGCTGGTTTGAACCTGATGTTCCCAATGGTATCATATCTCTGTATTCCTTGTATAGAAATGGTACACTTGTGTATAATGGCACCGATGTATGCTCAAAGACCGCCCAAGGCCAAGTTAAATGCATTTATAAAGACACTGGATTAAGCCCCATGACTTCATACAGCTATTCAGTAGCGGCCAAAACTACAGGTGGAACTACTAGGAGTGATAGTTCAAGTGCACAGACGCCTGAAAGCTCACCTGAGGGAGTACCACTGCCTCGTTTGACACCACGTTCTGCTTATGAAATATATGCCGAGTGGGATCCTCCACTCACTCCTAATGGCGTCATCATTCGATATGGTATAATTGTTGATGGAAAAGAATATAATACTACTTTGAACAAACATAAAGTCATTGGAGGGCTGAAGCCTTACACAAAGTATGCATTTCGAGTGAAAGCATGCACAAGCAAGGGTTGTGGGATTGGTAATCGAGCATATGCAAGGACATCTGAGGCCCCTCCCTCAGGAGTAAATCCACCAAGATTGGAAGCAAAGGAATGGAATGTCGTTTATGTTTCTTGGGACGAACCTACAGCACCCAATGGCATTGTCACCGAGTATAGAGTTGAGCGTAGACTTGGGAACCAAGTACCCATCATTGTTTGTCTTACGACTGGCTCCACACTTCCTAGAAGGAACTGCTTGGACAGCAGTAACAGTCTTAAAGGGTATACTGTATATGAGTATAGGATTCGTGCCAAAAATGGCGGAGGAATTGGAACTGGTTCGTGGAAAAGTGTTCGTACCTTAGAAGGACCTCCAAGAGGAATTAAACAACCTACAGTATTCGTCATAAATGCTACCGCTGTTATAGCTAAATGGGAAGCTCCACTGGAACCAAATGGTGTTATCACTCATTATGAACTTCGTTTCCAGCCATTAAATGTGGTCGATGGTAACATTACTGTGGCTGGTAGAGTTGATAGTAAAACATTTCGAATGACTGTAAATATCTTAAAAGCAAACACAGATTACCAATTCCTCATAACAGCAATAAATAAAAGACGTGAAGGTTCTAGCTCCTGGACGTCCGCCAAAACCAAGGAAGCACCTCCAACTGATCTCAAGCCACTAAATGCAGAGCGTCTTAGTGGTGGAACATCGTTACGCCTGTTTTGGGATCAGCCTGGAAGCCCGAATGGATTAATAAGTAAATACAATATCTATAAAGATGACGTCAAAATCTACGAAGGCAAAACGCGAATATATGTAGTTACAAAACTAATACCGTATACTGCTTACGAATTTCAACTCGAGGCTTGTACATCTGCTGGATGCGCGAAAGGTAACAAGCAGACAATATACTCTGCAGAAATCAATCCTTCAGGGCAAGCTCCTCCTACTAGCGGGTTTGTTAATGATACTGTTGTCGTGGTCAATTGGCGGTACCCTGTTGTACCAAACGGCGTTATTGAAAGATTTGATGTTGTTCGATCTTCGTCATCTCTTCAAGTTAGGCGTCGAAGGTCAGTTAGTGAAGATATCATTTACTCAACCAACAACACCAACGCAACTCAGTTTACGTACATGGACACTGTGCTTACTCCATATACAAGGTATAAATATAAAATTCGAGCAGTTAACAAAGGTGGTCAGACGGACAGTGATTGGCTGATCGTTGATACTAAGCAGGCTCCTCCCCGTGTTGTCGATTCACCAGCTGTGACATCTTTAGATGCATATCGACTTAATGTTACTTGGAGTAAACCAGCTCAACCAAATGGTATCATTCAGTACTACTTAGTTCATCGTAATGGAACCATATCTTATCAGGGTAATGATCTTTATTTTGTGGATATTGGCCGTGATCCATATACTGTGTACAGCTACACTATTACTGTATGTAGTGGTGGTGGATGTACAATGAGTAAACACACATCTCAACGAACTGACGAAGCAGCGCCTGCACAAGTCAGCCCACCAACATTGGAGGCTTTGAGTGCAATTGCTATTCGTATTACATGGAGCCTTCCTATAAAACCTAATGGCATAATAACTGGTTATAAACTGTATGAAAGTACAACTCTAAACCTTTTGTACTCGGGTAAAGACCAAAGATTTACAGTAAGCGCTAGAAAACCGTACACCAAATACACATTTCACATAGAGGCCTGTACCAGAGCTGGCTGCACAAAAAGTTCAACTGCCACAGTTCGTACTCTAGAATCTGCCCCTGGATCAATGGATGCCCCTGTTGCCACGGTAGCTGGTTCTCGTCACGTACGTGTTGAGTGGAAGCCCCCAGCACAACCTAATGGTATTATGTTGTATTATATCCTTACTCGTGATGGAAGTGCTATCTACAATGGATCTGACATTCGTTACGATGACTACAATATAGCACCATATACTGTCTATAAGTACACAGTCACTGCTTACAATAAGGCCGGGCGTGGCGTAGAAAGTCCAGTCGGGCGTAATTCTCCAACATATCCAGGTGCACCCGACAATATAACTGCTCCTGTATTAACTGTGTTGAGCGCAACCTCCATGCGTGTTTCCTGGACTGAGCCAGGACGTCCAAACGGTGTTATCAGTAAATATTACGTACTTTATAATAATAAAGAGAAAGATGCATTGTTAGCTAAAGAAGCTGTTTTGGATGGACTCCAACCTTACACTGTGTACACAGTGCGCATCAAAGCTTGTACAACCAGTGTTGCATGTAGTGTCGGTGAGCATACACAAGCAAGAACACACGAAGCAGCACCCGTGTCTCAAGGTTACCCTGTAATACCTAGTGAATCGATCACAGCACGAAGTGTCCTGGTCACGTGGAACGAACCTCAGAAACCAAACGGCTTGATAATTAAGTACACCTTACAACGCCGACAAGTATATCGTCCCATTGGTGGTCAAATGTCGTATAGCCCAGTAACCTTCATATACAATGCAACTAATGCCACTGCACTGGCCTTCACTGATCGTACTGTTGAACCGTACTCAGAATATCAATACCGGGTAACGTCAACAAATAGTGTAGGATCAACCACAAGTGGATGGGCTGTTGTTAAGACACTCACTGATGTTCCTGAAAATATTCCCAAACCACAAATAATCAAAACGCACCAAGATAGAATTGAGGTTCTAATCAAAGCACCGTCAAAACCCAACGGTGAGATAAGAAATTACATCATCAAAGTATCAGGGAAAAACACCTCGACGGGATTGGAGATGTCTAGAGTTGTTGCCAATTTAGAATCATATTCCACATATCGAATTAGTGTTTATGCCTGTACTGATGCTGGCTGTATTGTAAGTCCTGAAGCTGTTGCTCGCACAACTGAAGGAACTCCGACGAAATTCAGTGCCCCGAGAATTATCAAATTGATGTCGAGATCAGTGGAGCTAGCCTGGGACGAACCTGCCAAGCCAAGCGGTATTCTTAGAAGGTAAGCAAGTCAACCTTTTTCACGAATAGGAATAAACTAACAGTTACACAAACATTTAGAAACAACATCATGTGGTTCAACATGTTCTTTTATTTTTTGTGTCTTGATTACTGGGGACATTACTGTTTTGTTAATTTGGGAAGAATGTAAAATCCCGGTTACAGCTATTTCAAAGAAGGTTGTCTTGTGAATACTGAATATTGCTCACTGAATTGCGCCACAAGTCATTGTGATTTTTGCTGCAGTCTTGTAGAACTGCATATTTTTTCTCGATAATAAATTTGTTGAAAATGACGATATGAGGTCGTCAAACGTCCAATACTTTTGTCTCTTTTTTGAAATAGCTGCATGCATGTATTCGCCATATATATTGGCTTATACAACATTGTTTTTTTTGGGGGGAGGGCTTATATAAACGGGAGGGGCTACTAAATAAGGAATTGGAACGAATGGTGTAATTAATCATGATCAATGTCATCATTATATTCAGATACGAAGTGCTTCATCGTGTATCGTGTGCTACATCCTGTGAGTTACCTGACAATAGCACCAATGTTGGACTCGAAAAGAATGCAACTGTTAAAGACCTGCAGCCCTACATCACTTATGACTTCATCATACGTGCCTATAATGATAAATATTCTGGTCTGTCGGATGGGAAAGCTGCTAAAACATTACCAGAGGGTGAGTACCACCAATAGCTGTTGCGCATGCGTGCAGGGATTGCAAACATACGGAAGTGTGTAAGACGCCAAGGTGTACAATGGAAGTGTCGTATTTCCAAGGAAACTTCTACTCCTTCATTTACCAGCTTGCTGAAGGCCAATACTTGTTAAAACGTTTTATAAAACAACTTTATATAACGCGCGTTCTGATTGGCTGAAAACCATGCTTCACTTTTTCCCGCGTGTCTCTATCAGAGCATTAGGCACTGAAAAACGATTTCTAAATTTTAATAAGATAACTCGCATTTAGACTAAAATAACTATATAACAAGCCTACAACCTTCCATAATCTTTGTCTGGTCCTAACTTTACGTGTTGATTGAAAGTGATGCTGATGCATTCTTGCAGGGAGTAAGGAACTGAGTGAAACCACGTGCCTTAGTACATTTCCTTTCAGGCTAACTTAAGTCCCGGACACACGATGCAACTTTTCTTGCAACGTTGCGCACAACAGTTGCAGAAGTAGGATGACACCCCAAAAAACCTTGTAGCGCTCAACGTTGCAAAAAAAGTTGCATCGTGTGTCTGGGCCTTGAAAGAGTGTCGTATATATTTAAGTTTTGATCTCACCATCAATTTCAATTTTGTTTTAGATCCCGTTACTCGGCCTGATTCTCCACCTCGTGTTAACGTGACCGGATATCACGTGTTGGTCGACTGGAGTAACTGCTTCATCCTTAATGGACCACTAGACGGATACACGCTGTTGGAAAGAGGTGTGATTGTATTTCTTGGAGAGAAGACATCCGCTGCTCTACCAAACAGAGAACGAGGAGGTACAAGCTAATAGTTCATTAATATTGTAGTAATAATAATACATATAATCTTTAATGAGGATGCCTAGAGCACTAATTATAAGTGCTTTTCACTAAGGTCCTAAAAGAAAATAACTATAGAAAATAAAATAAATAATTACAATAAGACTATAAAAACTATAAAAACTATATATAGTAGAAAAAAACATTACTTGTATTTAAAGTGGAACCCCCCCCCCCCCCCCCCCCCCCTCCCCCCCCCCCCCCCCCCCTCATCTTATGACACGTACAGACTTACTGACAACTCTATTTCATCAACGCGAAGTTTCTTCACAGCAACGTAAAACCTTTGCTAACAATCGACACACAAGTTTTTTGGATGTGCCCTGACTTGGGGAAACTTTCAGTCGATTCAAACCTTTTATGCCGATCAAATAATGGAAAAATGGCTTCGATACTATTTTTTTGGAAAATAATATTTTTGCCTCTAAATTTTGCCTCTAGAATCGAAGCTGCCTTGGAAATTTTAAAAGAAATTCTCAAAAAAACAGTGTCAAGCTCGTGGTCCATTGTGTTTCTTTTAACGCTATAGAAATAAATTATTATTATTATTATTATTATTATTATTTAACTAGGAAAACAAACGCTAACAAAGTAGCTGGACGTTTCGATGACATCCTGTCATCATTATCAACAATTTTTAATGAGTGACTTGAAGTTTATATATACAGAATATTTGTACATAAACAATTCTGTATATATAAACTTCAAGTCACTCTTTAAAAATTGTTGATAATGATGACAGGATGTCATCGAAACGTCCAGCTACTTTGTTAGCGTTTGTTTTCCTAGTTAAATGTTTTTTACCAAAACATTACTGATCAAATATTATTATTATTATTATTATTATTATATCTTTTTTTTTTATTCTTATACCAAGACATTTACCAATATATTTAGATTTATTTATATATGATTGATTTTATTATTATTATTATTATTATTATTATTATTATTATTATTATTATTATTATTATTATTATTATTATTATTATTATTATTACTGTTTTTCACTGAGATTCAACAAACAAAGTAGGACATGTCCATATCTTCTTATTTAGTTGTATTAATTGTTTTATTTTACAATGAATAGAATACACATATGAGGTTCTAGTGACTACTATCGTTAATGGTCAAAAGAAGACCGCACGCTCTCTCAAAGTTAACGTTGTGGTACCTAACGAAGGTAAGGTCACATGTATTATCTTATAATAATATTCATGAAAAAAATTCTCGATTGTGATTGGCTAAGATCACTGCAGTTGAAAGATAATTACCAATACTTGCTCGTGTAGACGACAAAAACATCGCCAATTTTTCCTTGTCAATGAAAATTTGCTCGTGTAGATGACAAAAAATTGTAAATTTTTCCTTGTCAAGGAAAACTTGTTCGTGTAGATGCGGCTTTACGTACATTGTTAGTTGATATATTTCATTTCAGTGTGGGTTATATCGACGTAATACGTACTGTATGAGAATTACAAGGTCGAGCCACATAATTATCATATATAGCTAATTGCATAATCGTTGTCAGGTTGAAAATCATGAAAGCTATGACCAAAAGGAATTACGGGAAATTAAAACTCTCAAATAACACCGTCAAATGATCCACCCTCTCATCCAGACTTGTAGGATCTTAGTTAAATAGCTCATATACCTTCAAAACTACGAGAACATTGAATATATCTGCATGTAATATGGCTCATGAACTGATTTCCCATCCATATATCCTTGCGGTCTCAGCTTCTATGATTTATGATTTTCAACCCGACAACGATTATGCAATTAGCTATATACACAGATGTATAAAATCTTGTTTTATTATGATTTTCAAGATATACAGTCATTCTCAAAAATACTACAATAAAGTCACGTGATTCATTATGTTTTCGATCCCTGCGCACGGAACTGCGAGTTGATACCAGCGGCATTACATTCAGTTCTCACAATGCCGTGTACTTTTGCATCTCAAATTGAAATTCCATGTGAGGAAATTGAATACACAATGAATCACGTGACTTTATTGTAGTATTGTAGTCTTTTCATCTGAACAACCTTTTTGAGAATGACTGTATACACCGAATCGAAATATGGCGGCCAATTTGAATAACTATTGTTCTGGACTGACTAGCCTCTCATTCATGTGAAAACGCTTTTGTGTTTCCACGTGAACACGAGGTTGGTCAGTCAAAGAACAATGGCAGTTCAAATTGGACGCCATATTTCGATTCGGTGTATACCAGTAAGTTTTGCAGAGAAAATCTAATTCAATGTAAATTATCACCATGAATTATTATTATTAAAATGATTATGATAAAGAGAATACCACAAACAAGAACTTCAACATGGTTTTTTTACCTTGTTTTGTTTTATTTCCTCTAGGTATAGTCGAACCAGTTCCCACTGCTCAGCCATTGTCGGTCCCATTCTACCGTACGATTTGGTTCGTCGCGGTCATGGCATTGATTGGTATTTTACTTTTGTTCCTTATCTTGGCACTGTGTCTCAGAACGCGCAGTGGTGACCGCACTGTCTACGTTAGGGAACGAGAACCCCTCCCCCCACGAACAAAAATGCGTTCAAGACCTTCATCCATGTCGAGTCTGTACTCTGGTGACCGGAAGGGAGGAAGTATGATTGTAAGTGAATTAGTTATTGTATACTTTATAGATAACCTTGTGGGAATAACGAGAATGGCCGCATTTAAAGAGTTATCGGTTAAATCGTTTCGAAGATAGACCACCCCCCCCCCCCCCCCCCCTTTGCCCTCCTTTTGCATCTAGTCCGGCAGAAAATCGTACGAAAAATGAGTCATATTTAAAGTTCAAAAAAACACACTTAGGGTACTTTATAGCCGTTGATACTTTCATTCTACATCATTTGCTATCTAAACTAATGTTCCACAGGATATAATTTCAAATTCGCGGATAATTACTTTATCCCGTGAGCGATCGAATTTCACTGTCGAGCGTGTCGTGATCTTCGAACGAATTTGAGTCATATCTAAGAAGCGATATCTCCAAAATGTCCTATTTGATTTTTGATTTTTTAACGGATTCTGAAAGGTGATCTTGTCTATTTTGATAATCAGGAAAGTTTGCTTTGGCTTTTTTTAATGTCTTTCTTTGAGCGGACATCAAAGGCAACAGTGTATCGGCCTTTTCCCTCTGAACCTGATTTGCATATTTTGCTTAATTATCCATCTTCTTTGTACAGTAGTTCGTCTTTTTAGCTCAGTAGTGGAAAACTATTCCCTAGAAATGACATGGATAATAATAAGGCTTGGCAATAGGAATATTTACCATTTATTGACCAGAAATATGTGAAAAAACTCAAGCGAACGTGACATTGTACGCCAAACCCGCGAAAATCGCGAACAATTATTAAATCCAGTATTCTGTACAGTCCAAACAACTTTCTGGGAGGAAGACTAACCTGAATAGATTATGATGCATTGCAGAAAAGTAACAATAACAGCAGACTTCAGACAGCTAATGCAAATGATTTTGTTTACTAAAATATCCCAGCAAGTCACGCAACACAAATGTATCATTGTCGTACTTTAAAGTTTTGCCTATAAAACTGATTTCAGATCTACATATAGAAACGTTTTATTTGAGAATGAGTAATATATAAGCTAAATAAAACAGTAATAGAAAAATCAACCGACAAAAAAATATTGTAATAATTAGATGGAATAATGTATTTTAATTTCACTCTTTGACTCATTTGTCTGGAAAAAACATCACTGATTCGATTGTGATTACAATCTCTAGTCAGTAACAAACCTGCTGTTGTAAATGATCACAAAATAAGGGTGATAAGCAATAAATGTTCAAATACTTTTCAACAAGTTTCACATATGCTTCTAAAGGTTCGGTAAACGCCCTTTTACATGCGTAACTCGAACGCACTAAAACGTTTCGGCGGGAAGATACGCACATTTTATTTTAAAAAAACTAAAAAACAAGGATTTCAAAATAAGTAAATCACAGAGGCGTGATCTCCCCATAAACATTAAATTCACACTCCCATCCCAGCCCTCCTCTTCAACACTCTCTTCCCCTTCCTCTCCCCCAGCCCCTCACCCATAAATTCCCACCCTCATCCATTCGCTTTTTCCCCCCACATCACAGCCCTCCTTTCCTACAATCTCTCCCCCTCCCATAAATCTACACTCTCATCCATTTCCCATATCCCATTGCCCTCCCCCGTGAACATCACCCTTATCTTTATTGTCTCTCTTTCACCTTCTACTCCATATCCGAGCCTCCCATCTCATTATTCTCTATTGCCCTATTCTCTCTAGCCCCTCTCTAACATCATCCCCAGCAGATTAAAACTCCCCTTCTCCCATCACCTCTATCCCAAACTAATCTTCTACTAACCCCAAACCCATCCCCTATCCCCCTCCCTCCTTCTCCCATATTCGTTTCATTCATTCATTCATTCGTTTCATTCATTTATTTATTTGTGACATTCATTCATTCGTTTCATTCATTCATTCGTTTCATTCATTCATTCGTTTCATTCATTCGTGTCATTCATTCATGCGTTTCATTCATGCGTTTCATTCATTCATTCGTTTCATTCATTTGTTTCATTCATTCATTGATTCGTTTCATTCATTGATTTGTGTCATTCATTCATTCGTTTCATTCATTCATTTGTTTCATTCATGCGTTTCATTCATTCATTCGTTTCATTCATTCATTCATTTCATTCATTCATTTGTTTCATTCATTCATTGATTCGTTTCATTCATTGATTCGTTTCATTCATTCATTCATTCGTTTCATTCATTCATTCATTCGTGTCATTCATTCATGCGTTTCATTCATTTATTTATTTGTGACATTCATTCATTCGTTTCATTCATTTATTTATTTGTGACATTCATTCATTCGTTTCATTCATTCATTCGTTTCATTCATTCATTCATTCGTGTCATTCATTCGTGCGTTTCATTCATTTGTTTCATTCATTCATTTCATTCATTGATTCGTTTCATTCATTGATTTGTGTCATTCATTCATTCGTTTCATTCATTGATTCGTTTCATTCATTCATTCATTTGTTTCATTCATGCGTTTCATTCATTCATTCGTTTCATTCATTCGTTTCATTCATTCATTTGTTTCATTCATTCATTGATTCGTTTCATTCATTCATTCGTGTCATTCATTCATTCATTCGTTTCATTCATTCATTTGTTTCATTCATTCATTTGTTTCATTCATTCATTTCATTCATTGATTCGTTTCATTCATTCATTCATTCATTCGTGTCATTCATTCGTTTCATTCATTCATTCGTTTCATTCATTCATTCGTTTCATTCATTCATTCATTCGTGTCATTCATTCATGCGTTGCATTCATGCGTGTCATTCATTCATTCATTCGTTTCATTCATTCATTCATTTCATTCATTGAATCATTCACTCATTTTCTTATTCATTTCCCACACACATATCTATTCTCCCTCTCTAACTAATTAATTATTATCTACTTTTCCAATACTAAGAGACAACACATCATGTTTGCGACACAAATTGAAATGAACCAATCCAAAGCGTAATCTATTCTCCCATGCATCATATATTTTTTTATTGCGAAAAAGATCCGCTTGAACAAAGATAATTTTCTGACCAAAACGAACACTTTAATTTAAGCCCACATCCATGTCTAGTATCGACTGAAGTGAAGGTCATCTGATAAATTCGCAACTGATTTCACAAGAAAATGCAAAGCTACATACCGTAGAATCCCGGTTATATTAAAGGCCGCCCGGTTATAAGCCCCCCTCCCGGTTACTAATCCCACCTGTCTGCTAACAGAAATTTCCTCCCGTTTATAAGTCCGTTCGGTTATATGCCCCCTCCATTTACTCCTCCCAAACGGGGTACAGTATACAGGAAACAATAATTAGGCAATAGCACATTGACCGACAATCCGCTCAGATTATAGTTTCTCTGAGAACGCTTTTACTGTTATTGTTGCATGAACACCGTATAACTAAAATGGTCATCAATACCCCCCGGTTATATGAAGGATTAAAAATAAAACTGATAATTTAGTATAGTTCTAAGATCAGTTTTATCAAAAATATAAAGTACAACATTCAATGATACATTTGTGTTGCGTGACTTACTGGAATATTTTAGTAAACAAAGTCATTTGCATTAGCCGTCTGAAGTCTGGTTTATTGTTACTTTTCTGTAAGAAAATCGATCAACATATCATAATGCATCATAATCCATTCAGGTTATTCTTCCTCCTAGTTCAGTTCAGTTTTGATAGTACATAACACTAGATTAATTGTTCGCGGGTTTGGCATACAATGTCACGTTCGCTTGAGTTTTTTCACATATTTCTGGTCAATAAATGGTAAATATTCCTATTGCCAAGCCTTATTATTATCCATGTCATTTCTAGGGAATAGTTTTCCACTACTGAGCTAAAAAGACGAACTACTGTACAAAGAAGATGGATAATTAAGCAAAATATGCAAATCAGGTTCAGAGGGAAAAGGCCGATACACTGTTGCCTTTGATGTCCGCTCAAAGAAAGACATTAAAAAAAGCCAAAGCAAACTTTCCTGATTATCAAAATAGACAAGATCACCTTTCAGAATCCGTTAAAAAATCAAAAATCAAATAGGACATTTTGGAGATATCGCTTCTTAGATATGACTCAAATTCGTTCGAAGATCACGACACGCTCGACAGTGAAATTCGATCGCTCACGGGATAAAGTAATTATCCACGAATTTGAAATTATATCCTGTGGAACATTAGTTTAGATAGCAAATGATGTAGAATGAAAGTATCAACGGCTAAAAAGTACCCTAAGTGTGTTTTTTTGTGTTTTTTTGAACTAGATTTAAATACTCTTTGACTCACCGCGTTTTTCGTACGATTTTCAATGCCGGACTAGATGCACTAAAAACAATTCCTAGTGGAGATTATTTCATCTTAGAACTGACTTTGAAGCCGGGGGGGGGGGAAGAAAACCGGGGCAATTCTGGGATTGCGAAGGAATCTTGATCATATCTGTTTCGTAAACGATCTAGAATTCAGTCCTTTTGATATATTGAAGTTCTAATATTGCTTTCTAAATAAAGTTTAGTATCTTATGAGTCCTGTAGGTCAATAGAACGGTTTTAGGAGGGTTTTGTTTAAATGCGAGTGTTATTGTTTTGATTTTAATGCGCCATTCTTAATCTTTTAGGATAGACTATAAATGGTGAAAAATTGAGGCGAATCGGCCGACCCCGATCCGCGGCCTCTGCCCGGTTTTCTCAGACAACGACACTTAATGCCGTTTATCTTAACTCTTTTTTATGCTGGTTTTAGGATCTTAACACATTCAACACTGGCAGTACGGTCGCTCTGTTTGACCATGGTGGTCGACTGACGCCCAAGGCTGATCCATATGATAGTATTGATCGATATGAACGATACAATCGATATAACAAATCTCTCGATTTAACCAACGGCAGTGTTCATAAATTTGGCCTGGACGAGAGCTCCGACTGGAACGACCCTCCTCAAACCTACAGCAACAAAGATTCTGGTTTGGTAAGTTGCGTTATGTGAGAGTTACAAAATGGTAGCAACAAATATAAATTTTTTTCGTGTTCCTGAGACCTTCAATATATTGACCGTTTGGTTTTTAACATTTTGGCGACAAAAATATGGAAAACTAATTCAAATTGTTTAATTACTATTTACCGAACATATCGAATGAGAAAAAAAAACTTGCGTCGGCCGGGAATCGAACCCGGATCAACTGCTTGGAAGGCAGCTATGCTGACCATTATACCACCGACGCTTATATGATAAGAACTGGAAGTGTTGTGCTGGTAATTTACTACTCTAAGACACGGCAGAATGTTTAAACTTTATTCACGAATACAAAATTATTTGATCAGATACTTTCAGTCATTGCGTTTTATTTGACTGTTTCAAGTTTTACAATAATCATTGCTTTGAACATCACTTAGACATAGACTTTATTTTAGTACCAGTAGTTTACATACAATTTAGTTTATAAGTTAAGTTAAGTTAGTTTATAAGTTAAGTTAAGGGGGGTCGGTACTATCTCGTTGCCAGGTAACACGGTTGCTATGTCGCGAGACCGGAAGTGATATTTTCTTTACATTGTTTTGTTTTGTTTTACTTTTGTTTCATTCAGGAAAATACATGATATAATAATTTTGTAGCAGGTTTTATTAATTATATTCACTAAGTATACTTTTATTAGAAGTGACATTGTTTTTCAGAACTGAAAACTCGCCGAGATTTTCAATATTTTAGACTCAAGTTCAACACAACAACAAATTTTCACTGAAAAGAAAGAGGAAGTTGACTCGCTAAAGATAGAAATCAAAGAGCAAAAGAATAAGCGAATAATCGTTGGACATACACTACTCACTAGCCGAGACTTCCTAGTGCGACTGAAGTGAATCGTGATGTCAAAACACAAACCGGCGAAATCCTGTGTACGTGTACTTAACCATCATTTCCAAAGTTTTGCGTTGGAGAAACATGTTCGACATCAATTCAGGAGTCTCCAGTACTTCAGTGTCTGGGCAGAAGCAGCTTAAACTACGCAATTCAAGGAATATTTGAGCCGCTTTTGCAAGATATAAAGACATGTACAGCGACTTGCCACTTGCCACTTTTGTCGAGTTTCAGTCTGCTTGTTACAATGCATTCTGGGTAATTTTAAAGATGGCGGAGGAGCTAAGTGACCTGGCTGCTTGCATTTCAACAAATTACTTCCGGTCTGCAAAATCAAGTTTTTCTCGTCGGAAAAAAAGTTTATATGCGGTTTTTCGATATTTTAATAAATAAACGTGAATTATCTAAAACTTAGCGCATGGGATTTGTTATATTTTAAAAACTAAGAAAGTTACAAGCAAATACGTGGTTTTGTAAACACGAATTTTAGCGTCATTTTCTTATTTTTCCGAAATTCAAAAAACGCATGCGTGAATGTTTTGGAAACGTTCTTAAAAACATACTGATAACAATAATTTTTGAAAAAAAATCGAAACGCCCTTGAAAAACGTGTTTTTCTGCTTTGGGTCACGTGACAATGGGCGTGGCCCAGTGACGTCATCATTACATTCCCACTTACACTGAATGACTATGTTCCAAATTTCACGGCTGTAAACCAAATATTAATTGACTTATGGCAATTTCACTTTCCCTAGCAACGAGCATCAAAAGATAGTACCGACCCCCCTTAACAAACACTACTTTCCTGAGGTCACGGTATATTTAACAAATTGAAGGTGGTTTTGAGTTGTCTGTACTCTTATTGACACACACTTGACGTCATAAAATATTCAAAATTCAAGTGGAATCACGAACGTAGCGTGTGTGTCAATAAGAGTATAGACAACGATAAAACCATCTTCAATCTTTTTTTTTTACAATAACAAAGTCAAAAAGCATCCAAAAACAAGGAAAAAGTTTGAAAGAAAAACTGTTTCAAGCGCGCGCCGGCTCCGTGCGCGAGCGATTCGTCATGCTATGTGTGTCTGTACTCTTATTGACAACGGCTGAGAGCCAATCAGATTGCGAGATTTCGCTCTGTTATTGTAAAATTTTTTATCTCAAGCCATCACGAGAGAATAGTTCACTGCGACTTGTCGCACTCTTTGCTGAGGAGATCCACTAAAACAGAAACTGTGTCTGGAATAACCTTTTTTAATGGCAACCACCACTGTTCAGTACAATTATCGTCCAAATGAATCCAAATATACAGCTATTTCAAAAATGTTGGTGAAAGTTTTGTTGCATCTTGCATACCAAGCCCGAAATGTGTTGTGGATCATATATAAATAATGTCAGCATGCACATACAGAAGAAAATATGCCGGCTCCATATTGCGAAGACAAAGTTTGGTAAAATTCCCTGAGTCCACATTGTTGTGACCTTTCGCTGACTCCATTCTCATAGCCCATAGTGCAGTTCGGGCTTGGTATGCAAGATGCAACATGCAAGATGCAACAAAACCTTCACCAACCTGTTTTGAAATAGCTGTATCCAAATAAAGAGCTATTTTGGGAAGAATTGTTGCTATTGTATTCTTGATTTTTAAAGTTGAGGCTCTGAATTCACGGCGGCCGGCATGACGATCATATTGATATGTGCATGATAAACGGTTACTCGACAGTACAGTTCCTTATACAGTTTTCTTCGGTTAATTTTATTTTTTTTAATCGATATATGGATGTTTATTTTGATTCATTTGGCTAATATTTGCCTTCTGCCATTCATCTAATCAGTTGTTTGTTTCTGTTTTAGTACCTGGATGACAAGATACCGTATTCTGACAGTGACGAAGAAAGTACTCCTCGTCAGCATAGCTACAAAAGAGAACAGTATTTTACTGATACGCATTTATAGCACTGTATACATAGGTGAATATTCAAATATCATGTCAAATATATCATACATTGTACAATACTTGACATTGATGTAGTTAGTATATGACTGTTTTCCCGCTAACACCCAGGGCAAACTTAGAACTTCACATGAACCAAAATACATTAGACAGAATGAGCAAATAGGCGGCCTTGTATCGGTTTATGTAAAGTTCGTCGTTTGACCTGACCCTAAGAAAATAAATAGAAAATGTGGTACTTACTCAGGTTGCAGGGATCTGTTTCTCGAAAGCCACTTAAACTTTTCGGGCCCGAAAAGACATCCCAGAAATCTGAGACACTTACTCTACAAAGCTGTTCTTTTGACATGTTTTTAATAGGAACAAACTTTCCCTTCATGCAAAGTTTCATGTCTGTAAACTACGTTGTTTTGAAGATATAGATTTTTAAAGAAACCCTTTTGGGGCCCAATCACTGGCCCGATAAGCTTTCGGGGCTTTCGAGAAACGGGCCCCAATTAAATACCCGGCCAGCTGGAAAAGTCCTTTTACAGTCCAACTTGTTTTAGTTTATTTGTATATCTTTCTACTTTATTCATTTGATTGATTGTAAAATATTATTATGCTGATTAACAGCATTACTGCGTGGCATTTGTACAAAATAATGTGAAATAAAGAAAACGTAAACAAATGTATTTTATGTTATCGAAACGTTTTTATAAAAATCCAAATCTCGCGGTTTTCGAACAGCCAATTAAAAGCTGGCGGTCATGTCAGGTGCTTGGCAAATAAGTAAGGATCCTAAAAAACTAAAATTATAGAGATACGTACGGAAGCTGTGTGTGCTCTCTCAAGCGAGATCTATACAGCACTAGCTAGGGGGAACATGTAATGATGAAGTATGTATGTATGTAATCACTACTGTTGCTGAAAATTAGCGAGTTGCGGCAAATAAAACGAGTTGCGGCAAATAAAACGAGTTGCGCCAAATAAAACGAGTTGCGGCAAATAAAACGAGTTGCGGCAAATAAAACGAGTTGCTGCAAATAAAACGAGTTGCTGCAAATAAAACGAGTTGCTGCAAATAAAACGAGTTGCAACAAATAAAACGAGTTGCGGCAAATAAAACGAGTTGCTGCAAATAAAACGAGTCGCAACAAATAAAACGAGTTGCTGCAAATAAAACGAGTTGCAACAAATAAAACGAGTTGCGGCAAATAAAACGAGTTGCTGCAAATAAAACGATATGCAAAAAAAAACGAGTTGCTGCAAATAAAACGAGTTGCTGCAAATAAAACGAGTTGCTGCAAATAAAACACCTAACGGGAGTCTCGATGCTTTTTACAATATAAAAAATATGTACTGAAAAAATCAAGTAAAAATCTATCTATATCTATATATATGTATGTGTATAATATATTACAAGAGAGGAAATAAAAATATAAATAAAGGTAAACACGAGTGCAAACATAGTGCAACTAGAAAAAAGAGATTAGAGATTAACAAAAAGTAAACAAATAAGTCTTTAACAAGCTTTTAAATCGTTCAAGGGAGTCAGCTTCTTTAACTTTAGTAGGAAGGTCATTCCACAGGACAGCAGCAGCTGCAGAAAAGGCTCTATCACCAAAATTCACCAATTTCGTTTTCGTCTTGACGAGGAGATGTTTAGATTGAGATCGTAGGGAGCGCGTAGGCTTATAAGGCTGTATGAGTTCACTTAAGTAGAGAGGAGCAAGGCCATGCAGTGCCTTATAGGTTAATAAAAGTATCTTGAAATTTATGCGGAGACGAACAGGAAGCCAATGAAGATCTTTCAGTACGGGTGATATATGGTCGGAGCGTTTGGTTCTTGTGACAATACGAGCAGCTGTGTTCTGTATTCGCTGTAGTTTGCCGATGAGTCGCCCATAGAGCAGACTGTTGCAGTTGTCCAAGCGGGATGTTATAAAGGCGTGAACCAAACGTTCAGTTGCACTCTTGTCCAGATAGCCCCTGATCGTTCCAATGTTCCTGATTGCAAGGAAAGCAGCTTTGCATATAGTATTTACATGGGAAGTCAGACAGAGGTGTTCATCAAAATATGACACCTGGATTACGCGCTTCTGGAACGGCGATGATCTCTGACTGACCAACCCTGATACTGTGTAAAGGCTCTGGGTTGCGAAAACAGGAATGTATATGGAGTACTTCAGTCGTATTGTCATTCAATACTAATTTATTCATTGCAGCCCATACCTTGATGTCATCGATGCAGTGTTCAATCTTCTGTAGTGTGTTTGTCTGTGGGTGTTTGAGAATTGCATACAGTTGCGTATCATCTGCGTATGTCATGTAGTTTATGCCATGGCTATTGATTATGTCCTCGAGTGGAGAGACATACAGAGTAAATAGGATAGGCCCAAGTACTGAACCCTGAGGTACGCCATGCTTGAGAGGGAACGAGGAAGATTCAATGGTTCCAATGACTACTGATTGTGATCTTGATTGAAGATACGATTCAAACCATCGGAGAACTGAACTGGTAATACCAAATCGCCTGAACAACCGATAAAGTAAAATGTTATGATCGATCGTGTCGAAGGCTGCGGAGAAGTCCAGCAGTATAAGAGCACATTCATTCCCTCCATCTAGTGCTTGCAGGAGATCGTTCTGCACACGGAGAAGAGCAGTCTCAGTGCTGTGCTTAGGACGATAAGCTGACTGAAAGCATGAGTAAAGATCGTTCAATGTTAGGTATTGATGTAGTTGTAGCGCAACGGCTCTTTCCAAGATTTTCGATATGAATGGCAGATTTGATATTGGCCGATAGCTAGCAAGCTCTTCAGGATCAAGTGTCGGTTTCTTGATAACAGGTGTAACATGCGCTTTTTTAAATGCAGATGGGACTTGACCAGAACGTAGAGAAGCATTAACTATTGATTTGATAATGACCGAAAGGTCATTGAGACAAGCTTTCAGCAAAGGAGTGGGAAACGGATCCAATCGACATGTTTTACTTGGTGACTTGGTAACAATAGATGTAATTTCTTCGGTGGTAAGTGGTTGAAAGTTGGATAATGAAGATTTGCATTCGTCGGAGATAACCACAGATATAGAAGGCAGCTCACGTGCATCAATTCCATCTCTGAGAATTTGTATCTTACGTTAAAGTAGTCAGCAAACGTCTCAGGTAGAGGTTTGAACTTCTCAGACATAGGAAGTCGTTGTTTAACCCTTGGTTTAGTTAAGTTGTCAACTAAATGGAAGAGTTGCTTGTCATCACAGTTAGATATCTGGTTACGATGGTATAAAGACTTGGCGGTAGTGATCATTCGTTGATACTGCTTACATTCTTCTTTGAAGATCTGAAGGTCAATTTCCAGTCCCGTTGTTTTCCATTTACGTTCACAACGACGTTTGTCCTTTTTAGCTGATCTTAGCTCATCGCTATACCAAGGGGCATGTGGTCGAAGTGTTATCAATCGTGCTTTCTCAGGAGCGTGGACATTATCCTAGTGGGTTTTGGTCGAGGGATATCAATGTTAAAAATCAAAGCACAGTGATCCGATGGTAAGTCAGATGCGATCTTTACATCAGAGATATATGCATGGGGAGATCGGGTAATGAGGAGGTCAAGGGTGTGGCCTCTACGGTGAGTAGGTCCACGCACATGTTGTTTGAGGCCAAAAGCGTCCAGAAGATCAAGAAACTGGGATGCATCTCGGTCAGCAGGATCGTTCACATGGAATTTGAAGTCGCCAGTTATCAGACGGTTTCCAGGAGATATGATTAAAGTTTCCAACACAGTAGAAAACTCATCAAGGAAGTAAGCTGTGTTGACGTTCCTTTTCTTAGATGGCGGTGGGCGATACACAATAAACAGTCTTAGGTTTGCAGAGCCAGATGTCAGAGTAATGTCCAAATGTTCAAAAGAGATAAATTTTTGGTCAACTTCCTGTGTTAATGCATAGCCCTTGCGCAGTATGATTCCTACACCTCCACCCTTAGAGTCAGTTCTAGGTGCATGAACTACCCGATGATCCGCAAGGGTGTTTTCGACATCAGCCAAAAAGTGGTTGTCGCGATGATCGTTCTTCAACCAAGTTTCTGTCAGCATTAGGATATCCAACTTTTCAGACAGAACAAAGTCACATAAAGCAGTGTGTTTTGAACGTACCGAACAGGCATTCCAAACAGCGAGTTTGGAATGGACGATGGAAGATAGCGCCGGTAGTTCAGCTCTTTTGATAGTTATCAAGTCATTACGAAGTAATACTTGAGTTGTTGCAAATAAAACGAGTTGCAACAAATAAAACGAGTTGCAACAAATAAAACGAGTTGCGGCAAATAAAACGAGTTGCGGCAAATAAAACGAGTTGCAGCAAATAAAACGAGTTGCGGCAAATAAAACGAGTTGCGGCAAATAAAACGAGTTGCGGCAAATAAAACGAGTTGCGGCAAATAAAACGAGTTGCAACAAATAAAACGAGTTGCAACAAATAAAACGAGTTGCAACAAATAAAACGAGTTGCAACAAATAAAACGAGTTGCGGCAAATAATACGAGTTGCTGCAAATAAAACGAGTTGCTGCAAAAAAAACACGTTGCTGCAAATAAAACGAGTTGCTGCAAATAAAACGAGTTGCTGCAAATAAAACGAGTTGCTGCAAATAAACGAGTTCCAACAAATAAAACGAGTTGCAACAAATAGAACGAGTTGCTGCAAATAAAACGAGTTGCAGCGAATAAAACGAGTTGCTGCAAATAATGAACCGGAAGTGCACAGTGATTGGTCAATTTCGAGAAATCGTGTTCTCAAAATAGCCAAACTTGTTCAAACGCCGTGACATAGACCCTAGCTACGTAAGAAAGCATAGCTGAAACGATATAGGTGAATGAGAGACGTAGGGACATAAAGAAACCGCTAGCGCTGGAGTTCCGAAAGCAGGGTTAACCTCAGGGTCTCCATTTCAAAAGTCTCTTGAATAAAGTTAATTTGCATATTTCATGTAACAACATTCGAATCGGAATCACTTTTGCAACTTTAATCACTTTTGCATCATGAAAACTTTCCCAAATACTGATGCTGAGTAAAACTACTATTCAAACCGCTCCATTAGTCCCACGGGAGATGATTTAATGATATACAAGACTATATAACAAGAGTCCTGTAATTAACATATTGTAGTTGACCAAACCAGCGGGACGAACAACATCTAACCTTTTCCCTTCCGCAATATGCTCACTCCTCGCCGCCCTTCGTCAACCATGTGGTTGCCAAGTACTCGTGTTACGGTAGTATATTTTGTTTGGACCGTACGTTCGTACGAAATTTAATGGTTTAAATTTAATGGTTTAAAGTTCTTCTACTTTGTGTCAGGTCGCAGGAGCTTTGCATGCTGTTGTTTCACTCGCTTCAACGTTGGCAATTGGACCGCCACCAGCCGCCTTTACTACTCCAGTTCAGTCTACGTGTCGATACTCGCTTAGCCAGTACAGTACAAGCCCTTCCTGACTAGTTCTGGTACCTTTTTCGCTTGTTTGGTCGTGTTCTTCGCTTGAGCAACTAGCTGTAGGGTGCACGTGTTAAGATAAACTATTTTTTGTGCTTCAGGAAGAAGTAGGCGTAGCTGGTCAGTGTCTCTTACTATGTGCGAGGCTATTAGGGTTTGTGGCATCGGTACGTTATTCGTGCTTTTTATCCAGTCAGTAGTGGTTGCTCTTCTATCGTTAGTTTGTATTCGGTCCGCTAATTAGTCGTTTTATGGCTCGGGTATTCGTGCCCTTCGTTCGTTTAGGGTTTTAGCTTCTTGGCAGAACTCACAAGTTTCTCTTCGGTCTTTAGTCTTGTCGGATGTGCTCGGTCAGCCTTCTATAGCAGTTCCAGTTTCGGCTTTGGTTTATCATAGTAGTATATATATTCTTAGGTTTCCGACTTCAGGAAGTATGTAGGTGTTTTATTTCCTCTGGTGGTTTTTCTTCGAATTTGCATAGGTATGTCGTTGTATTCTCGTGGTATGTCACCTCTATGCATCGTCGGTTGGTTCAATTTAGTCAGTATTCTTGTGGGAGCCTGTTTCGCAAAGGTTAACATCGGTGTGCAGGCAGAATGTAAGGTGAAAGGCACTACTGCAGGAAAGACACCTCAGAGATGCTGGATTTCGAATCGCAGTCTACACGGACAGCTTTGCAGGACGCTTACTGTTTTCTCACTCATGACCGTCCAACGTGAGCCATGAGGTTGCCAAGTACCGCCAACTTATACGGTCGGTACAAGTAGATTAAAGAAGAAGAAGACATCCAAGGAGAACGTTCGTCGTCAACGAGAATGGCTCAACGCCCAGTTCCAGCACGCCAACAACCTGCGGCTCAACAACCCGTGATTCAGCAACCGGGGGTCAACAACAACCTGCGGTTCAACAACCGGTAGTCGTTCAACAACAACTTGGGGCTCAACAACCGGCCCCAGCTCAACAACCTGCCATGGCTCAGCAACCGGTGGTTCCACAACCCGTCGGGTAACCACGTGTGGCGGCTCAAAGCCGGTGGCCTAACAGCCGGCGGCTCAACAACCAGGCGCCCAAGCGGCTGAACCCGAACCCGTTTTGGAGGTATATTCTTCTCGTTATTATTTTGCTCTGTGCTGTTATAAAAGTTGGAGCCCTTTGCGCTCTGGGCCGACAACAGTATTCAGCGAAGTGTTTGGTGTGCTGACTTTGATCAGCGAAATTATCGGGGCCGGTTGGGCCGAAGCTGAAAGTGTGTGCTCAGCGGATTGGCGTGCTGACTTGGTTCAATGAAATTATTAGGGCCGTTCGGGCCGAAGCTGAAAGTGGGTGCTCAGCGGATTGGCGTGCTGACTTTGTTCAGACAAATTGAGCTAAATTATCAGGGCAGTTCGGGCCGAAGCTGAAAGTATGTGCTCAGCGGATTGGCGTGCTGACTTTGTTCAGACAAATTGAGCTAAATTATCAGGGCAGTTCGGGCCGAAGCTGAAAGTGTGTGCTCAGCGGATTGGCGTGTTGACTCTATTCAGAAAAATTGAGCTAGATTATCAGGGCCGTGTGGGCCGGGGCTGAAAGTGTGTGCTCAGCGGATTGGCGTGTTGACTTTGTTCAGACAAATTGAGCTAAATTTATGAGGGCCGGTCAGGCCGAGGGCTGAAAATAATTACTCAGCAAAGTGTTTGGCGTACTGACGGGGTTAAAATTGAGCTAAACTAATAGAGCCGTTGAGGCCGTGGGCTGAAAGTTACCCGGCGAAGGGTTTGGCGTGGATTGAAAGCGCCTGTGTGAGCTACAGAAGTTGAGATAGAGCCTTCTGTATTTACTATCTGTGATTAGTACTGCTTCTGTTGGTAATGTGAGTTTTATACGGGCTAAACGCAAGGGATAGGGTATCTCTCAGCCTCGAATTGTAAGCTAGGAGCGTACCGGGAGAATTCGAACGTTTCGCGATGTTATTTTTTCACCCTGTACAAGTGTACATGTTTATGACATTGAGTCAGGCTGACGACCAAAGGCAATTCAGAGTGATAACAAAATGCCTGCACGCGGAGTTAACGGCGAATGGAATGGAATCGTTCCTTTGTAAGCCGGCTACTGAGGTAAAGGTTGAACCCCTATGGACCACGCTGTTAGAACGCAACAAGGAATGTGCTCGTGGGGCGGCTGGCAGTATAAGGCGCAATAACGCTCGGAGGGGACAAGGGGGCCCTCGTGAGTAGTTAATCCCATGCTCGCATGCTTTGTGTGCCGTAACAATGGTATTGTCATGCGATTTTGGCGCCTTTATACACGGATACTGAACTGGGTTCAGGTGCCGTTAGGTGTGTTTGGCGTATAGCTGGCAGTCGGTGCTCAGCGGAAATTTACTTAGTTTGGGCCTCTCGGGCCGGGCACGGATACTGAACTGGGTTCAGGAGCCTGTTTGAGTTTTGGAGGTGCGAAATGTCTCGCACGTCAGTGTTGATAGACGAGCTCGCACTGGAGAATATTTTTGGCCGGGAGTTTTGCCGGAATGTGCCTTTTGTTATGCTGTGGTGAGGTCCTTTGTTCGTTAGCATGCCCGGGGCTATCTAAAGCCCTTTGTGCTCGATCCTTGCGGTTGTGCCGTGGACTGTTAACCACCATTGGTTTCTTCATTAGCATGAGAGACACTGGAAAGCTGGCTGGCGCGTTCCAGAACATATCGAGTCTATAGAGTAATGTATCAAAACATGTCCAATGTGAAATTTGGAAAGAGAAACAAGAAGAAGCCAGCAAGTTCTGAGCAAATGATCTGATATGAAGGGAGGAACCAATGGTGGCCCAAAAGTAACGGCAAAAACAAAGAATGCGGGTTAGGTGGTGAAGTCGAAATCGTGATGCGACATTGAAAGAGGGATTTTGAGTGAAACAGGATAAAAGTTAATCCGAAAAAGTGCACTGTGTAACGGAAATTCCTTTACGACGATGCAAAGTTTGGTGAGGTACATATATTTCAATCTTACTGCAAGATCATCATCAGATGACTAATTTACAAGAGACTTCGAGACTACAGTTCTTAGAACAATTGCAAGTCCTTAGACTGTTTCAACAACAGTGGTGTTGGTCTAATTAAGAGCGTGCCTTTAAATAACAGAAGGTCCCACTTGTTTGCAGTATCAATAACCTATATGTTTTGTCGCACAAGTTCCAAACAAAACGCACGAAGGTTGATTCTCGTGTTCAGTGTCAGTTTGACTGATATAATCGGCACCACAGCCGGCACAGGTAAATCGGTAAAGTAACGGCGTTGAGTCCTTAACAAAGCAAGTTGTTTTGTAAAGTCAGTTAACGAGGACTGTGAAATCGACTGTCTTGTCCTTCTTGAGACATCTGCGTAGTTTGCGGATGCAGGCTCTCACGAGAGATTGGCCAGTGTTTCCTAGGTACAGTAAGGTCTACGTAAAGGGTGTAGGGATTTTTGTCAAGGCTCTTGGGCTTGTCATCTTTCTTGTTGAAAACATGATTGGCTGTTACTCGGGCTACCTACAAGTGGGTTCGGGTCAGAAGTTCCAGTCCTTCCCGGTCACAGGAAGCCCAGAGAAAAGAAAGAGAGAGTCGTGATTCGAGTGGCGCATAGATCGAAACCATGGCAACCTCATGCCGTTGATCACGAGGCGTCCGTCATTGCGGTTAGTCGAAGTCATTGAAATGATGTTTGATGGATTTCAAACCCCCTTAATTACACTATGAGATGAAAGATTACAAAGTACTACCTAGCAGCTTTAAGTGCAGATCAACGGTGAACTAAAAACAGACGGAGAAAAATCCACCTCAAGGCAGAACTTGTGGATCGAGTGGCATCTACTCGAAGACACGGGGTCGAGAAAGCAGATGAATCACATCATTCCAAAGTTAATACTTGTTAAAATTCTTGAATTCGATAGTTCTTTAATTTCGTGTGTGATACTAAATAATTGACTAACTTGACACAATGTTGGTGTCCAACAGAGTATTGATTCATAAACCTTGAGCTGTATTAAACTGAGTACCATAGACGTCGAAGTGCTATGTGGTAGCGTGTAATTTCTCTGTCCGAAAGTATAAAAGGCCAATAACTCGCAGTTATAGTGTTGATTTGATCGCAGTTGAGTTTGTGAAACCGATTTCAGGGGGGACCAGGGGCGCGACTTCAGTGGCACTCTAAACTCGCCATTTATACCAATGAAGTAGCATCTAAAAAAGGAAAATCAGTATTGGAAGTTGCCATAGCTTGATATAACTGCTGTGCATTTTAGTAGTTCTCGAAAATACAGTAGCCTATTCACTCTTTAATTTCTCCAGTGAATTTGACTCCAGCTTACAGCAATGACAAAGTGAGCGGCGACTTGATTCGGACTTATGCTATACATGTACTTGCCACAAGTCAACGCAAATCGCTCAATCACACCAGCATTTAATGTGGCCAGGGCGTAAGGTCAGCCCGAGTGAACGCACGCAGTGCGTCTTGTTTCATTTCCAAGGCGGCGGGGAAAGCCATTCCAAGCATGCAATAAATTTTGCGGATTTCCATGCAGGTGTTGGTTAAAGTTGTTGACTTTTTAGTTCGATGAATCAGCGGTCTATCCTCTATGTCAAGGGGCTGATTTTGGCAAGCCCCACGGATTATTATTAGTGGTAGTCATCTTTACACACTTTAAGCCTTGGTTTTGGGAGGAAAGGTGCGGAAGAAGGGACCCTGATTATTGGAAATAAGGGTTGGGTGTGAGGATTGGGAGGAAGGGATTGGAAATAAGTGTTGGGTGTAAGGTTTGGGTATAAGGGATAAAGATCGACCTTTGGAGAATAGGGGAATAATTCAGCTATGGAATGTTAGTTGATCGGAAAGAGGGCAAGACGGTGGAACGAACGGATCCATGGTAATTGTTCCAACCGCTGGAACAATGGATCTTAATTATTCCCTATTCTTAATCATCGATCCGGGGGACAATGGCGGTTTGAATATACTACTATTCAAACCGCTCCATTAGTCCCACGGGAGATGATTTAATGATATACAAGACTATATAACAAGAGTCCTGTAATTAACATATTGTAGTTGACCAAACCAGCGGGACGAACAACATCTAACCTGACACCTCCAGCACGCGAGGGGGTGGGTGGGGTGGGCGTAGCGGTTGTATTAACCAGGCAAGAGGTGGACATGCCTTTGGACCACAGGATACTCTTTCGTAATTGTTTTACGTTGTGCCCAGCAAGCAGTCTAGCTGCGGCTATAATTTTTTTCCCACCCTCCCTCCCTCACGACCATCTTGGTAGACTCTGTCCCTCCGGATCCATTTCCATTGTTCCAACCGCTGGAACAATGGATCTTAATTATTCCCTATTCTTAATCATCGATCCGGGGGACAATGGCGGTTTGAATATACTACAAATCAGCATGCAGTTTGTTTATTCAGAGATGGTGGCTTATTGGGCGTACGTGATATCGCCTGGGCCAATATTTACTCAAGCCAGGCACACATACAATAAGACTTTATTTTGTATTGTTCATGACATTACACCATGTCTTTCTATTGTCATTAATGATTGAGCGTTTGAGCATCGTATAAAGTATTCAAAAAATGTTGCTTTGGCGAAAACCACGCATTCTAGAACAATCAATTACATCATCATGAGCATACTTACTATGTAAAAGTGATTTTGGTTTCGAGAAAACTTATTCATATTTTTGTGAAATACTTAGCGTATTTTATAATAAAACATGACGTACGAACACCAAATTATTCATTCACTTACAATATTGAATATTATAATATTTCAACACACTTGAATGACTTCTGTGTTCATGATTCTAAGGCGTTTCGCAAACTGCAGTGGTTTGGAATCGCTGCTACGGCAAAAATAGGTCGGCCGGTAAAGACAAGTGTTCTTGCAACATGTCGTTCGTTGTGCCACTCCAGTTGCTGATTTTGGCCTTCATCGCCTTCCCTGTGAATGGTACGTAATGACCTTTGGTAAAATATATATTATATAAAATGCACATCTGAAAGTAAATGACACTTCAGTATTAAGCATCGAGTTTACCATGAACTTCAAACCGTATCTACATGTCGTTTCGCGTTTATCCGTGACGGAGGTTCTTTTCGCGTTTGTCAAAACGTGAGCATTCCTTTGGAAGCTTAACCCACAAACCTTCACGTTTTTACAGCAAACGCAAACGATTATCTGACGTTTGACGTTCACGGTAGCGCGATGCTTACAGTGCGAATCGAAAAACCGTGGGCACCCAGAACTGAATAGTTCCGAAATCGTTTATCGTTCGTTAAACAATCAGAAACGACTCTCTAACTGCAAGAAGTTTATCTGACTACAAATCAGTCGAACTTCTTGCAGTTAGAGAGTTGTTTCAGATTGTTCAACGAACGAAAAACGATTTCGGAAATATTTCTGAGTGCCCAGAATATTTCTGTAATCTCTCTAATAGATACACTTGAGACTAATTGTCTTGCATGTACTGCTGCTAACTTAAAACGGGTAGAGTTGTTTTGATTATAAGTTAAACGAACGATTTTATTACTTGGCCTTCCTGGGGAATTAAATACGAAGGATCATAGCTTTGGGGGAAGGGGATGAGGCTACTTGATATTTAGGCATTCCGTATACTTGCCGAGCTTGACTCAAAGCAAAACTACGAGAAATCCTGTACTTGCTCAACACTGTCAACGATCGAAGGCTCTAAGAAGCGCTTGACTCGAAGTACTTTGCAGACGCTTTCTTAACAATTAGCATAGTACTTTGAAGTATTTACTGCTTCAGGTTAATTAATTAATGATCATATCCTAGAAAATATCCTTTTAATAACAAGTTATTTTGCTGTGTAAAGTGCATTTCTTTCTGATGTTCGTGGTTTCGGAAAAATAGTCTAAATACCATACTTCTTTTGCTTGTTTCTCTTTTTAGTTTTAATAATGCTGCGTTTGTGAAAAATACAGTTCATTTTAATTCAATTGTGGAATCGTTTTGCCAGGAATTTACCATGCTTGATAAACGTGTTTTGAATCGTTGTGTCGCTGTATTTCGGCATGATGTTGAAACTAATGGTCTTCCAAATCCTCAGTGGTTATATGAAGCCCGGCAAAACATCAAAGGACCTAGCAAAGAAGACAACAATTGTATTTTAATCTGTGAATAAACTTCTGAAGCAATGTTAGGGCGTGATGTTGACCTTACACAATCTTTTGTTGTAGGCTCAATTGCTATGGTTTAGTGACTAGGTCCTTGGACTTTATTGGCTGAAATTTTGAGATACAGTAAACTGACCCGCATAAAAGAACCCCTATTTTTCCAAGTCATGCAGTCTGAAATGGTTCTTATATATTGGGTGTCTAGTGAGAAATCAGGCTGAATAGGTTCTTTAACAGGTTCTTATTTACAAGGCAAAAAAAAAACAATTATTGTTCCTGATATGGTGTATTTCCTTACAATTTGTTTTAATTAGTGAACTATTGACCCTGAAAGGTCTAATATTCACACTAAACATTAACAACCCAACTGTATAGTGAATATAATATTTCTGCATATTCAGCACCGACTGTACCGGTGTGTTCTGAGCATTCATTTTTTCATAATAACCTGCTTCATTTGTCAGGCTGAACTGGTTCTTATATATCGGATGCTTAATTGGCTAAATTTCAGCCTGGAGGTTCTTAATCCGCAGTTTCTTATATGCGGGTTTTTACTGTAAGCAGAATCATCTTTTGGTTGTGCACGGTCACGGTTGGAAAAAATGAACAAAAACTAGAACAATGTTTGCTCGGCTTCATAACCATTCCAAATCATGCCAAAACACAAGAAATGTTATTGTTGGTGAAAAATAAACTCACAGATGTTCATCAACTATTGAACTTTACTTCTTGGCTATATTTACACTTCCATGTTCGAGTATCGTCAATATATAGAAGAGAAAACTGGCTACACTTAGATTCTTGTTGTCTATCTTGTGTTGTTTGTATTCAAATTCGCTTAATCTTAATTCCAGCTAAAAATATAAAGAAAGCATTGCACATACTTTGGGAGAAACCTGGCTTATATTTAAGACTCAGTATAGTCAATAGTCATAGTCACGCTCCCACTTATTATTTTTACCTTTATTTAGCTTAGTTGACATTCCGGGAATTACTTTATTATTTCAGTATACACCACGGAAATTAACTTATAATTATCTCAACTGAAAATGGCAGCAGATCTGTCGAAACATGTCTTTCAAACTAATATCGTCCTTACTTTGAGAACAATAAAGTGTGCATTAATAAGGGTAAGCACTTTCAAAGGGTTTTTTAATCTATCAAAATAGCTTCATTAGCAAGAAGCCCGAATTAACCGCTAATCAGATCGGAGCAAAAAGTGGAAATTCCGCCAATACTCCAGTTTCGAGTTGTTTAGACACTGCTGTACTTCTTGACAAAAGACGCATTTGCTCAGCCTTAGCCTCAATCCAGAGAATAAACCCGTGCAATTAAAAAATGATTCTATTGTCCTATGTCAACATTTTGCACATTCTCGTTGGTATTTGTGAATAATTTACGCTGGATTGAGGCTAAGGCTGAGCAAATGCGTCTTTTGTCAAGGTGCGTAAACAACTCGAAACTGGAGTATTGGCACTTCGGTCGACTATTATGGAAGGCCAAATGGTGCAAAATTCAAGAACTTTAATTTGATCACATTCAAGGATCACGATCACATTCAACAATCACATTCACATTCAACATATGTAAATTAATCATATTCAACAGACATCTCGATCACATTCAAGGTCACAGATCGAGCAATCACATTCAAGAACGATTGTTAATGTCAACAAATCCCATAATGCTCTTTGCTACTGTCGACGTAGAATCCCGAGTGCATACACAGGTAGCCCAAGCTGTGGACTTGTGGCGAGATTTACAGTAAATGTATGGAGCTTCACAGCGAACTTTGAAAACCGTCTAAATAAAATTCTACAAACCCTCAAAGTAGTCCTACTTGTTTATTGTGTTGTCCTTTGGAATTGTGTGAGGTTTGGAGCCATTCCGATCGATTTTGAGAGAGTTTTTGAGAATACAGATTTGGTTCAAAGCCGAAAACGAAGACAGCAATTCCTGAATCAATTCCCAAAAGCGTGTACTTGTTGGATGAACCAGACTCTGACGACGATAATTATGGCTTGACGGATTCTATGATTATTTTGAAGGGAGAGTGCGATCTTTATTGTAATGCCAATGAAAACGGCATACGATCAGAGTTATTCATAACACATAGAGATTTTGATTTTGTTAGACGCGATAGGAATACGATCTCTAGCTTAAAAGAGGACCATGTACGTTTGGGATTTCAAGCACGTAAAACATTTCTCCCTCCACGGTGTTATATTTTCTGTTACGGTCTTCCCGTTCCTTTCCTCGGTAGCCGTTGTTTGTTCTTTTGCGCGTGTTCGCAACGTTGATAGCATCGTTCATTGCGTTCGGTTTTGTCTGTTATTTATTTTTTATTTGCTTGTTATCTATTCCTCACCCACATTTCATTTCAATTTTTACTTTCTATTTGTCATCCTTTTTCATCCTCTCATACAGCCACTGCTCTCTCTTCCTTTCCATATGTATGGGTTAAATTGCATTTGCTTTCTATAAAAAGTTTATTTATTTATATTTTTATTCATTTATTTTTATTTTTTTATTTATTTATTTTTATTTTTATATTTACTTATTTATTTTTTTTTATTTTTATTTATTTTTACTTATTTATTTATATTTATTTATATTTTTAACAATGGGCTCCTGTTTTTACTTATTTATTTATTTATATTTATTTATTTCCTTTTTAACACCCTCTCTTCCTCCATTTAAATCTTTAATTTGTGATTTTTCATTCGGGATTCTACGTCGACAGTAGCAAAGAGCATTATGGGATTTGTTGACATTAACAATCGTTCTTGAATGTGATTGCTCGATCTGTGACCTTGAATGTGATCGAGATGTCTGTTGAATATGATTAATTTACATATGTTGAATGTGAATGTGGTTGTTGAATGTGATCGTGATCCTTGAATGTGATCAAATTAAAGTTCTTGAATTTTGCACCATTTGGCCTTCCATAGACTATCACTCGAAGAAACAATTAGCTGTTTTTGATGGTCTCGCGTAAAACAACGCAGAATCTCGCGTCAACTGAACAATGCAATATGAGCCAAAGTTGTGTTGGACTTTGTGTTTCATCGTTAATTAGTGATCCTGTTGATCCCATTGTCTTGGTTTTGTGCACACTTGTGATGACATGCACAATACGTGGCATACAACACTTGACTGCTGTCGGAAGTCCTTTCCAAAATAGCTCGCTGCTTATCTTCGGCAACGAAGTAGCTATATCAATCTCGTCCCCAGAGCCCACGTTCCTCTTGGTCAGCACCGAGAAACGAAAGGCTCTGGCTGCAACCGATTTTTGTAGCATTCTGATTGGTTTGGCAAAACAATATTCGTCTCGGTAAATATTCAACAATATCCACTTCGCCTTTGGCGAATAATACTCCAGTTTCGAATTGTTAACAAAAAACGCATGTATGCAGGGTTAGCCTCGAGTCAGTGTAAATTATTCACAAACGAGAATATACGAACGAGAATACGAACAAATGTTGTTGACAACTAGTGGACGATAGAACACCTCCAGTCAGAGAGTAACGTCCACCTCCAGTAATAGAGTAACCTATGGAATTATAAAATAATGTTTCTATCGTCCACTCTCAACACGTTTGTTCCAGTTCTCGTTAGTATTTGTGAATAATTTACACTGACTCGAGGCTAATACTGCACACATACCTCTGCTGTCTGAATTTACAGCGGTATCTGCGAACTCGAAAGGGGACTATTGTTACATGCTAACCATCGTTTTACACTAGAACACAATAACATACCATCAGTCTACTAGGAAATATAGAGTGGTTTTCGTATGAGTGGGAAGTAGTTACGTACGGTTCGTGCCGTGCGGTGCGGTGACGGTGTATGTGTATGTATTAGGGACTTTAAGCATCGAGGACGGGGACGTGAGGACGCGACGAAGTTCGAATAAAGTGTTTTGTTGCCTATCGTTTTCATATTTGTTTCTTATTCCGTATTTTTCACTAAATTTGCGCCATCTTTGATGAATAACATCGTCTTTTTGTCGTCCGGTTGACTAAAAACAACTCAGTATCTGCACAAGTATCGAACTGACGTTCTCGTTCTCTTTGCATCGTCAAACATAAGCCGTGTTTACACTTGGTGGTATGCTGAAGTAAACGAGTTACCGAACCTTGGTAGAAATTAGAAAACTATTGTTTGTTGAGCGGTTAACCTTAGTTTTCTGATTTGTACCTTGGTAAAGCACTCAAGTGTAAACACGGCCATAGGCACTTCACGTTGTAGTTTAGCACAGAACACCTGAAGTAAGACCAAATCGAGCTCGTTTCATGCATTCGACAAGAAGTTATTGAATTTTGCAGTTAGCGCTATTGTTTCTCTGCCGTCGTCCTCACTTCCCCGTCCGCGATGCTTAAGGTCCCTATTGTGCTATCCGGTGACGGTATCCAAACATTCTGATTGGTTGAGAAATGATTTCGCGCGCTGTGATTGGTTGAATAGAATGTCTTCGATTCCGTATCGTGACCGTAACTCCGTGCCGTAGGTTTCCCACTCATACGAAAACGACTCTAAGATGAGAACATAAAGGGACCGCTGTTAGCAGGGTAGAACAATATCACTGATTAGATAATGATTTATTGGGAAATATCAGTGTGGGAAAAAGAAAAGTAAAAAAGTAAGCAAAGTTTGTTAACTAGATTGATAAATAAAATAAAAGATATTTGTAAATTAGATTGATTACTATATATATATATATTGTTTTTTTCAAGATTCGCCCATAGGCCATGTGTTGTATAATAGGACACGAAGTCACCTTTACAATGCAGTACACCACGTCACAACCAATAAGAATATAACCTAGTATACCCAACCCCTGATGAATTTCCAATATGAAACAATATATGAAAAATTCTGCATATAATAAGTAGAGGTAATCATACGGTTTCGAGTTCAATTTGGTAATAATTTGCACGAGTGTGTTTTTCAAAGAGTATCAAAATTGCACGAGCCCGTAGGGCGAGTGCAATTTGAGCTCTTTGAAAAAACACACGAGTGCAAATTATCCGAATTGAACGAGAAATCGTATGATTACCAATTAATAATATTCATGAAAAAAAAAGTAATTTGCACTGCAGTGCAATTAAAGGTAATTTGCACTGCAGTGCAAATTACTTTTCAACTGCACTGCTCTAAGCCAATCAGAATCGAGTATTTTTTTCATGTATGTTATTATATATATTAATATACAGTCAATTGCAAAAATTCTGGCCGCTACGAAGTATCAGTATATCAATATATCAGGTGCATTATGGGTAATTTAATAATCGAAAATTCCCCTTAAAGCGGGTTAACGCCAGCAAAGTTGGTAGAAATATTTAGTATAGTGTTTATTTTAGTCTTACGTTTGTTGTTTGTAAATTTTGCTTCATTTAATAGTATTAGTGATGCTCCCGATATATTGATATATTGATATATTGATATATTGATATACCGTGGAGGCCAGAATTTTTGCAAATGACTGTATATTCTTTAAGATGGTCTGTTTGTATTGCAGTATCATCAATACCAGCGACAATCGAATTCCAATCTTCTACAAGTTCACCGATTACTGAACCTGCATCAAGCAAAACGATTGACGTTAAGATTGAAAGGTCAGGTGATACCAGCATTGGATGTATGGCGGTGTAAGTACATTTTTCGTCTTTATATCCATAACTGGAATAACTAATGTCAACGAAAACGAAACGAAAGAACGAAAGAAGATCTTGAAAAACTAAACTGAATGGACACTGTCAATGGGCACATTTTTTCGTGTTTTGCCCATTCCCATCAGATTCGAACTTAGAAACCCCTGCGAATGATCTTATTGTTGCACGCATCTTAGCTAATGAATAGCCTAATGCATGCAATTATTGTTTGCAGACTTTATACTACCGGAGATGCAACACGTGGTAGTGATTATGATATTCTTAGCCCGTTGAATGTAACCTTTGGTTTTGGCGAAACACTCAAAGTTGTGCAAGTTAAAGTCAAGAACGATAACTACGCGGAGAGAGACGAATTGATCAAGCTTAACATTCGTGCTAATCCCCAGCCGAGTGTTACTTATGGAATAAAAAAGGAACACACTATTATAATCAAAGACGATATCCAAGACAGTAAGTATATGTTTTGTTACTTATGGACCAATCATGTCACACACTATTATAATCAAAGACGATATCCAAGACAGTAAGTATATGTTTTGTTACTTATGGACCAATCATGTCACACACTATTATAATCAAAGACGATGTCCAAGACAGTAAGTCATATGTTTTGTTACTTATGGACCAATCATGTCACACACTATTACAATCAAAGACGATATCCAAGACAGTAAGTATATGTTTTGTTACTTATGGACCAATCATGTCACACACTATTATAATCAAAGACGATATCCAAGACAGTAAGTATATGTTTTGTTACTTATGGACCAATCATGTCACACACTATTATAATCAAGACGATATCCAAGACAGTAAGTATATGTTTTGTTACTTATGGACCAATCATGTCACACACTATTATAATCAAAGACGATATCCAAGACAGTAAGTATATGTTTTTTGTTACTTATGGACCAATCATGTCACACACTATTATAATCAAAGACGATATCCAAGACAGTAAGTATATGTTTTTGTTACTTATGGACCAATCATGTCACACACTATTATAATCAAAGACGATATCCAAGACAGTAAGTATATGTTTTGTTACATCAGTATGGACCAATCATGTCACACACTATTATAATCAAAGACGATATCCAAGACAGTAAGTATATGTTTTGTTACTTATGGACCAATCATGTCACACACTATTATAATCAAAGACGGTATCCAAGACAGTAAGTATATGTTTTGTTACATCAGTATGGACCAATCATGTCACACACTATTATAATCAAAGACGGTATCCAAGACAGTAAGTATATGTTTTGTTACATCAGTATGGACCAATCATGTCACACACTATTATAATCAAAGACGATATCCAAGACAGTAAGTATATGTTTTGTTACTTATGGACCAATCATGTCACACACTATTATAATCAAAGACGATATCCAAGACAGTAAGTATATGTTTTGTTACATCAGTATGGACCAATCATGTCACACACTATTATAATCAAAGACGATATCCAAGACAGTAAGTATATGTTTTGTTACTTATGGACCAATCATGTCACACACTATTATAATCCAAGACGATATCCAAGACAGTAAGTATATGTTTTGTTACTTATGGACCAATCATGTCACACACTATTATAATCAAAGATGATATCCAAGACAGTAAGTATATGTTTTGTTACTTATGGACCAATCATGTCACACACTATTATAATCAAAGATGATATCCAAGACAGTAAGTTAATGTTTGTTACATCAGTATGGACCAATCATGTCACACACTATTATAATCAAAGACGATATCCAAGACAGTAAGTATATGTTTTGTTACTTATGGACCAATCATGTCACACACTATTATAATCAAAGACGATATCCAAGACAGTAAGTATATGTTTTGTTACTTATGGACCAATCATGTCACACACTATTATAATCAAAGACGATATCCAAGACAGTAAGTATATGTTTTGTTACTTATGGACCAATCATGTCACACACTATTATAATCAAAGATGATATCCAAGACAGTAAGTATATGTTTTGTTACTTATGGACCAATCATGTCACACACTATTATAATCAAAGACGATATCCAAGACAGTAAGTATATGTTTTGTTACATCAGTATGGACCAATGATGTCACACACTATTATAATCAAAGACGATATCCAAGACAGTAAGTATATGTTTTGTTACTTATGGACCAATCATGTCACACACTATTATAATCAAAGACGATATCCAAGACAGTAAGTATATGTTTTGTTACTTATGGACCAATCATGTCACACACTATTATAATCAAAGACGATATCCAAGACAGTAAGTATATGTTTTGTTACATCAGTATGGACCAATCATGTCACACACTATTATAATCAAAGACGATATCCAAGACAGTAAGTATATGTTTTGTTACATCAGTATGAACCAATCATGTCACACACTATTATAATCAAAGACGATATCCAAGACAGTAAGTATATGTTTTGTTACTTATGGACCAATCATGTCACACACTATTATAATCAAAGACGATATCCAAGACAGTAAGTATATGTTTTTGTTACTTATGGACCAATCATGTCACACACTATTATAATCAAAGACGGTATCCAAGACAGTAAGTATATGTTTTGTTACATCAGTATGGACCAATCATGTCACACACTATTATAAATCAAAGACGATATCCAAGACAGTAAGTATATGTTTTGTTACATCAGTATGAACCAATCATGTCACACACTATTATAATCAAAGACGATATCCAAGACAGTAAGTATATGTTTGTTACTTATGGACCAATCATGTCACACACTATTATAATCCAAGACGATATCCAAGACAGTAAGTATATGTTTTGTTACTTATGGACCAATCATGTCACACACTATTATAATCAAAGATGATATCCAAGACAGTAAGTATATGTTTTGTTACTTATGGACCAATCATGTCACACACACTATTATAATCAAAGATGATATCCAAGACAGTAAGTATATGTTTTGTTACATCAGTATGGACCAATCATGTCACACACTATTATAATCAAAGACGATATCCAAGACAGTAAGTATATGTTTTGTTACTTATGGACCAATCATGTCACACACTATTATAATCAAAGACGATATCCAAGACAGTAAGTATATGTTTTGTTACTTATGGACCAATCATGTCACACACTATTATAATCAAAGACGATGTCCAAGACAGTAAGTCATATGTTTTGTTACTTATGGACCAATCATGTCACACACTATTATAATCAAAGACGATATCCAAGACAGTAAGTATATGTTTTGTTACTTATGGACCAATCATGTCACACACTATTATAATCAAAGACGATATCCAAGACAGTAAGTATATGTTTTGTTACTTATGGACCAATCATGTCACACACTATTATAATCAAATACGATATCCAAGACAGTAAGTATATGTTTTGTTACTTATGGACCAATCATGTCACACACTATTATAATCAAAGACGATATCCAAGACAGTAAGTATATGTTTTGTTACTTATGGACCAATCATGTCACACACTATTATAATCAAAGACGATATCCAAGACAGTAAGTATATGTTTTGTTACTTATGGACCAATCATGTCACACACTATTATAATCAAAGACGGTATCCAAGACAGTAAGTATATGTTTTGTTGTTACATCAGTATGGACCAATGATGTCACACACTATTATAATCAAAGACGATATCCAAGACAGTAAGTATATGTTTTGTTACTTATGGACCAATCATGTCACACACTATTATAATCAAAGACGGTATCCAAGACGGTAAGTATATGTTTTGTTACATCAGTATGGACCAATGATGTCACACACTATTATAATCAAAGACGGTATCCAAGACAGTAAGTATATGTTTTGTTACATCAGTATGGACCAATCATGTCACACACTATTATAATCAAAGACGATATCCAAGACAGTAAGTATATGTTTTGTTACTTATGGACCAATCATGTCACACACTATTATAATCAAAGACGATATCCAAGACAGTAAGTATATGTTTTGTTACATCAGTATGAACCAATCATGTCACACACTATTATAATCAAAGACGATATCCAAGACAGTAAGTATATGTTTGTTACTTATGGACCAATCATGTCACACACTATTATAATCCAAGACGATATCCAAGACAGTAAGTATATGTTTTGTTACTTATGGACCAATCATGTCACACACTATTATAATCAAAGATGATATCCAAGACAGTAAGTATATGTTTTGTTACTTATGGACCAATCATGTCACACACTATTATAATCAAAGATGATATCCAAGACAGTAAGTTAATGTTTGTTACATCAGTATGGACCAATCATGTCACACACTATTATAATCAAAGACGATATCCAAGACAGTAAGTATATGTTTTGTTACTTATGGACCAATCATGTCACACACTATTATAATCAAAGACGATATCCAAGACAGTAAGTATATGTTTTGTTACTTATGGACCAATCATGTCACACACTATTATAATCAAAGACGATATCCAAGACAGTAAGTATATGTTTTGTTACTTATGGACCAATCATGTCACACACTATTATAATCAAAGATGATATCCAAGACAGTAAGTATATGTTTTGTTACTTATGGACCAATCATGTCACACACTATTATAATCAAAGACGGTATCCAAGACAGTAAGTATATGTTTTGTTACATCAGTATGGACCAATCATGTCACACACTATTATAATCAAAGACGATATCCAAGACAGTAAGTATATGTTTTGTTACTTATGGACCAATCATGTCACACACTATTATAATCAAAGACGATATCCAAGACAGTAAGTATATGTTTTGTTACTTATGGACCAATCATGTCACACACTATTATAATCAAAGACGGTATCCAAGACAGTAAGTATATGTTTTTGTTACATCAGTATGGACCAATCATGTCACACACTATTATAATCAAAGACGATATCCAAGACAGTAAGTATATGTTTTGTTACATCAGTATGAACCAATCATGTCACACACTATTATAATCAAAGACGATATCCAAGACAGTAAGTATATGTTTGTTACTTATGGACCAATCATGTCACACACTATTATAATCCAAGACGATATCCAAGACAGTAAGTATATGTTTTGTTACTTATGGACCAATCATGTCACACACTATTATAATCAAAGACGGTATCCAAGACAGTAAGTATATGTTTTGTTACATCAGTATGGACCAATCATGTCACACACTATTATAATCAAAGACGATATCCAAGACAGTAAGTATATGTTTTGTTACATCAGTATGAACCAATCATGTCACACACTATTATAATCAAAGACGATATCCAAGACAGTAAGTATATGTTTTGTTACTTATGGACCAATCATGTCACACACTATTATAATCCAAGACGATATCCAAGACACAGTAAGTATATGTTTTGTTACTTATGGACCAATCATGTCACACACTATTATAATCAAAGATGATATCCAAGACAGTAAGTATATGTTTTGTTACTTATGGACCAATCATGTCACACACTATTATAATCAAAGATGATATCCAAGACAGTAAGTATATGTTTTGTTACATCAGTATGGACCAATCATGTCACACACTATTATAATCAAAGACGATATCCAAGACAGTAAGTATATGTTTTGTTACTTATGGACCAATCATGTCACACACTATTATAATCAAAGACGATATCCAAGACAGTAAGTATATGTTTTGTTACTTATGGACCAATCATGTCACACACTATTATAATCAAAGATGATATCCAAGACAGTAAGTATATGTTTTGTTACTTATGGACCAATCATGTCACACACTATTATAATCAAAGACGATATCCAAGACAGTAAGTATATGTTTTGTTACTTATGGACCAATCATGTCACACACTATTATAATCAAAGACGATATCCAAGACAGTAAGTATATGTTTTGTTACTTATGGACCAATCATGTCACACACTATTATAATCAAAGACGATATCCAAGACAGTAAGTATATGCTTTGTTACTTATGGACCAATAATCATGTCACACACTATTATAATCCAAGACGATATCCAAGACAGTAAGTTAATGTTTGTTACTTATGGACCAATCATGTCACACACTATTATAATCAAAGATGATATCCAAGACAGTAAGTATATGTTTTGTTACTTATGGACCAATCATGTCACACACTATTATAATCCAAGACGATATCCAAGACAGTAAGTTAATGTTTGTTACTTATGGACCAATCATGTCACACACTATTATAATCAAAGATGATATCCAAGACAGTAAGTTAATGTTTGTTACTTATGGACCAATCATGTCACACACTATTATAATCAAAGACGATATCCAAGACCATATAAAGCAGTGTTATGAGCTGTCAACCCTTGCCATATTTCCTTCTTGTTTTTCCTTCCTTCATGCCCTCATCCCAACCAACATACCATCGCTGATCTATCTTCATCCATGCTTGCATAGTTTTCGCTGACAGAGAGTCTTTTCTTGTTGTCAGATACATTTTATTTCCCCGATTCGAGTGCAGTGTATGTCAATGAGGAGAACAAAGGATCACTGTCCGTTACTGTTAAAAGGCGTGACTATGGTAAAATATCAGTAAAGGCTACTGTCAAGTAAGTATCTTTTTTCGGTTGTTGAAATAGACCTTTTCATAAATGCACCAATTATATGCAGATACATCCTAGTCCTAATGAATGCGTAAAAACACGATTTAAAAAGCCCATTGTTTTATTGGCTCATGTATCTACTTCTGATTTGTGCATTTAGGGAAAAGTTTATGGCAACGCCTTTACGTTTTACAGTTCTTAAAGTGCCTATCACTCCTGTGAGATTGTTTTAAAAATCTATTCAATATAAGCTGAATAGTTGGTGGGTTCAGTATTTTGTGATTTGAACCTTGCGTTTATGAGTTATAGAGGTTTGAAATCTCAATATGCAAATTTGATGACGTCTACTAAGGAATTTGCTATCACTTATTTAGACTTTTTCAAGAAGAACTTATTTTTTTAAATGGGCCGGCAACAAAGTTACAAAGTCATTTATAAAGACTGTAAAAATATGCTGTAAGTTTTCAAATGTCAATAATCAGCACAAGGGCGTTTTTGTATAATAAATGAAGTCTTAGTAGACTCCTCAAATTTGCATATTGAGATTTCAAACCTCTATAACTCATAAACGCAAGGTTCAAATCACAAAATACCAACTATTCAGCCTATGTTGAATAGATTTTTAAAACAATCTCACAGGGGTGATAGGCACTTTAAGAAGAATATATATAGACCTACAGCAGTACAGACCTACTTTAAGGTAGTTTGGGACTCATGGTGGCGAGAACACACCCTAATTGTTTTAATCAATCCTTAAAAATATGTTGAGTTTCTCGTCACGTTATTTCTCGTTTATTACTCGGGCCCAGGCCGCAGGCCGCCCGAGTTAGAAAATGCGGATTTCGGTAGTAGTAGTAGTAGTAGTAGTAGTAGTAGTTTTGTTCGGCTTCAAAATGACGAGTATGCGACGTATTTAATCGTATCCGGAGTTTCAAGATTACTCCGCAGATTTGAAAAGATAAAGGAGACACAGGACTCAAGTAGATTATGAATCTTAGTTTTGAAAGCAGCTGTAGATCTTCAAGCTATTAAAAGGTCAGGATTCTAGTTCATCGTTCAATGACTAGAAGTGGTAAAAGGACTAGAAGCTCGCTTAAAATATATATTTTTTAAAACAAACGCGAGGCCGTTATCGGAACCATCTGACCTATGCAACCTCAAGACGTATCATGTTCGTACTCACCGGACTAATAGTCTCCCTCGTCACTCAACTGTCACTGATTGTCATGACGTCAGAGAAATTATATTGTATTGAAGAAGATGTCCTTGTTTTATTCGACGTTCGAACCGTAACTCGAACCCGAACTCGATTCCAAACTCGACGTTTCGGGATCTGAAGCTAGAGAGGGGGCCTTTACACAAACTCATCAAAATCAAATCAATTGAACTCAAAGTCAAAATGTAATCAAATGAACTCAAAGGCAAATCAAATGAACTCGACACATACATGTATATACATAGTCTCCCTCGTCACGCAACTGTCAGTCATTGTCAGGTCTCTCCTCGCGCAGCTGACATTGTCCTTGTTCTTCAACCAACTGGCATTCATTTTCAAGTACTTCCTCGAACAACTGACATTTTCCTTTTCACAATGCCCGAGTGAACGCTCATTGAGCGTCTTGTTAATAAACGATTCCGCGTGCATCCATAACTCGATAGACGCACGCTCAGCATGAAACAATTCTTAATTTGTTCATGTTCAAAATAGGGGGAAATTAGGATAGAAAAATCATATTCTTTAATGAAACTTTCATGCACGCTTTTGCCTAGATAGTCAGACCAAAACTCCTCCCCAGTCTACCTTGCATAACTCAGAAACGAAGTCGGTGACCCCTCCCTTTTTTATTCCATATTTGGACATTGACTCGATCTATAATTGTCTTTTACCAGTAAAAGTTAGAAAATGCTACATGAAATCAATTTGCAATTGGGTTTCAGGGTTAGCTTGGGGTTCGGAAGTAGCAGTTCTTGGGCAAGTAGTGCAGACTGCATTGGTCCAGCTACACAAGATGTCGTGTTTAGTGTAAGCGAGACATCGAGGGTAGTGAATCTTTGTACAATTGTCGATGATAAAGTTATGGAGGATCGAGAAAAGTTCAAAGTTGAATTAAGTGTGACAGGTCCAAATCTGTCTGTGACTAGTTCATGGAAGTACTACTATATATACAACGATGATGGTACGTATTGATTATACACTCATTTCGATAAAGTTAGTCACCCGTAAAGCTTCGAAGGTGAGACCGATGAGGATCCTGGGTTGATTAAAATGTATGTACCCATGGTCCTTCTTGGTCTCACCTTCGAAGCTTTTCGGGTGACTAACTTTATCGAAATGAGTGTATACAAAACGAGCACTGTCACGACATGCGAATGCATGCGCGAGTTTGAGTGAACATCTTCAAAAAGTAGGTTTTCCAGGTTACCCGAGCCAAAGTCGAAGGATTTCAAACATTTTTTTATAATTGTTGTTCCTGGATACATTCTCAACAAGTTTTGAATATGAAAGAAACAATACTATTTCGCCGATTCGGAGGTGGTAATGTAGTCGTCAAGTCTTGATTACGAATAATATGTTGGTATTTCAAATCGGTGAAATCTCAGAAATGGAGTACGTACGACGTCGAAGGAAGAAAAAGGATATTTGCAGAAGAGGCAACACCAATTATGGCGTTAGACATCATTCACTAATCATTGTTTTTAGCAATACTATATGTTCCCAGTATCTGGTCACTACAAAAATTATCAAAAAATTATCATGCAAATTTAATACCTTTTTCTATTTACCTTTTGCTACTGTCTGGTCCTTATTAATTGTTTAAAGCATCGAGACTATGTATGATGCGTTCGCAAGAACTTATTTATTATTAAGCGAATAATTGCAAAGTTTCACTGAAGTTTTCAAGTTTATTACAAAAGATAACAATTAAATTTACAAGTTTAACACCATCCCGCAAATAGCAAGAAAACTAATATAGGCGGGAGGTGATGTATTACATTATTATAGAATTATTTGAAGATTTATAAATTACAAAATTAGAAGAAAAAGAAGAAAAATTACAAATACTTAATAAAGAATGAAGGGTAGCAAAAATAAATAAACATAGAAGATAAAAATAACTTAGGCGCTGTTTACAAGGAGGGAGGATAACCCTAACAGTAGGGTTACCCTAGTGCTAGGGTCAAAGATAGCCCGGGTTTACAAGCGACATTTCTTCGACTAGGGTTACCCTTCCTCTCGAGTCAATTCTCAATTGCTTAGTAACCGCGCAAGGCTTCGTCACAACAAACAAAATGGCGGACATGAAAAAAGTCGAGGCCTTTAAAGTCGCACGACAACTTATATTCTTGTATATTACCCGAAATATCTTATGAAAATTGTCGCTCCACGTCTTGTTATCTTTTCGTGCTGCTTTTCCTTTTGTTTTTCGCTGTCACTGGCCCTACTTTTCGCCTTTCTAAACCGCTTCTCGCCACTGTCTCGATCAGCCGCCACACAGTACTCATCGATTGAAAAGGCCTGAAAACTAGTAAAAAGTTGTCCCGGGTAGGCGAGTTATCTCGGCAAAACCGTTTACAAGGGAAAAACATAACCCTAGTGGTAGAGTAACCCTATTCGAGTACTAGGGTTACCCTAGCAGTAGGGTAACCCTACCAGCCTTGTAAACACGTACGCGAAAAATATAAGAAACGTACGAGAGCTAGGATAACCCTAGTACTAGGGTAACCCTACTGCTAGGGTTACCCTCCCTCCTCGTAAACAGGGCCTTAATAGAGACATTGAGAATCAACAAGGTAAATAATAATAATAAATAAATTCATAATAAATAATAAATAAGTAATAATTCATAATTCATCAATTCATAATCAATAATCAATCAATAATAATCAATAATCAATAAATTCATTTCTAGAAGGCGTTATGATTTATAATCTAGTCTGTCTACAATTGAGGGAGTGTTAACATAGCTATCTTCTCTTAAAAGGAATTCGAATATAGTGTTTTACGTAATTTTAACTAATTTTTTTTCTTATTTAATGTAATTTACGTAAATTACTAGGTATTTTATCCCATAATGTAGCTCCAAATCTTGAGAATGATTTTTTTGTACTTCAAGTTGAGATTTATTTAATATAGAAATTACCCGATGCTGAAAATCTAGCCGCAAAGGAAAGTAAAATGTTCCAGCTTTTTTTTTGAGAGAAATTTGAATAAACCGACATTCAGAGTTTATGTAATGAAATTTCCACGGTTAAAGGTTAAGTGCCTATCACCCCTGTGAGATTTGTATAAAAATATATTCAATATAAACTGAATAGGTGTATATCTTTATAGCACTTACTTTCCCTCAATTTCTCTCTTTTCCAAGTAGTATTTCTGCATGTGACTCACTTCATTAGTAGTATTTCTGCATGTGACTCACTTCATTAGTAGTATTTCTGCATGTGACTCACTTCATTAGTAGTTCAGAACGGAAACTAGTTAACGGAAAAATAGGAAGCAAGGGTGGCCGAGTGGTGAGAGCCTCGGTCTGTCACCTCTGTGTCCCGGGTTCGATTCCCGGACCTGGGATCACATGTGATTTGAGTTTGTCAGTTCGTTCTCTCCCTTGCTTCGAGGGGTTTTCTCCGGGTACTCCGGTTTTCCTCCCTCAATAAAAACGAACTAGTGAGCTGAAAGTTGTGTGCATAGAATATTAGAATGTAGTGGTAGTGTGTGTGAGAGTACAGTGTCCCCCAATTAGTGCGCAAGCGCTAGAACAAATTGGACACTTAAATAAACAGTTATTATTATTATTTTTTAGTTCTCTTATAATATTCATTAATCATTCATAAGGTTACTGTCCAATCCGGATGCGCCATTTGTGTCACGTGCATACTCTTGTATATCCGATACATACTGAAAGCACGGGGAGGGTTTGAATATTCAGCAGGGAAATGTTGGGGTTGATGAATGAATACAATGCTTTATTAGAATTCTGTATACCATACAGAATACTAATAGATCTATCAGTATTCTGTATACCATACAGAATACTAATAGATCTATTAATATTCTGTATCAAAAGAGGCAGAATATCACTGTTAAGATAATACTTTAGCATTAATCACTGACAATATAATGAAAACTGTGCAAATCGGATATATTGAACAAAATATTTTTTATTAAATCACCGTTACGTTTAGCTAATTTTTGATGATTACTTAAGGATAAAGTTAACAGTACAATTATTAAATGTTGCATTACACGGCAAATTTACACTACTTGTAGTAGATGATTTACTAATATCAGCTACGGAATTATCAAAAGTGCATGGTAAACTAATATTTGCTAGAATTTCGTCTGAAATATCCAGAAATTAATACTCACAGGCGACATATCTGATATCTTGAGAGTTAGATCTTGTATAGCTTCGATCTCGCTACATGGAAACCCAAAAGATTCATTTTTCGCAAATTTGTTTACCCGCGTCTTTTGCCATTCCTCAAAGATCTTAACACTCCATTTCGTACTATTTCTAGTGTACTTAGGAGTTGTATCTTGCAGCCAATTTATCTCTTCGTCTGCAGTTTTTGGCTTTCGGAAACGAGACATCTCAGAGCTGAGTACGCTTTCACGTCAGTCCTTTCAATGCATAATCTAAACCATCGAAAAGATTGCAAAGCTTGTACTTAGTCCCCAAGGGATAAAGTTCACCCAAAATAAATCATGCTCTATTCATAATTAACTTATCGAAAATGATATGTTTTCTCTTGATGACTGCCTTTTTTACTAATTAAAAGTACCTCCCTATCATTTTGTACTGAATTGGCATTCAATTTGTTTAGAACTTCGAGCACAATGGCTTTACAACTAAATTAGCTCACTCTTCAAAATAAAACAATAGCTGTATAAACATTTTAATGAAGAATGAATATCATAAGTATTTTACAATACTTCGTGGCAATGCTGTATGTGATTTTCAATCTCTCGCCTTCGGCTCGAGATTGTAAATCACATACAACATTGCCACTCATATTGTAAATAATACATAACCAATTGCTCAAGACGTTCACACATATATTTTGCCAACGATTTACCGTAACGAAGCAAGGACGTCCGTCCAGCTAGCAAAAAAATAAAATCATCTCATGACAACCTGCATGAACTTTGCATATTTAATTTGACGCATGCGCATGTCCTGACAGAACTCCTTTACGTTGACCCAATGGGTTTGTCTGCCGTAATAATATTAAAACATACGTACAAAAGCAGTAGACGTTCGTGAAAAAATTCACGATTGCATGATGGTGTTGTTAACGACAACCGGGCCTATTAAATTAGTGTCTTTGCTGAGCAAAAAGAGTAATATGAGCATGTCATTTGTAGTGGAGTTTTCTTGTGCTGGTGTCAGTCAATCAGAGGCCGCTGGAATGGCAAATGTAAGTGTGACTCGAAGAGGAGGTCGCGGAGGCACTGACCGTTTTTCCGATACTATCAGGTGGGTAAAAGTGTTCTTATATTGTTATTGGTATATTTATAGTTGTAAGGAGGTCGTTTTCCCTCTTCAATAATGGATGGAAGCGATATTTTTCCTCTTCGTTTTAGTCTCGCGACGGGGTGAAATTTTCCCTCGTGGTTGAAGAAATACAAAACGAGCGCGCGTGCTATATGCAGATTTATAGCACTTGGGGACTGATCAGAACATAAGAGAAGTGCTAAGAGAAGCACGACGCGTGTTCTCAACACTTCTCGAGTGTTCTGATCAGTCCCCAAGTGCTATAAATCTGCACATAGCACAGCGGACAAGTTTTCTATTTCTTTTATAAAATACAATTATGAATTTAAGGCAAGTTTTCAATTTTGTTCGTTACAAAAATGTTTGAATATCTGCGCCCGCATACTGTGTGCTCTCATAAAGCACGCGGAATACGCATCCTATGGCCAATCAAATCACGCGTTATATTATAGTTATTTTATAATTAGTATTAAAGCACACATAATCGCTCTTGTCCATAACAACGTACGATCCATTTTCCTTTATCTGGTGACTGCCTTAGTTACCTGCTTTAGAATATTCATACGATTGACTGTTAGTAACGTAAAACGTCTAATAATAATAATAATAATAATAATAATAATAATAATAATAATAATAATAATAATATATAATAATAATAATAATAATAATAATAATAATAATAATAATAATAATAATAAGTAATGGTAATAGAACTGAGTGGAGTGCAATTTGGTCTGAAATCATACGAGTGATTACAAAATTGCACGACCGCGTAGCGGGAGTGCAATTTGTTATCACGAGTATGATTTCAGACCAAAATTGCACGACACGAAGTTCAATTACCTATTAATCATATTCATTTTGAAATCTTTTCAAATACACTCGTTATATTTACATGTAGGTGGTAAGTTGCAATAATAAGAATAATTTTGATGCCTAAAATACAACTCTTTCATTCTAAATTACAAATTACTAATTTTTTATGAAGAATCGTTTGAATTTAATAAAATTAGAGTTTCTGTGTGAAAATAAAAAAAATAAAAAAATTGGTGCAATTAATGATCCAAAATAGTGCAATTAATGATTTAATCGCACCATTTTTAGCCAATCAGATTGCAGGATTTACTAGTGATTTCAAAATGAATATGATTATAATAATAATAATAATAATAATAATGACAATGATAATAATAATAATTACAATAATAATAATAACAATTATATTAATAATAATAATAATTATTAAAATTATTATAATTAATGAAAGAATTGTTTGAACTTTTGATACTCGGTATACGGTGCTACGCTGCGTTCTCAAGTGTTGTTATTGGAAGCACGTGACTTGAGGAGGTTGTCCCACACGTGCCGGAAAGATGGAACCGTCCGCTGTCCCGGTTCAGGTCAGGATTATGTGCTCTAATAGGTATTGCTTCTCTAACACCACGTTGAAACCAGAGGGGATCCCTATCCAAAACACGTATCGTTTCTAGGAAGCTTCAGATTCGACTACGAGTACGACTACGAGTACGAGTTTTCGCCGTTACGATTAGTGCGCATGCGTAAAACCATTACATTGTCACGCCAGCGTGAAAAACTCGTTGTCGTCGTTTCGACTACGACGAGATTTCTTGCAAAACTCGTTGTCTAGAGTACGAGTTTTGAGTGAGACATTTTGACTAAATATTTCGGTCTTTTTAATCTAGAACACTCAATAACATCTTCTTTAAGATTGTTCTTCTTGTTGTGATAAGAAAGAATTAATGATCCGTGTTATTTTTGCTAAAATTTGAAGAAAAAGCGGAAGCGATAAAATTTCGTTTGTTTGTTTTTGAATCTAAATTTTGAATTTGCGCGAGCACGATTACGACAACAAGTTTGCGCGCGTGCTCAAAACTCGTACTCGTAGTCGTACTCGTAGTCGAATCTGAAGCTCCCTAATATGGTGATCAGGACAGTCTATGAATAAAATATGTCTTGACACCTCAGAGGAGGTCGAGCTAGGTCTTTGTGTTCAGACAGTCTGACTTTCAGTGCACGTTCCGTCTCTCCGATGTAGAAGCTGTTGCAGTTGTTGCCATCGCATTTAATATAGTAGACGGCACCGCACAAGTCTCCTTTGTCCATAGGGTCTTTAGGTAAACATACGAGTTGTTTGACAGTGTTTATGGGTTTAAAGTGAGCCTTAGCTTCAATCTATACGAGTTGTAAATGCGTCTATGTTGCTCAGATATAGGCCTCTGATGTAGGGAATAGGGATCAAGGTTCTAGTCTGAGCCGAAAGCTCAAAACTTCAACTACCATATACCGAGTACCAAAAGTTCAAACAATTATTTCATTAATTATTAACCGGTTATTGATGAATTTACACAATAATAATAATAATAATAATAATAATACTAATACTAATAATAATATACTTTATTTAATGAGGGTTAGGGTCGTTTTCATATGAGTGGGAAGTAGTTACAGTACGGTGCCGTGAGCGTGCCGTATCCAAGCATTCTGATTGGTTGAGCAATGATTTTGCGCGTTGTGATTGGTGGAATAGAATGTCTTCGATTCCGTACCGTATCCGCGGTATCTCCGTAGGTTTCCCACTCATACGAAAATGACTCTATGAATTGAAAAATGTGATTTATGTTTCTTATGGCCACAAATCGCCAACTGATGCATGCATGCGCTCTGTACCGCTGAGAAAACCGAAGGCTCATTGTTCATTGGTGAACGCTAATAGAGCGTCTTGTTAGTACTTCAATTTCTAACAAATTAAATGTTATAATAAGAAATTTCTTATTCGAAATCTAATCATCTAATTTCTTATATTTTTAAGATGCTATACGCACGATAATACCGCTGTGGAGCCAACGGACTTCACTCCCAAAAGTTCCGTACTCACCTTTGGGAGGACAGTTCTGAACCAGATATTTGAAGTTGAAATCAAAAACGACAATATTGTGGAAGAAAACGAGATATTGAAAGTGACGTGTTTCACTACGAACACTCAACGAGTCAATGTCCTTAGTTCATGTGTCAATTTGAACATAGAAATCATCGACGACGACAGTGAGTGATATCATCTTAGGCCACGTCCACACGTATCCGGATATTTTTGAATCCGCAACCTTTCGATGCGGATTAAAATAAATTCGCGTCCACATGTAACGTATTCGAATCGAATTATCCCGTCCACTCGTACCAGGTTATTTTCGAATCCGCAACTTTTTCGAATGGAGAGCGTATTCAAAAAGATGCGGATTCATCGACCGTATATTCACCGGATACGTGTGGATGGGATGCCAATCCGCATCGAAAACGTTGCGGATTCAAAAATATACGGGTACGCGTGGACGGGCTAATACGATTCGAATACGCTATGTGTGGACGCGAATTTGTTTTATTCCGCATCGAAAACGTTGCGGATTAAAAAATATCCGGATACTTGTGGACGGGGCCTTATCTTCTTTGTATAATGCGTTCAAATGCGTACATCAGGTCTCATTGATAAATTTTTTAATTCTCCTGAAAAGATTCAGAAAACGCACGTCAGCCAATGAGATATCACGACAGAACTCAATGAAAATCATGGCAAAGTATATTCTACGGAAAAGTACAGAGGAATGTATAGATTTTGGACTTCTTTCGTGAACTCTGTGAACTTGGAAAAAGTGAGAAAAGCTGATTTATTGAAAACTGGAATGGCCAAACTGATAATTGTCAACTTCAAGTCAGTAAATTGGCAGCCATTTTAGATTAACATTGTCGCTTCTGGGAATTTTGATATCTTCAAGCTAACTTCTTTCACGTTTTTGAACTTGGAGATATTTCAAGGTTGTGAAAGCATGGACACCATGTCATGTTATGGTTTTCATCCAATCAGTGCGCGTGTTATATAAAAGTCATTTTACATATGTCTAACTGCCTAATTTTGTTGTTTCAGCGTACATTTATTTCTGTCCTGTTCCTCAAACATCCATAAAAGAAGATAGTGGTCCTTACGTGGTTCGACTTTGTCGTGTTGGTGTACTTACTGCCAATCATACAGTAGAGTAAGTACTAATATATACATGACATAACTAGAGTCGTGTTAGTGTACTTAGTGCATGTTATTAATTCTGAATCTGTGACCTAAAAACACTGGTAGCCACACTATTCACCAACGCAGGTCTTCGCCTAAAGGTCGTGTAGGCATATTCCAGTAATTACAAGATAGATCACAACTTATACCCACAATAATAATAAAGTTCTTGTGCATTACAATCCCTCTCGGTCTCAAATTTCAGATTCAGATTCAGATTTCAGATGCCAACGTTTTGTGAAATAGGTGTATATACATGACATAACTAGAGTTATAGTAAATATGTACGGATGGAAAGGGATGGATACAATAGAAGACGGAGGCGAGGCGAGAAAAGAGGAGCCGGAAAGAGAAAGGTAGAATTAACAGTTAGTGAAAAATATATGATTTTAGTGGTTTGAATAATGATTGCACAAAATATTGAAAAGAACATGGACTTTTATTGACTAAAGTCTGAACCCATTTATATTACGTATAACATGTTAGCTAAACAGCTGTTAGGAGTGGGCAATCATAAGTGCTCCACTAATCGGGGACACTTAGTAGTATAGGACAAACAAGTTATTTAACAAATATGTTATTTGCTCCTCGTTTTTTTTTGCCCACTTCTCGGTGTTTTGAAACCGTGTTTTTCCCCATTCACACCAAAACTTGTTTAGTTAAGCTGGATTTGTTTTGCTTCCCAGCGGTTTTATGCCAAATGTTGCTTTGCGTTTGTACATACAGTCGAACCTCTCCAGAACTAATAATAATAATAATAATAATAACTTTATTTCAGTGTCAATGTATTTAGTTTATACAACTAATTGGGGACACTATAATGAATAATTTAAAATATATGCCATCTCAGGACTGAATTTAATTCAGTGTGGTCGTTGTGTGGAGGTGGCCGTTAGTAGAGGTTCGACGGTAATTTTCTAAACCTGTTAAACCACTTTACAACATGTTTTAGCCTCGGTGTAACGGGGCATTTGATAAATTACATGAAGTATTTGAAAATCTGGTCTTGTCTCGTTTTACCGTAAAAAGAGTATATTATATTTCCATGTCCATTTAAATAGTTTCTGTTGCTAGCTGTACTAGGTTCCTAGCTATGGACAAATGTTGCGTTCTGGCCAGTAAATACTGAAGGCTATAGGCATTCAAATATATAGATAATTAACTTGTCGGGAGCCGCCGTAAATACTTATTTTATCTTTTCAATTATTTGGCTGTATTGATACCTTATATTAGCTGAAGGGTTCATCCTGGCTAAAGATTATATTATTCATTGTTATTATCTATCCCCCATGCACACACACAAATTACGAATACTCGACCAAATAATGTCACAACCTGTTAGTATGTAAATTAGCAAGATGTTTCTAGTGTGTGTCCTCAATTTATAATGCATAAATCAAATCAATCAATCAATCACTTGTTTAACGTGTCAATGTATTTAGCAGTACTGCTAATTGGGGACACGACTCTCACACTCACTTCTACATTCTATATTCTGAATACCCAACACTCATCTCACTTGATCGTTTTTATTGAGGAAGGAAAAACCGGAGTACCCGGAGAAAAACCCTCGAAGCAAGGGAGAGAACGAACTGACAAAATCAACTTAGGCCTAGTTCAAACGCTGCACTTTCCAAGGGTCTTTCTTTTAAAATTACTTCAAAAGAAGCTGCTTCGATCATTATTAGGGGAGGACCATTAGAAATGTTGGAAGGGGTAGTGACAATTCCCCCCCAAAATTTCTGCAAAGAAAAAATCTCCCAAAAATTCTTGCAAGTACTATACCACCTAAAAAAATCCTGTTTGAAGCGGCCTTTCTATACATTTTGCCTCCAGATAGCATGTTAACTGTCTTGCTAGCTTGCAGGAATATTTTTTAGGTGGTAGGGTACTTGCAGGAATTTTTTTGGGACATTCTTTCTTCGTAGGAATTTTTTTTTGGGAATTGTCACCCCCCCTCCCAACATTTCTAATGGTCCACCCCTTATTTATTGTTTTAGATGAGAACGGCTCATGATTAGCACGGCGTCTGAACTTGGCCTTACATGAAGCGCCAGGTCCAGGAATTGAACCAGGCACCACAGCGGTGAGAGGCCGAGTGGTTATGCATCTCGCCTCTCGAGCTTACCATATTTTTATTATTTGTTGAATATCAACCAATGACTTTACCTATTCCTACTCTATAGGTTGTGCATAACTACTGAGGGAAACACCGCACCATCAGTCACTGCTGGTTGTGACAACATTACATTTTCACCAAATGACGTCACGAAATCACACAACATTGGAATCATTAATGACAATAAAGGAGAACAAGAGTTCAAACGCTTCACCATTTCCATCAAGAGCAGCGATTCATCGGTAACATTTAACGGTACCACAAGCTACGACGTGACACTACAAGATAACGACAGTGAGTATGCGATTATAATAAACAAATACATGACATGTAAGTTGGAAAGTCGAATTTAAAGAAATAGCATAACAGAACAGCTAGAATATGGATTAATACAATGTTCCAGTTTCGAGTTGTTTAGACACTGCTGTACTCCTTGATAAAAGACGCATTTGCTCAGGCTTAGCCTCAGTGTAAATTATGCACAAAGTCAAGGAGTGCAGCGGTGCTTAAACAACTCGAAGCTCGAAGCTCGAGTATTAAGAATTAATCATTTAGAGAGAAAACTGCAGGTAGGTGTAAAAGATGGGGCTCTGCCGATTTCCTTCAAATTTGCAACATTTATTACCGACATAAAAAGATTAAGAACAGCGTTATTGATGTCTCGATCTGATCCACAATATGACTACCCCCTTCATTTCTAGATTTAGCCGGCGAAAAATCAACTGAAATATTTACCAACTTTGGCAAATAATCTAACAGTTCGCGCGCACTTCTGATATGACTTGGACCTTATGAAGTGTAGCAAAAAAGAAACATATAAAATCCCAACGATTAGATTTGGAGAAACCTTGGATAAAACCAAGAGAAAGAGTATAAAGTGATAGTAAGAAGAACGATATAAGATTGTACAAGCAAAATACTTTTACTTAAACAAATACTTGACAAGAAGTTCGATAAAGTGGTTATATTGTTTTGTTCATGTTTCAAACCAATCTATAACTAGCTAGTATACTTTTGTGGCAAATTTACCGAGATGATTTTGGATACGTTTTTACATAGATATATAATATTTTATTTTATCTTATGTTATGTTTTATTTTGTAAATATTAATAGAAATATAGTATTATACATTTTTATCATTGTAATTATAATTTAGATAGCGCTTTGAGCACTAGGAAAAGCGCTTTATAAATATTAAAGTATTATTATTATAGATATGACATGTTTCCCTAAAAAATATATGGTGTACTGTAAACTGAATGGTAATCCAATAAGAGTTAGTTAATTAGACTGACTGCAACGTTTATATTTGCAGATACATTTGCCTTTCAATCCGTGTCACTCGTAACGGCGAATGAAGACTCAGGTGCTGTTAACGTCACGATAAACAGGGTTGGACAGCTATCGGTACAGTCCACAGTCAGGTAAGTTCTTTCGTGTTTTATATTTACTAACTATTTACTTTGTAATGTAGTTCGTAAGGTTTCGTCAGGCGTAAAAAGACTGGAGATAAAGAAGACACGGACAACACCTTATCACCCAGGTTTTGGTATTGAACCCGTGACCTCCTGGATACTAGTCAGGAGGTCACAGGTTCAAATCCCGTCTGGACTTAGTATTTGTCTGAGTCTTTTTACCCTTGACGAAACCTTACGAACTACATTACTAACTATTACCAAGCGCTGACAAATTACTTTATAACTTACAAACTATTTACTTGTTATGAGATCAAGCATAATAGTTTTATTTCTCAAAAATGCTACATTGAATTCCCAAGCTTGAAACTTTCTAAACTGAAAGAGCAAACATGAAGATTTCCTGGGGCATGGCGTTTCCCTCAAAAATATATATACCAGATTCCGTTTTCCTACCTCAAACATTTCCTATGTTTCAACGTTCCGTTCGTGGCGCTCAGTGACCTGTTTCAAACCAAATTTGAAAAATAACTACAAAAGTAACAGAAAATTAAATACCACAGTAGAAAAGACCAAGAAACGTTTATTACGATTGCTGAATGCCATTGTTGTAGAACAAGAAGTGAACACACACCGACTGTTCAAAGTTGCCTTATTTGGCTTATAATTTAGCCGAAACTTTTCAGTCGTCAGGCGGGTTTTTAAAAACTGCAAATTTCTCCAAAAAATAAAAATCGCTGGAACTTTTTAGTATTTTTCCCTAAAATAGGTCATCGAAAGGAATGATATGGCGAAATAAAATAAAATTCGATTTTTTTAGTTGTCGGGCGATTCTCGGTCCTTACTGACATCCTCTCTTAATAGTCAACTAAGAAAATCATGCTGCAACATTGCGCAGCGTGTGTCCATCCCTGCAAATGTTGTGGCAAAGGTTATTGAAGTACAACTGCAACATAGCGCGCAAGAAACTTCACTAAGAAGTGACGAACTCTGAAATCATGCATATTGCCCTCAATGTTGCACCGTGTATCTCTCTACCTTAAAGCGAAATGCATTAATAATGCGTTTGTTTAACCCTTTATATGTTTGTCAAACCCATTAGGGCTCCTTTTGATATCAGAGGCTACTAGCCACTGACTGGACTACCCTGCTGTTTTATTTGTGTTTAAATAAAGGTGTCTATCTATCTGTTACAGGCTTTCATTGGTGTTTAGTGGCAATGCAGTAAGTGCAGACTGCACTGGTGCAAGTCCTCTTGATATTGTTTTTGCTTCGAATGAAACAACAAAAACAGTGACAGCCTGCACCATCGTAGACGATAAACTAGTGGAATCTGATGAAACGTTTAAAATAAAAATAGAAGGTGTTGGATCCAGCAATGTTCGCAGTGGTTCATTTGAGAAAACTGTTAAAATTATCAGCGATGATGGTACGTAGGTATATTATAAATAAGTTAATCGTAAAGTTTTGTTCATTGTGATACTACTATGATTATTGCAGTCGACATCACGTGTTCAAACGTCAACCTCAAAGAAGCTGATGGTTCCGCAGTGATGTTGTTGTCTCGTGAGGGAGCAACGAACATAACTAACAACATAATCACGTGAGTTGAATGAACATTTTAACACAAATAAAAATTGTTTTTTTTGGTTTCGGTCTCATTTGTAGCACCAACATTATTTGTATTATTTCAAATTTCCATCAGCGGTAAAATGAAGTTTTGACATAAATTTACACAGCTGAACTGAACATAGAAATCCTCGCACGCTGATTGGTCCATCATTATGTCAAGTTTTGCTATTAATATATACAAATGTGTTCTAATCAGGCCGAGTCTGCCTTTGCCGATAATTCCAACGAAGAACTTGAGAAAATGAAACAAAACAATACACCTCCAATCACACAAAACCAGCTAACAAAATTAGGTTTACGGCGGGGTATTCAGCGGTATGAATTATTTACTGGTTGTTGAACGGACGGCATTCATGGACTTTCGGCTCACATTTGGTGCATTGAAAAGAGAGGATTAAAGAAGTAGCGAGCGGTTAAATAAAAATAAAATAATGGCTCAAAACAACAAATGTTCAACTAAGCCGCAGCTTGAGTTTAGTCTAGGGGTTCTAGAAGAAGTACTAGTTGTTTTATGCTATAACAATTGCTAACATGAGCTAAGAACCGGCCGACTGGACTACATTGGCCCGTGTGAAACTTTGCCTACCTCATGAGAGAATTTTAAACCAAACTTATTGTATTATATAGGTGTACTACGCAGGACAACAGTGCTACACAGCCAAGTGACTACACACAAACAAGTGAAAACATTACTTTTGATTTAAACGTACTCAGTAAAAACTTCAGTGTGTCAATTAAAGACGATAGAATAGTGGAAGAAAACGAGACCCTGACAGTAACCTGTACAACATCTGATGGTCGAGTAAATCTCATCTCGTGTAGCGTTGCGTCGATAGATATCGTCAATGACGACAGTAAGTATATCTAGATTATATCATATGTGAATGCAAGTCTAGTTTTTGATAGAACAAACTAAGTACTAAAGCCTGGTCCTGACTAGCGAGATGAGCACAAGCACAAGCAACATACGCAGACTTAGTATTGCATTACTCAATAACGGTGCTTGTGTTTTCTCACACCTACATGTATTGCATAAATGGTATCCTGAGTTTGCGTATGTTGCTTGAGCTTATGTTTATGTCGCTAGTGTGAACCAGGCTTTTTAAAAGCTTTAAAAAGCGCCATATCAATAAAGTTTTACAACGTCGCATAGAATGATTCTTTAAAGCTTATTGATTTGGGACTATTATATGCATGGCTTTTGATGAAACGCGAAGAAAAAGAGTAATACGTATCAGGCAAAATCTGCTCAATTTTTTTAAAATCATGTTCAGTGTGATGTCATTGGAAATCAAAATGCCGGCCTCCATGGATTCAATCAATCAATTTATTTCACGTTTTTCAGAGGCAATTTTTTTTCAAGATGCATTTTAATTTTGATATCGTTGGCCGGTAGTTGTCTCATTAAAGTTTGACTCATCAATTAAAAAAATGTTAAAAGTTACAAACGTTTCAGTCCTTCAACAGTTGAACGTGGAACTAGCTGCGCACCAGTGCTCCTCCAGTTCAGTTGTGTTCCATAATTGTTTGGAATGACAAAAAAGAAGAATTAAACCAACGTGGTTTAATCTTTTAAAAATCAGACATGCGGTTACTTTGGAAGTACTATTAATGTTTGATATCTTTGTTTGTTATTCAGCGTACATTTACTTCTGTCCTCCGTACAAAACGTACATACGAGAAGCCTCTGGTCCTTACATCGTTGGACTGTGTCGAGTGGGTGTTACCCAAGAATCTCACACAGTAGAGTAAGCAGTAATTTAACCTTGTTTACTAAATTTACTAATTATTTACTAAATATCCTGTTTTAACGCCAAACTACAAATTATGAATGACCGCCACAGGCCCGTCGACAGAACTATATCTGATTTAGTGTAGCATTGTAATAAGCCACTTCACGCTGTCGTCCGCCATTTTGAATTGGGACAAACGCGGCATTTATACTGAGAAATCTCGTTCAGCGTACGATACGGCAAGTCAAAGTGACCCAGATTTCTATAAATTTTGCCGTTTTTGTCCCAATTCAAAATGGCGGACGACAGCGTGAAGTGGCTTAATAACTTGTGAAACGTTTTACATTAAATATACAGTGGAACCACGTACGCTAACTAGAAACAATATCTCCTCATCACGTTTGCCTGAAAAGATGATTGGATTATCTCGAAGTCCTCCCTCTATATCGACCAATTTGTTTCCCTTGACAGTTGGACATATATCAGAGTTGCACTGTATATTGCATCTCTTAACGGTTTTGTCACTATCTACAAAATATGTGCTATGCCGAAACATGTCCAGACTTAACAGATCCATCCATTCATCCATCCATGCATGCGCTTTATTATATATAGCTGTCTTCATTATACAGAGCTGTTCCGCGGCAATATGTTGAAATATATCTTGACGTCATTAACAATTTGAAGTTTTTCATTATTTTTAGCTAGGTAGATATATCTGAATATTTTCGAAAATAATCAGAATTATATGACTTTGTTATGTTTCAGATTGTGTTGGACAGATGACTCAACAGGTTTACCCCATGACTTCCCATCAATCACCGCAGGTTGTGTCAACATCACCTTTGCACCACATGAATTAAGGAAGGAATACAATATCAAAATCACTGATGATTCATGGGGAGAAAACGAGTTTAAGACGATTAATATTGCAATCAGGAGCAATGATACCGCTGTTACATTTAATGATACTACAAGCTACAACGTAACTCTACATGATGACGACAGTAAGTATTCCTACAATTTTTGATACTATAATTTATCAAATGTACTGATATTTGTATTGTCGCACTTTCAGCAATTTTCGCAAATGTTTTTTCGAACATTTTGGTACGCGCGTTTCAGTTGCTGTGTTTGCAGCTACTTTGAAGTTTTGATATGACACTTTTTTCACTTTTTTCAGACAGTTTCTGCACAACGAAACCCTTGAAATTCCATGAACAAACAGACAAATACGTTAATATTACAATCAGGCGAATTGGAGAAATAACGATGACAAACACATCTGTTAGGTAAGTATACCAAGCATCCTTGGAAAGAAGTTATATTTATCCATTATTACTGTTACATTGTTGAATTTATACGAAACCACATCGAAGAATAGTTTTGTCGAAGTAAAATTGTTTTTTAAATGGTAGTAGTAGGAAAGTAAGAGTTCTGCATCACCTTGGGTGGGGTATGGTAGGGTATGCATCACCTTACGTGGGGTATGGTGGGGTATGTATCACCTTACGTGGGGTATGGTAGAGTATGCATCACCTTACGTGGGGTATGGTAGGGTATGCATCGCCTTACGTGGAGTATGGTAGGGTATGCATCACTCAAAATCCATATAAGAAAGTTTTTCGAACCAAAAGCAATCCCAGGTGAAGCACCTCCTCTCTTGCCAACCAAATACGGGGTGGCCCTCGACGTAAAAGAATGGAAGGAACTGATGAAGATCGCACCAGAACTCAATACCGCGATTGAGAAATATCAAGCGAGACAAGAACCATCAGCAGACAATTTGAAATATACTAAAAAACTGAAAAACAAGAGAGTTGTAAATCATAAACCATACGACCGAAACTTGAATGAATGCACTTCTTGAGTCCTCACATAGAATAATTACATAAAATAAAATAATTAACTTTCCCCGCTCTATTAACTAACGGTTTTCCACTTATATTGTTTCTGTACTCACAATGACACGTCTGATTGCTCTCAATTACACGTCTGATTGCACAAACACTTCAATTTCAACATTTTCAGAAATCATACTGGCCGCGTTCCCGGCAAATCATTTTTTAATAATATACACAAGGTACAAGATATTATTAATCATACCACATCGTATCCGAAATTACAAGGACCGGATAAAACTCACCTAGACAGGTAATGATAAATTGATAATTATTATTTTCATACGTACCTCATCATTTGTAGTGATCTTTATACATCTCTTGATTTTAGGTGGGTTTATTATAGTTACCCATTTAGTCACTCAATTGGAATCAATGGCTTGACCGGAAAACCCTGCTACAGGGTAAAAGTTGCAGTGGGGTCAAGAGACCAACTGATTACAGCATACCCTATATTGTAAGAAAGAAAGAAAAAAAAAAGAAAGAAAGAAAGAAAAAAGAAAGAAAGAAAGAAGAAGAAAAAGAAGTAAAAGAAGAAGTAAAAAAGAAGAAGAAGAAGAAATAATAATAAAGATATATGTGTATATATATATAATGTTTAATGTGAATAATAAAACCGTTAAGTATAAATATTGTACATTTGCGCGCGTGTAAAACAAAAAAAATCAACCATCCATATCATTCAACAAATACGGGTTTTTATTATACAACAATCCTTTTATTCACTTTGATAGGAATACAATTTTTCTAATGGTTTATAGTGCCCATCAATGTTCATTCCTTCTTTTCACCTATTTTATTATCCATACAAACTTCCCAGGGGAAGTTGGCATTCGTATCAAAATAATCAAAGTTTATGTAATCACTCATTGTCGTGGTTGATTCTTCTTCCTACCCTTCAGTGACACTGTCTTCGCCAAATAATGCAATTGTACTTAAATTATCAAAGTTCATAAAATCATCTGACATTATTCCAAGGGTGTTTTCTTCTGTGTTGAAAGGTGCATTTGTGTCTACGGTTTCAAGTTCTACCGTGAGTTGTTCGTTCCAATACTGAATCAACCAATTCAACGATCCATCATTCTGTTCATTATGCTCATTGTACCATGTCTCGGCCACCCTGACCTTCAAAGAGGTGCAAACGCAGCTCAAAGTGCCGTTTATTATTAATGCGGATATTGAGTCCATTCTGGTGGAATGCGACAGCACCCCTTTGAAGGACGATGCAAGTGGAACTCAAAAAACCCAACACCATCAACCGTGTGGGTTTGGTTATACTGTAGTGTCCACGGTGGACCAGTATAACCAAGCCCCAGTGGTGTACCGTGGGGAGGATTGTGTCGATAATTTATTAGAGAATCTACTTCAAGAGGAGAAACGAATTAGTGAAATTTTAAAAGTAGTTGAACCTATGGTAATCACGGAAGATCAAGAACGGGTATTTCAACAGGCAGAGGACTATCATATCTGCGGAGATCCCCTCGGGGCAGATCGTGTTCGCGACCACGATCATTTGACTGGATTGTACCGAGGGCCGGTCCACAACGAATGTAATATCAATTACAAGTTTACAGGGAAAATTCCCGTCGTGTTGCACAATCTCCGCGGGTATGACATTCATTTAATCATGCAAGGGTTAGGAAAACTGAAATCGGAAAAAATCAGTTGCATCCCCAACAACACAGAAAAATACATTTCCTTTTCAGTGGGAAATTTAGTGTTCATTGATTCCCTCCAATTTTTGAACAGTTCCTTGGAACGCCTAGTAGATAATTTAAGTAAGGAGATGGCGGATCAATTTAAAGTGCCTATAACCCCTGTGAGATTGTTTTAAAAATCTATTCAATATAAGCTGAATAGTTGGTGGGTTCAGTATTTTGTGATTTCAACCTTGCGTTTATGAGTTATAGAGGTTTGAAATCTCAATATGCAAATTTGATGACGTCTACCCAGTCTTCATTTATTATACAAAAACGCCCTTGTGCTGATTATTGACATTTGAAAACTTACATAATATTTTCACAGTCTTTATAAATGATTTTATAACTTTTTCACCATTTCAATAAATAAGCTCTTCTTGGAAAAGTCTAAATAAGTTATGGCAAAAGCCTGGGTTGACGTCATCAAATTTGCATATTGAGATTTCAAACCTCTATAACTCATAAACGCAAGGTTCAAATCACAAAATACTTAACCCACCAACTATTCAGCTTATATTGAATAGATTTTTAAAACAATCTCACAGGGGTTATAGGCACTTTAAGGTACTTAAGAAGTATGTTGACATCGACAAACTAAGTTTGTTATTACGCAAAGGCGTGTACCCTTACGAATTCATGAATAACGTGGAAATGTTTCAAACACCTGTTTGCCTCCGAAAGAAGCTTTCTACAGCTCGTTGAAGGATGAACACATTAGTGATGTAGATTACGAGCATGCGCAACAGGTTTTTGAAACATTTCAATGTAGACATTTGGGGGATTACCATGACCTTTATATGAAATCGGACGTTCTGCTCTTGGCAGACGTTTTCGAACATTTTCGTAGTATATGTTTAGAGTACTACCAACTCGACCCAGGTCACTTTTTCCGTTGAGAAACAAATCGACTTGTTTGAACAAGCTTTGCAGGAAATTGTTCACGGGTGCGGTTTATTCTCCATTGTCAAGGTCTGTGCCATCGGTTTTGGTCACTTTCACTTTAAGTAATATCATGGTCTTGGCTAAATCCAAATAATTTTCTGTACCCACAATTTGAAATTCTATGGGTGCTGTTGCTGAAATAGCTGACACGGGTTGGTACTCTATCCATTACCCTTTGTCTAGAACGACTTGAGTTGCTGGCACTGTAAACAAATCCACTTCACTCTTGGTACAAGGAATGGAGTGGGGGTGTACAAAGGCCTTGTTAATATCCAAATATGTCTTTTTTTACTGGCGACTTTAATTATTTTTATTACACCCAATGTCTGCGGTGCACGACGTTTTCTCTGTGGTGCTTGCTTTTTCTGAGGAACTTTTTTAGCTCTTTTCACGTTGCCTGTCCGGGGTGAAATGAGCTTTTGCTTTGGAGCCTTGCGTTTTAAACGTTGTTCACCACTTCCACTCTGTGGAATGATGTGATTCAAAGCTTGTCGTTTCAAGTTGTTGGCCGTCTGTTGCAATCTTGCTTGGGCTGAGTCTTTTAGATTATTCCCAGCTAGCACATCTTGTGCGATGTTCATTCCAGTGTTGAGTGCGGCTTGACCGATCGATTTAGCCCCCTTCTGAAGGAAGGGGAACGCTTTTCTAGCTAGTGATTGAAAAAAGGAGCCGAGACCGTAACCCCTTTGAAACTGTCCACCATGGAACACCATCATCTGTCCTCCTTGTTGTTTTACCATTTTATTGGAAATAGGGTGATTGACGGAGCCTAATATTCAATGTGATCACTACGCGTCCACGTTCAAATGGGATTTTTTTCCTGTGTCTTTGGTTATAAGGACTTCTACAATCTCAAAGTCTCTCGTGGTGAAAGAGAGATACTGGGGGTTGTCGTAGTTGATCGTTACAATCTCTCCGTCTTTGCCTTTTGCGGGAACGATACGTAATAGGGGAGCAGGAATGTCCCCTACAATCTGACTTTCCACTAGATGTTTGGAAATTGCGAACGTCATGCACACACCATCACATCTTGTTCTAAATATTATTACTCTCCGAGTGTAAACCGTTCAACTACGTATTAACTTTCTATGTATATATATCATACAAGCGTAATAGACTAGATGATAAGCTTAGAACATTGAAACCTTTGATAGGTGTAGAGTATAGAGCGTTGCGACTTGGTTATAAGTGACTCGATTGAACAATATAAATACATTCGTTTCAAGTTCCTCGATAATACCGCTAATTCTCGCGACTTCGTCGCTCGCTATCAGGAGAAATAGATTCTCGCGACTTCGTCGCTCGCTATCAGACTAAAAAGTGTGGTCGACTTGTGACAAGTCTAATGTATATCATTTATCATAGACCGATACTGTTCAATGGCATTCGCACTGTCATGTTCGAGCACCACAGGGATCCCGCATTTCACGTAATCACTGTGTATTGTGTGACATAAATACGTAACTGTTTCGAAAGCAGTTCTTTATGCGTTTGTTAAGTCGCCTACTAACATACTACATACAGTGCTTGTGTTGTTGTCATAGATAATCAAATCGTGTACAATTTTAAGGCTCATTGCATTACTACATGTAGGTGTGGATGTTTTGTTATCTTTGGCAATAAGTCACGCAAACGCTCAACGCTCTACCAAACAGATATAAGAAATATGTTTATCTTTCTTTATTAATGACATGGTAGAGCGTCGCTCTGATGAAAGGAAACGTTCCCACAATCCATTTCGGCATAGGAATGTATGACAATGTACCACAGGGATCCCGCATTTCACGTAGTAATCACTTGAAGGGTTGCCCATGAAAACTGCATAAGGGACTATTGTGATGATTTTTTTAATGTATTGCCATTGCTTCAAAAAAAAAACACCTACTGGCTTCTAGATACCTATACAAACATGATTTGGTGATTATTACACTAGGCGAAGAGCTTAGATCAAGATTACGTTGACCACCAGGTGCGCTCCTTCATGTTGGCATATAATTCACATATTATAGCTCTCATCTGAGACGTATTATTGGGCTTATTTGTGCAAGGAAAGGGGTTACACCCTAGGAAGCTGAGGTATAACATGTAATTAATAGTTAGGTTTAATAAGTGGGGCGCACTACTAATTTTAAACGTAAACCTGTGTCAGAATTCACGATTTTCATATTTCGGACCCACCCCTCCCTAACAGCAAATAATGTCCAAATGAGGGGTAGGGTGCAGTAGCTACGCGCACGTCGGATTGGTATGCGATAACGATCTGAGAACTCATGTAAACATTGCAAAAGAATGGTTTATGTCACGTAACGTCCAGAACAATCATTATTCGACCAGGAAAATGCAATTATTTGCAATATTATGTCACAGAAATACGTAAATGTTTGGAAATTGCGAACGTCATGCACACACCATCACATCTTGTTCTAAATATTATTACTCTCCGAGTGTAAACCGTTCAACTACGTATTAACTTTCTATGTATATATATCATACAAGCGTAATAGACTAGATGATAAGCTTAGAACATTGAAACCTTTGATAGGTGTAGAGTATAGAGCGTTGCGACTTGGTTATAAGTGACTCGATTGAACAATATAAATACATTCGTTTCAAGTTCCTCGATAATACCGCTAATTCTCGCGACTTCGTCGCTCGCTATCAGGAGAAATAGATTCTCGCGACTTCGTCGCTCGCTATCAGACTAAAAAGTGTGGTCGACTTGTGACAAGTCTAATGTATATCATTTATCATAGACCGATACTGTTCAATGGCATTCGCACTGTCATGTTCGAGCACCACAGGGATCCCGCATTTCACGTAATCACTGTGTATTGTGTGACATAAATACGTAACTGTTTCGAAAGCAGTTCTTTATGCGTTTGTTAAGTCGCCTACTAACATACTACATACAGTGCTTGTGTTGTTGTCATAGATAATCAAATCGTGTACAATTTTAAGGCTCATTGCATTACTACATGTAGGTGTGGATGTTTTGTTATCTTTGGCAATAAGTCACGCAAACGCTCAACGCTCTACCAAACAGATATAAGAAATATGTTTATCTTTCTTTATTAATGACATGGTAGAGCGTCGCTCTGATGAAAGGAAACGTTCCCACAATCCATTTCGGCATAGGAATGTATGACAATGTACCACAGGGATCCCGCATTTCACGTAGTAATCACTTGAAGGGTTGCCCATGAAAACTGCATAAGGGACTATTGTGATGATTTTTTAATTAATGTATTGCCATTGCTTCAAAAAAAACACCTACTGGCTTCTAGATACCTATACAAACATGATTTGGTGATTATTACACTAGGCGAAGAGCTTAGCTCAAGATTACGTTGACCACCAGGTGCGCTCCTTCATGCATTTGGCATATAATTCACATATTATAGCTCTCAGACAATCGTTTTGCAAAATACCTTGACACACTTTGAGAAATTCGGACACTTTTTGGCGCGCACGAATTTGGGTTTTCCTCCCCCCCTCCCCCTTTCAATGTTGATTGAGAGCGATGTCGATCTACTGCGTCGTGTTCACCACTCAACATTGTAGTGGGGGAAGGGGGGTTGAGAGTTCTAAGAATATTATTTCAGGTGCAGCGTCACATTTCTGAAATATCGGTATAAAAAATACTATTTGTGTCAACTATTTTGCAAACGACTGTAGCTCATCCCCATCGTATTCTTTCAACTTGTACACTGGTGGATTTCGAGGAAGACGTTTGGAAACAGTAAATATTTCCTCACTCCAGTTGGGTAGACAACCTTTCTCAAATAACCCTTTGGACTTGGAAATGCGCACCTGATCGCCTAGTTCGAAAGCATATCCCCTCTTCGGGGGTTGGTTCAGTCATACAAGGTCATCCAAACCTGTTTTTCATTGTTTTTCGTGACAGAAGCTGGGGTTCTCTGTATACTTCTATGGTAGGAATGGTTGTAGGCCTGAACCAGTTCAGGTAATACATCTATATATTTCAGTGTTCCTTTCAGGGTAAAGTATCGATACATTCGTTGTTTTAATGATCTGTTGAAACGCTCCACAATGCTGGCTTTTATTTTTGTGTTATACGTGTGGTACAATTTGATACTGATTTTTTTCTTTTAAAAACGATTGAAATTTTCGATTGGTAAACTCACTTCCACGGTCTGAATGGATTTTTTGGGGTTGACGACTGGATTCTTTTAATATCTGTTGAAACACACGAATTAGTGTTTGACCGGTTTTGTCTTTCGAGGAACAGCCCAGGCATGTTTTGAAAGAACGTCAATGCAAGTAAGGATGAATCTGTTATTGTTGTTGTATTTCTTGAGAGATTGAACGTCAATCAAATCCAGTTCCCACACGGCGTCCATGGATCCTACAATAACACGGTTTCTTCGGAATTGTTTACGCGCTGGTCGGTGGAGTGAATAGACCCGTTGAGCTTTCAACCATTCTCGAACGTTTGTTTTCGTAATCTTTTTCTTTTTCTTTTTAGCAGCATGGTATAGGGCATCTACGCTTCCGAGACTCCCTCCTTGCTTTTTGTTGTAGTACAGTTTCTCTAGAAGGTTCTCCATCGATTTGAGAGTTTTCAATATAGTCACTCTACTTCCACAACACGCGAGAACACAACTGACGAATTTTAGGAAATATGTTTTGAAGGTTGAGATTGGGAATGGAGCTAAGGCACCCGCAAGCCATGTCTTTACCCCTTGAAATCAAACACGAGACTGATTTATGGTGTAGAAAAACATCCTTTTATTCAGTTTGTCATGACTAATTTAAATTTATCATAGGTATCTAGTGACCATGCGCTACTGTTGTGCATGGTGTCACACATCATATTTACAAAGTCGGTAATGATTAGATCATAATCCCAGGAATGTACCATCTCTTCCCAAATGGTAAACACCATGTGGGTGGACATGGATGGGAAGTTTGAAATAAACTCATTCCACTCTGTGGTCATGGGTGTACCAACTAGGGTGGTAAACGGAAAACACAGATTGTGTAACATTTCGAGATCGACATCGTTTTTGACATCGTCATAGTAACTGTCGAAGATGTCCTCTTCACTTCTGATACAACATTCATGATCGTGTTGACTGGGCCAATTCTGCTCACAACCCTCACAATGGAACTTTTTGAAAATGCTTCTCTGACATAGTTCAGCATAGAGGTAGGTCAGTACTTGGCGGACTTTGACGCGTCCAACCACCTCTACTTCATCACTGACAATCATAACTACTTTGTCGTCTATGAGGGAGACGCTTTGTATCATCTTTGAACTTGAGACGTTCATGAATGGTCCGCAGAGGTCCATGGTAGTAATCTAGAATCCAACAATAAATGAGGGGTATAATGGTTAGCAACATGAGCAGCCACCACATCTCCGTAGAATGAAGAAGATCCCAGTTTTATACTCTTCTTTATACAGAAAGCATAACGTCATGATTCTGTTTTTAGAGAATGATTACATTTTCTATTTACATCAGGATGATGTAATCTGTTTAGAAATGAGTTATTAGTATGAGTTATGAGTTATGAGCCATAGTACTTGAGTACAGGGGTTAGTTTAATCTAGACACCAAACTGAAAGAAAATGTTGGCCAGATCTATGATGACGCCTTCGATTCGATGGTTTTGTAAGATCTCTTACAAAAGGTGAATGTGCAGAGTGTGACTGTGGATCAACCAAATTCTATGTTTGTGAAGTTTAACCTGGACCCAATCAATCCAAGAAAGCGAAAAGCCCAAACGACACCTGAGTCAGAAGTGTACAAGGAAACCAAGAAAGTGGTCTTAGATGATCGAGTGACTGTAGAACGATGGGGATAAAGCAAGACTTTAATTAGTATGCCGGCTGAGTGGTTCTATCGTGTAGTGGAGACAGACACGTTTTTTAGAGCCCCAACGGCGGATGCAGTCTTGGCTTACAAGTACTGGGAAACGAACCGCCACGTGATTGACTGCAATCTCCTCCCAAATCAACAGAGGCGATTTCAAACTGCAAACAAAGGGGATAAATGGGAAGAGAAGAAGGTCGAGGGACAGAAGAGTAGTTTATTTGGTTTTCCACCCTTGAGATGAAAAGGGTTATCTGGTGGCGCCTATTATGTAACCGAACTTTCTTAAATAATCAACCCTTATTAAACAAATACTACTCTTTCAACAATGTAACAACGTGTAAATAAATAAAAAATTGATTAGCTAAATTGACTTGTGTGAAGAACATTAAAACCTTTTTTTTTCTATGATTAAAAATGAATCACAGGTGAATTTGTTGAATTTAATTTATTTTCGTTTTTCTTAATTAGTACATGCGTATAATTTTAACTGTTTCTTTAATCTTGCGACGAAGATCATGTCTTGATAGGAGTGGGTTATTGTTCAACCAAGAGTACAACCCAGTTTTGGTTTTAGCTGTGAGTTCAAATGGGCTCATACAGTCCAAGACTTTTGTATTAGCATTTTCATGGTTTACAGTCAGTAGAGCATGATCAAAGTGAAAATCTATCTTTTCCTCTTCTGACAGCATGAGGCATTCCATTGTTTTATTCTGTTTGCACCCACAACACCGTTCCATATCAATTCGGACGAGTTGTTGGGAAACTTCGACCGCAAACGTTGAAATGTAGAACTTTTCCGCTAATGTGTTGGGATTCATAGTTTGATTCTTGAATAAATGCACGTTTGGTTGGAGGGTTGACATAATTTGATTTCTGATGCCTTACACCTTAGGTTTTATAATACCCTCGATGACGTTATCGGTGTCCCAGAATAGAACTACGTTTTAAAAATAGATCTGACCCAATATACCCCACGCAAGGTGGTGCATCCCTACCATACCCCACGTAAGGTGGCGCATACCCCACCATACCCCGGGCCCGTGATGCAGAACTCTTACTTTCCTATTACTAATGGTGGTCACCGCTCTTCAACTGGGATGCGTTTCGTTCCAATGTTTTAATAGTCCCCTTCGCAGTTCTCTGCGCCATCTTGAAAGGTAGCCGTGCCTTTTCATCGAAGCGAGACCAACGGTGACCTTGCAATGATAGAGATATGTGAATAATTGTCCAAGGTGTTGAAAAAGCTCTCTATCATAAATGCAAGGTCACCGTTGGTCTCGCTTCAATGCAAAGGCACGGCTACCTTTCAAGATGGCGCAGGGAACTGTGAAGGGGACTATTGCTATATTATTATTGGCAATAAAATCCCTCCCAAAATGCGTTCATGACTTGGACTTGTTCCAATAATATAATACTCCAGTTTCGCGATGTTTAGAGATGACCGCTGTCCTTGACAAAAGACGCATTTGTACGGAAATCACTAGATCTCAATGACCAAAACCAGGTCAAGATTTGAATAACAATAGATGCCTCGTTCTACAAAGAAATGTCCTGAATATGTCTTTGTAGAACGAGGCATATCTAACAATAGTTCCTATTGTTGTACAATAGTTCCTATTGTTATTCAAATCTTGACCTGGTTTTGGTCATTGGGATCTAGTGTTTTTCGTACAAATGCGTCTAATGTCAAGGACAGCGGTCAAACTCACTTACTTCAAACTTTGAAAATGAAGCGTCCCCTAAAACAATCCCATAATTGATTCCCCGCAATCATTAACTCATATGGATAATACATATATCATGTTTGGTATTATTAGGATAACAACTCGGCCAAACAAGTCAATCACTCCAGAGGACTACATATCGCTTACTGACAACACAACCTTGACATTCCTCGTTAACGAAGTTGAAAAGACCGTGTCTGTCAAGATAATCAATGATAAACTTACTGAGGATGAACAAATGTTCGATTTGTTATTAATGGGTCAGAATGGAAGTACTGTCATCCCGATCTGCAAGACTTCACCTGTAATCATTGTCAGTAATGATGGTAAGACGTGCACGAATATAAATAAAGGCATTACCTTTCCTGCATTATCATAACACGAGGAATCTTGTGTTATTATCTCGATATCATTTCAACCAAAGAAATCCCTTTTGTGTTAATAGCACACTTTTACGAGCTCTCTGATTGGCTGACATGCCTACAAAATTAGTGCAGCTCTATTTCGCCTTTATTAACTTGCTTGACACTTTAAAACGAAAAACTAAACTTAGTGGCGCATCGCCGATTTCAAATCTTTCTAAATTAATGCGTAACTAAATATCTCAGTTATAAAGAAACATACCTTCTACAGCAGATTTGTCATTATGTCAGAGCCACAGTGCTTGTACAGCCGGATATACCTTTCTCGTGAAATGTAATAAAGAATTGGCGCCGAAAACGTAGTGTTGTTAGATCGTTTTTTTCATGTATGCAAATTATATATATATAAATCTTTTCATTTGAGGGCCGTAAGTTAATTAGAAAACTGTAAATGGTTAGTACGTCTCCCTCCTTAAATAAAGTTATTGTATTGTATTGCAGTGAACATATTTTGTAAACAACACACTGGGATTCAGCAGGCTTTCGAAGACCAAAGTCCGGTGTTGATTACGTTTACCCGTGAAGGATCAACCCAGTACAACCACACCATAAGGTAAGCCTTTACAGTAGAATAGTATGGAGACAATTATTACTGGGTTTGGAGGTGGAAAGCTAGGTGGAGAAAAGGTGATATAGGAAAGGGGAAGCAACTTGCGGAATTTCGGTAGACTTTCAGTGGACATTCGGCGGAAAGTACGCTGTGAATTGGGTACATCATTGGATTGGAGAGAGAGGAGAGACGACTGAGGAGTTGAAGGTGAAGGGGTAGGGGAGGTGATAGAGGACGGAATTCGGGGTCTGCCGTTTTTAATGCATATATGTGTACATTCAGGTCGACAGGGGCGGCCAGCAACTACAGCAATATTACTGAGCTTAATGTCCCTCATTTTTCATCCTTTCTTTTTGGACTATAATTCAATTTATTTGTTCCTTGTTGTCAGCATGATTTTCACTCTCTTATAAAAACCGTGATTGGGCAAACAATTGAATTGAGAAAGCGACAAATCTATCAGATTTCAAGAAATTGTTAACTGTTAAAGGTGAAATGTAAAGACCAAAAACAACTTTCTCTAATATATATTGTAGTCCTTGTTAAACTATGCCGATTTCCAAAGTTTCACTGAAAACTTCGGTTTACTTTTCGAGATATTATTCGAGTTCAAATTTGGAGAATCACCAATATTTCCGAAGTTTCTCCGATGAACGGTTTGGCTGAGGGAGACTGGGACTTTTTGTGACGTCACTTGTGACACGGAACAGTTTCACTTCCAAACATTTGTACTAAAACATCATCGACGAAAACAACGTATATCTATTAATTAAAATGTCGAAAGTACGCCATTTTGAATTTAGTCACTTCCAGTTAAAAAAAAGTTTAATATCTCGAAAACTATGACGAATTTTTCAAAACAATTTTCAATTCTGTTCATTGGGTTTCATTCTCCGTCAATTGGCCAAAGTTGTTTTGAGCTTTGCATTTCACCTTTAAGGGAATGAGCAAGTTTTGAGGAACCCCGACCAATGATTTCTTTTCTGGCCCATGAGGAGTCCATTAAATATAACTGGTGCTGCAATTTTCAAATAATCCACTCTACAAATGGAAATCACCACCTATCCAAAGACTGTTCAAGAGAAAATAACAAATAACAAAGGCAGCCCGATTCACCAATGTAATTTTTTGTTGGCCGAACTGAGTAGTGACTAGAAAATACTGATGAAGGCCATTTATGGGGAGTTTTTTATATTATATTTTGTTGGAATTGTCAAATGAAAATGTCAAATTGAAAATGTCACGCAAGATTTGCAAACTCCCCATTGATGGCCGAGACGTGTATTATGGTATTATGTTAAAAAACAAGTCAGACAAAATATACTTTGTAAATATCATGAAACCTGATTGCAATATTATAATTTTTTAGTTTTTTTTGTTACCGAAACATTAGACATTTTTCAACATTTTAACTTTTTGCTTTCATAGAATTCGAACTCTTAACGGCACAGCAAAATCTGGTAGCGACTTTCTTCCCATTGACAAGGTGCTTACATTCGTCGCTGGTCAGACTCGCATCGAACAGAACGTTACCGTTGTGAAGGATAATAACGTGGAACAAGATGAGAGTTTTCGTCTCGAGGTGACGTCATCCGATAACCGGGTTAATGTATTATGCCCTAAAATCGACTTTGTCATCAGGAATGACGACAGTAAGTACAGTGGTATTGTAATGTGAGTTGGAGAAAATAGGAAAAATACAATTCCATATTGAAATACGAGAGTAGCAAAGTACTCTTTTAACGTTCACATCTAGGGACACAGTTCAATTAAGCTAACAAGCAATCGTAAACAACAAAAAGCGCGCGCTTTCTTTAAAATGCGGATATTTAACTTTACACTCTACTTGTATTCATTTAGCCTTTGTACGATGTGTAAACTCTACCATTACTGTATCTGAGGAAACGAAGAATGCATCGTTCATGCTTAAAAGAGAGGGTACTAAGAATAAAGCATCTCCAATCTGGTAAGTACGATTTACATGACATCCGCTAAGGTAACACCTCCGATCCTCCAAAGAGCTGCTAGGATTGGATAATCAAAACAATAGATACCATTACATCTGCTCTTATTTGGAATAGGCTTTCCGATCATGTGCAACATGACCAATGGAATCATTAAGTTGAAATTGTAAATTGTATTGAATTATCTGGAATACATATAACAACTGGGTTTCGTATTTGATGGAACCATTAAGTTGAAATTGTACTAAGTACTAAGAATAAAGCATCTCCAATCTGGTAAGTACGATTTACATGACATCCGCTAAGGTAACACCTCCGATCCTCCAAAGAGCTGCTAGGATTGGATAATCAAAACAATAGATACCATTACATCTGCTCTTATTTGGAATAGGCTTTCCGATCATGTGCAACATGACCAATGGAATCATTAAGTTGAAATTGTAAATTGTATTGAATTATCTGGAATACATATAACAACTGGGTTTCGTATTTGATGGAACCATTAAGTTGAAATTGTATTGAATTATCTGGAATACATATAACAACTGGGTTTCGTATTTGATGGAACCATAAGTTGAAATTGTATTGAATTATCTGGAATACATATAACAACTGGGTTTCGTATTTGATGGAACCATAAGTTGAAATTGTATTGAATTATCTGGAATACATATAACAACTGGGTTTCGTATTTGATGGAACCATTAAGTTGAAATTGTATTGAATTATCTGGAATACATATAACAACTGCGTTTCGTATTTGATGGAATTGGGAAAGAAGGCCACTGGTTAATACTTGACTTATTTACCCAGGTACAGTACCGTCGATGGGACAGCATACGACAAAGCAGACTACAAACCAGTCAACAAAAAAACTGTCACTTTTCAACCTGGACAAGAGTACATGACATTGAGTGTTGAGATTGTTAACGACCAAGTTAACGAAGAAGACGAGACGTTTGCTGTTGTAATTGGTTCACATGTTAAAACTACACTGACGTCATCCCCTTGTACCAATATAACCATCAATAATAATGACTTGTGTAAGTAAGCCAGGAAGCCCACCTCTCTGCAGGAACAAACGCAGAAAGAAGGATAAATTAGGACAAAGATAGGGATAATTCATTAATAATTAATGAGCAATTGGTCCAACCAGGTTTATCCAATCGGTCACATGCATGGATCTTTATTATTCTTTATCATTAATAAAGACTGATTGTCTGTAACACAGGTCATGTAAATGTCTCAATTAGTGTCGGATCATTTACCTTTGCATTGCACCGACAGAATGTTTTGTTTCCGCTGCACCTCGGTTTTATATTCGATAAACACTCCCTCTTGCTTAATATATAAATGAGATCAAAGATAATGAGATGAGAAATGTGAAAACATCACTTATTTTCTTCTAATATATCAGAAATATCAATTGTAGATTAGTACCATATCATGTCAGGCTAAAAAACAATTTTTATCGATATTTTGTGGTTTAACAGCCGTATTTTATGCTTTATATTTTTGCACCTATTAGATATTTTGCGTCTCATCAAATACAAGATGTTGCGTGCCGTGCTTCTCCTAACACTTCTCTTGTGTTCTGACCAGTCCTCGCGTGCTCTATAACTGCACATAGCACGCACGCTCGTTTTATGTTATTACAATTAGCTGGATAAATATAACAATATATAGCTGAAATCTTCCTCAGCCTTATTACTTGCGTTTTCTGTATGAATTTTAATGTATTTTTATTCTTCATTTTTCAGTGCGCATCACAGAGAAGGAAGCGCAAGGTAGGATATGTACTGAACAAAATAAAAAACGTTAAACACTAAGACCTTCAAAGACTCAGCAATGTTTGTAATTGCAGTGTAATGCTATAAAATTGAATGATTTTCAGCTCAAAGTATATCAAATATTAAACTCGAAAATGCAAAATTTAGAACGAATTACGAATCGCTGTTCGAGAATTTCCCTTTGAAACTTACTACCTGTGGCCATGTTGTGACGTCACAACGTCAACCTTCCATGTAACTCAATGATACTCTTAGCAAATTAAACCTAACGTCTTTGCGATTTCTTTGTAAAATGAAACATTGCTGTGTGCCAAAATACACTAACTATTCAGCCAAAATTGAGTGAACGAAGAGGGTGAGTTGTGGAAGGTTGACGTTGTGACGTCATAACATGGCCACCAGGTAGTAAGTTTCAAAGGGAAATTCGCGAACAGAGATTCGTAATTCGTTCTAAAATTTGCATTTTCGAGTTTAATATTTGATATACTTTGATCTGAAAATCATTCAATTTTAGACTTGACTTGTCCTTTGATTTACTATTTACCTATTATTTAGAAAATGAGGTAAGAGAAGGAATCCCTGGCCGCCCCATCATGTGCCCCGTTAATTCTACTTTTTAGATCGCTAAAGCTATTTTTAGCTTTAGTTACCATGCCCGCGCAACCACTCTCTGACTTGTAGAATTCCTAAAAATACTCAACCTTACCTTGGTTTTTTCCTTTCGAAAAACGTTTTATTTTTTGTCATTACTGCGATTCTCAGTATTATGCGAACTCAGACATTCAAGCAGTCGGCTGGAACTTGGTTTTTCGCTGCCGTCAATCGACATAAAAAATCAGTAAACTTAAAAATATAAGTCAGAAGACCCACCAAATGGAAACCAAATATGATTTTGAGCTAAATTATGGATCATTTGGTCGAAGAATGTATTTAGTTTTGAATTCGTTTGAGTTGGCTTTTTGAATGATTGACGGGTAGCGAAAAACCAAGTTCCAGCCGAGTGTTTGAATGTCTGAGTTCGCATAATACTGAGAACCGCAGTAAAAAGAAAAGCAAAAGACTACACAGCTTCTGCTCCAAGATAACAAAGCAGTGGTCGCACGATTTCTATGATGTTTACATGCAAAGTCTGCACTGAATAAAAATACAAAACTGCCAGCGAAACAATATCGTCAACTCTCTGAGAAAAGGCCACAATTTAATTATCTAAGATTCATTGAAGGATTTTACGAATACTTAGGCGAATTGAGCAAAATTAAGGTGCTACAAATATAAACTACACAACGATCAAAGTCTAAGCAATCACGAAAACAAACTCTAAACTAAAGTTAATGTGGTCTTACCGGCACTTGTATTCAACAATTCAGTACGAAGTCTAAGCGTTATTCTCAGGTTGGAAAACACGAAGGAAACTTTACAAGAGCCAACATCACCAAAACCTTGAAGCACCAGCCATATATTGTGGACATGAAAATGTAATTCAACCATCTGCAGTCCTACAAGACGCCGGCTACAACAAAACGACTCCTTGCACTTATCGGTTTTCTCTGTCGAAGGACATGGCAAACTGAAGCTGTTTTCCTCTATTTAGAATCGTCTCAAGTGTCCCAAATTCACAATAATTTCAGTCAAATCCCAAAAGGATAATTTGGTAAAATCCTTTATTGAGTTTTCGAAGTAAAAATTTGTAAAATGTTCGAGAAAGTTGAGAAGATTTTCTTCTCTTGACTTCGCTCTATTTTGACTTTTGCGTAACGGCCTCCGCGACCTCGCCGCGACCTCGCCTTATATGATCTGACCAATCACGTTCCGTTCTAAATATATATTGATTCTAAAAATAGAATTAACGGGGCACATGATGGGTCAAGACCCCAATACGGTAGATTCCTTCTCTTACCTCATTTTCTCTTGTATTTACCTATTATTTAGATAATTTTTGTACCATTGTTGTGTAATCTCCGGGCCGCTGCCCCTCCTGACAGGATTAGGTTCACCTAAATGGCAGTAATTATGATTAAACTCAACTACTACAAACCTTCTGCTAAATTTGAGATATCTCAGTTCAAAGCAATTGAATATCCCAATTGTAACTTTTCTGATTTTAGAATACCATATATAATGTCCTAACTTTCGCCGTCGAGCCGCTGTACCCTGGGTTCCAGGGGCAATTGTATCCTCGCTCCGACGACGATTGTTATTTGGGTTGAAATTGTGACGGTAAAATTGCCTCTGGAATCAGGGAGTCGCTGAGTGAACAAATATTTTGAGCGAGTTTGCAGTTATAGTACTATTCAGTTATTTTCACCATATATTACCTATATGAAAATATTAAGAATAGCTGTACTTATAATTTTATTGTGCCTTTGCACCGGCATTTGACCATCCCACTCTAATTTTCTTATCCGTCAATTTTGTTGCAGTACTTCGGAAGAAAAGACAAAGCGCTATGGTTTTGTTTTACATAGCAGTTGGCTTGGTGGTTGCAATGCTTGTAGTGCTAACGATTTTCATCTGTCTTCTCTCTCGGTAAGTAAGTAAGGAAACATCTGTGGTATTTAGCATTTACTGGCATATACAAGAGAGTGCATAGATGAGCTCAATTCGTTCATGGGGAGCGGGGAGTGGGAGGCAATAAAATGCATGGTATAGTAAGGCTGTAAGATTTTGTTAGAAGAAAAACTGACCCCCGAGTTTGTAATAGTGGTTCATGCTTACGCCACTACAATATTCAGATTCTATTACATTACAATCAAGAGGTAAAAAAGAGGACAGAGAGCAAGTGGTTATTTTAGAACATGTGAACCTCTCTGTGTAAACAGACTTTCGATATAAGGTCCCAACGAACTACAGAGCACCGAGCGATGTTACACCGAGTGTCATATCACAACAAGACGGCCTTTTCATGGATATTTTACATGTTTTGTGTTATCAGATCATTAATTATCCATCTAATCACAACCTTTGTCGTTTCACAGGGTATTGCATCGTAAGCCGCCAGGACGAGCACCATCACACACGTGATCTGCTGTTTTGCACGCACGAGATGACAATCAATCTCAATAATACTAACGTTTTATTAACACAATTTAACAGAAAAACATCTAAAACATTCGTTTAAGATTGGTTGCCATTGAATCGTAATAATGTTGGCTACAGTCTGCGACGAGCGTCGGGAAAGTTGAACACAGCTCAACTTTTCCGACACTTACGGCTCTGTAGTAGACATTGTTCTGACTATATTGCGATTTAATGGTAAAACGATCGCAGACTGATTTATAATACCAATACAGCCAAACACGCACTCGCTTAATAACTTAACTGTCTTAGTAAACCTACTAGACGTACCAATGTATGGGGTACAAAGATACAAGGTAATCGTAATACCAATACAGCCAAACGCGCACTCGCTTAATAACTTAACTGTCTTAGTAAACCTACTAGACGTACCAATGTATGGGGTACAAAGATACAAGGTAATCATAATATCAATACAGTCGAACACGCACTCGCTTAATAACTTAACTGTCTTAGTAAACCTACTAGACGTACCAATGTATGGTGTACAAAGATACAAGACATTTTATATACATTGTACAATCATAATATCAATACAGTCGAACACGCACTCGCTTAATAACTTAACTGTCTTAGTAAACCTACTAGACGTACCAATGTATGGTGTACAAAGATACAAGGTAATCATAATATCAATACAGTCGAACACGCACTCGCTTAATAACTTAACTGTCTTAGTAAACCTTCTAGACGTACCAATGTATGGTGTACAAAGATACAAGACAATCATAATATCAATACAGCCCGGGCTTCAAGGTCTGTCAAGGGGGGGGGGGGGGGGGGGGGGGGGGGGGGGTTTTTACTCCCTTTGTCCAAGTGGTAGGGGTGATCGGCGCTCCTTTTAGGGTTCACATCAAAGCCGAAGCTCATTATCTTCCTGTGTGTACCTTTTAGGGTCGTTTTCAAAATCGACCGCCGATCGAACCCCTACCACTTGGAAAAAGGGAGTATTTACCCCCCCCCCGGAGGGATGGGAAAGCCACATACATTTACTGTAAATATGCAAATTAAACAACGGTCCTCACAGATAATGAACTTGGGCTCCCTATGGTCACATTGATCAAGTATTTTAGATCATCTGCTGAATAAGCCCTTTCACGGTTTTTCGCCGCCATTTTGAATTGGGGCAAACTTGGCAAAATTTATAGAAATCTGGATCATTTTGACTTGCCATAACTCTGCTCGATTTTGTTGGATTTTCAAAATTTAAACTTCGATAAACAGCAGGCATGCATATCAGTTGTTGGACTGAAAATAAGACCATTGTAGGAGTATTAACTACCTTTTTCGAGTCAATCTTCTTTTCACGAATGTATCTTAAAAAATAGATATTCACGTGCCGAACGTTTTATTTTGAAAACAAAAATCTTTTTTTCTCGATTTGTAGTCTTCCAATACCCATCGTATTACAGGACATGAATAACAAAGAAAACATCTTTGCTAAAATGGTAAGTTTTTGAAAATCCAACGAAATCGAGCGACAGTTACGGCAAGTCAAAGTGATCCAGATTTCTATTAATTTTGCCGAGTTTGCCCCAATTCAAAATGGCGGCGAAAATCCGTGAAAGGGCTTATTGCCTCAGTCACACACAGGCAGCCCAACCATTGCTTTTGAGGCTACTAAATAATTCAAAAAATGATAATTGCGTCATTTTTTGATGGGTTCCCTGTGGTAAAGCGCGCTCGCGCGCAATATATATGTTGGGTTCCCTGTGCTGAGTAATGTCCTATGTTGGGTTTCCTGTGTGCGTCCTGCGGGATGCGCCCGCAGCAAATGTGTATATTGAAACAAGGGAAAACAAGGTATGAAACTCCAGTCACATGATGGCCTGATGTGCGCCGTGTTTTGTTGGTGCACTTTTCCGTGAACCGAAGAGCCGAAGTCGTCGTACGCTACAGGCCCGTGGGGGGTACCCAGGGTGAAGTCGCTGAAGTTTTGAAAAATGGCGGAGAAGTTGATGAAGCAAAACATGATTTTTTCGATGTAAGCGTTTGGATTCTTTTCCTTATCCATGGTAAGTTTAGAAGTTCACAATTCATGTCAACTTTGAGTAGCTTTAGATGAACAATTTGACGGTTTTAAAGTAGTCCTTTTTCATTTTGAATGGTGGAGAATTGTATGTTGTGCTCGACACACGACAGTTTTGTTGAAAACTAAGCTGAACTAAATATATTTTCTGAATTATTTTCTTGAGGTTTTAGTAGTTTTTGCTCTAACTGTTCTCTAATAAAAGACATGAAAGGACTTGCCTATACTATGACAGAAGGGCTGCTTCAGTTATTTTTCATAAATTAAGCTTATGACCGAGCTATTTCACTTGTGTACAGTTGAAGCTGTCAGTTGTAAGAATTGAAATAAGACTTACATGCACACTGTACACTTCAATCAAGTTCAACAAAGAACCTAGTACTTTATCTGTTTAAACATTATGACTCTCTCATCTATGTTATTTTGTGCTTTCTTACAGTACTTCTTACAACACAAGCCGGAACGCCAACACAGTATAAACCTTCAGCTTCTGAAGGCAAAAATATAGACGAACTCAAATTCACTGACATCGAAGGAGTCATGATGAATGGCGATGGACTCATGAAGCAGCCGTGAACTAAAATATTAACAGTTGTTCTTTATTGTCATTGACATAGTACAACTCATTTAGCAAATACTATCATCTGAGAGAAACACAGAGTAATTTTAAATATGGTTCACGGAAGAACGTAAGTATATCGCACTCCGATGTTTGTTATTCATTCACAACTTCGTCGATTGTGGTGACAGGCATAAAATTTATTAATTTTGTATTTTTATATACAAAACAATATCCATAGTAATACTGATCAATATAGTGAATGAATTGTACAGAAAGAACGGCAAAACAGTGTGTAAAAAGCTAGTAAACTTATTTTAACTGATTGTTGAAATAAATACGTTTGTTTGTCATTTTGTTTATAAGCACTGATAGCAAAAATGTGTTGTGCAGTACTAAATATGGAGACTATTCTGCATTTATAAAACACAATGCCTCAATTTTAAAGCATTTTAATCGATAATCAAAACACAATACAAATACTATATAAAAGTCAAAACAGAAAACAAATAAAGTATATTGTAGATGTTTTGACTTATGTTTAGTGAAAATATAAATATTAAAACTTGCAAAAAAAAAGCACAATTCAGATTTGCCGAGCGCTTGCCGATGTCCTCTCGAATGTAAAATCCGACTGCCTCACGGAAAAGTGCACCAACAAAACGCGGCGCACATCGCGGCGCACATTGCACGACGCTCAAAATTTCAAAAATTAGTTTCTCAGCGTACGTTGAAGTTAGACGACTGACACTTACACAGTGTTTCGAGAATACGGTAAAGTTTAGTTATTCGAAGAAAAATTGAATTTTCACATCACATTGACAAAATTAGGGTCAAAAACGTATTTGTCACGTGACCTAGTTTCATACCTTGTTTCTATATACACATTTGCTGCGGGCGCATCCCGCAGGACGCACACAGGAATTAAGCCCAACATAGGACATTACTCAACACAGGGAACCCAACATATTTATTGCGCGCGCGCGCTTTACCACAGGGAACCCATCAAGAAAAGACACAAATATCATTTTTTGAATTATTAGTAGCCTCAGATGCAATGGTTGGGCTGCCTGTGAGTCACAATGTAAAACAAGATAAATACAAGTAAATAATGCGAAGCTCAAATCACATAACTGTGAACCATCCCAATATTCAATATACACCTTTTTCAACTAACGTTGTCGCGTTCAAAGCAACAAGCGTCAAGCCCAGACCGAAGTGAATGCTGATTTTGTGTTGGCAAATTATTCAAATGACACCTATTTTCTATAGAACGAAGTGTGATATGCAAACAAGCACGTGAAAATGTTCACAGTTTGTAATTAGTCCTTATAGAAATAATTGTCTTTAAATAATTGTCAGCATATAACCAGCATTCGCTTCGGTCTTGGCTTGACGCGTGTTGATTTGAAGGCGACAACGTTAGTTGAAATAGGTGTATATTGAAGTTATTCAGTTCCAAAAATAAACTTAGGCTTATTTATACACCTAGCTAATTTCAAAAACGTTGTCCAATAATAATCAAAAAAGCCAAATAGGATTTCATTAAAAGACAAAAGAAGTGCATTCAAGCTGAACTGTTTCTTTTCTTTTTTTTTTTATGAATTCGTATTTGGCTATTTGGACAACGTTTTTGAAATTAGGTGTATATATTTTAACTACTTCACTATTTCGTGCTGCTTTTGTCTCGATCATGGTTACTAATTGGATGATGGATGATCATGTGGATGTTCATGTAAATGGAGGTCCCGTCTCTCCAATCTACACTACCACTACACTTGAATTGGAGAGACGTAAAATAACCACTGCAGACGTAGACAAACCTCTGGCAGTGAGATTGTCCACTGGAGTTCGAAAACAGGGTTAACCTCAGGATTTCCATTTCAAAAGTCTAGAGTCTCTTGAATAAAGTATTATTAAATGATAGATCAATTTGCAAATATTTCATGTAACGACATCGTTTTCACCTATTCTCTTAGTTCATAGTCACTTGATATTAATTGCATATGTGTGACGTGTGGGGTCTTCCACGACCTGATTTTGGAGCAATCAGCGACGTTAAAGTGCCTATCACCCGGTCCTGTGAGATTGTTTTAAAAATCTATTCAATATAAGCTGAATATATAGTTGGTGGGTTCAGTATTTTGTGATTTGAACCTTGCGTTTATGAGTTATAGCAATGTTATAGAGGTTTGAAATCTCAATATGCAAATTTGATGACGTCTATTCTAAGGAATCATTTATTACACAAAAACGCCCTTGTGCTGATTATTGACATTTGAAAATTTACAGAATATTTTCACTGTGTATATAAATGATTTTATAACATTTTTTTTCATTGAAAAAAAAAAAGTCTAAACAAGTTATGGCAAATTCCTTAGTAGACGTTATCAAATTTGCATATTGAGATTTCAAACCTCTATAACTCATAAACGCAAGGTTCAAACCACAAAATACTGAACCCACCAACTATTCAGCTTATATTTTAAAACAATCTCACAGGGGTGATAGACACTTTAAGAACAAGGTTCGAAAGTTGATCCCAGTCGTAGAATCATAGATGTTACGATTATGTCCGATGCGTAGTGCAAATGTTTTATGTAAACCTTCGACCGTGAAGTTCTAGGTTTCGAATGAATCCGTGCCGTGATTTTTTTTGCCGCGATCGTGACGTGGGGCGTGGTTTTTCACTGTCACACGAAATCTGCTGCTAGTCTTTATTCTCCAATCATTTATTAATTAAAACTAACTAGCAAATCTCGTGATAGAATATGGTGGCAGTCGAGTCGTGTTGCGTGCGTTGCGATCGACTTAATAGGCAATTAGTAGAGTAGATGACCAATATAATTTAAACAAAGTTATATTTTCAATTAATCTTGTCATCACGATAATGAGATCCACCTCATTTCAACACTTTGTCAAAGCTGAAGTTCATTTTCGCTGATTTTCTTAATGATTGTTTCATCTGTAAAATCTCTTGTAGAAAATTAATATATGAATAAAATAATAAACAAATTATGATGATTCAATGATGAACATATCATGAGCTGATATTGTCATAATACCGAACAAAGTGCTCAGTATCAGTATGAATTGTCATTTCAAATATATTTTGTCAGCAAAATCAAACGTTGTTTACAGAATAGAATGGAATGGAATAGAATAGAATAGAATGGATTGGAATAGAATAGAATGCTTTCTCAGATACCAAGTATCATCTATGAGTTCAGTAAAAAGCCTCTTTTCCATCGAGCAATAGAGAGGACAAAGTGAAGCGGTTTCAAGTTCGATATTTGTACTTATTTTAAAAGATTTTGATAGTTTTCTTGAAGAAAATGAGAGCGGCAAAAACACTGCTCGGAAGACCAACCAAGACGTAAAATTGTTTGGATCATTTTTAATTTAAGCGATACAGCGTTTTGCAAAAATTCTGTAAAATCCTAATATATCGATATATCAATACACCTGTTTTCAAAAACGTTGACCAAACAGAAATAGCAAAATAGCAAAATAGCAAAATAGGAATTTTAATTAACGGTACCTTATTAACATAGGAAACAATGGGAAAGCATTTAAACTGAATACCGTAGAATTACGAAAGTAACGGCTACCCGAAAGTAACGTTAATTTTGAGACTTTTCTAGTAATTTTAATTTCTAGTAATTCCCGAAAGAAACATATTGGTAAACGGAAATGACAAGAACAGGAACAAGCATTTAAGTTCATGAAAGCTCTGTATATACAATAACTCAGTCGAACAGGAACATTTATTCAGAAGTCTTATTTAAGTCTTATGAAAATTATTAAAGTGACATAATGCTTATTCCACGGTTGTGTTTACGACGAATTTCGCGATCGTCTTCAATTATTCACGTATTTTAGCTGCCTGAAGTAACGGCTACCCGAAAGCTACCTCTACCTCTACCTACAATCTCTGATATCGATCCAGTCTGTTCTCTTTTCTCCAGCTAGTTCATGAAGCCGTAAATCACTCTTCGTGGAGATGCAATAATAATAATAATAATAACTCGTGACAACAACTTGTGCAGCCATTTAATAGTCCGGCCGGCCTGACAAGGCGCCGTGTCTAGCATATCATCTACATATTCTGCTAACAGTACTTGTAGAAATAAAAATATTTGCAGCAAAATTTCTTCTTTCTGCAGAAGCAGATATTTTGCCCATATAATTCTATTTCGAAGGTCTTCCGAGTATGCTTTCGGCATGTCTGCACCGCAGTTGTTTTCTGCTTGAATGCTTTACCTTTGTTTCCTATGTTAATAAGGTAATTAAAATTCCTATTTTGCTATTTTGCTATTTCACTATTTCTGTTTGGTCAACGTTTTTGAAAACAGGTGTATATAGTAATTTGCATAATCCTAATTCTTTGATTTTAGCTATTATTAAACCTGAATCTAAACCCAATTAACATTTGTAGTATGTATGTGAAAAAATAATTGAAAAATTTGAACTTTAGAGGGCTTATTCAGCCATTTTATGATGAAAATTACCCACAATGCACCCGATATATTGATATATCGATCTATATTGCTTTTACAGAATTTTTGCAAAGGGCTGTATATAGTAGTCGATGGATATATCAAAGACATTTTACTTTCGGTGAGCAAACAATGACTTTTACTAGTGATTTTAATGAAGTTGCTTTGAACCCGCACTGTATATCAATGCTTAAGTGTAATAAACAAATTAGGACATGTTAAGATCATGATATTGTTTTTATTCACTCGATTTTAATGACAAAACACTCACTCGCTCGCGGACGTTCGATCGCCTGTCATCTCATTTATATTCACAATCCACATATCACTTTCCACTTTGGGTCTGATAATGCCGGTGCCCGACGAAAGCTCATGCAGGCTAATAAAACACGTTACACCCAGTAGTTCACGGCCGCATTTGCTTTAATACCTCTATAAAACTAAGAGGATGTATAGACTTGTATGGTATGTTTAATCACAGAATAAATGATCTTATTGTTTAAATAAATTGTAGTGGCTTCATCTGCATTTAAAATTTGTTTAATGAACCAAGCTTTCGGCCATTGCGGCCATCTTCAGGGTTATGAAGATCTTATTGTTGTTTAATATCCTTTGAAGTAGTCCGCGTATATATCATGACAACTATCTTGTTATTTACTTGCTTGACAATCATGTTGAATTAAACACCCAAATATTTCATATCTTTCTCTTCTTTTGGATTATACTGGACACTAATCTCATGCTTGTTGTTGATCAGTGGATGTTTATACCGATTATTTTCTTGGTATTCCTGTGTTGCCTCACATGATTAGTTCATACATTTCTGCACGTACGTTTTATTCACACATTCATGTTCTGAACACGACTTTTGGAAATTCATTCAGATTGCAGTACTACTATAGGTAATTGGTAAGCGGTCCATAAATACGTCGACTGAAATTTCTTCATTGCTGGAAGTATCACGATCGATTTCGTGACATTTCAACAGTAGACACTGTTCTTTACGATTTATTGAGTGCTCTTATGTGCGCAGTCGTGCGAAGTGGAACATGCAGTCGATTGTTTGTGCAGTCGACCAAAGATTGATAGAAGGAGAGATAGATATACTTGTATGCATTTTCTCACTCTACCAAAATAGCAATACTAAATAGCCATACTAAATAGAGTGCAATTTAGAAAAGCGTGATAACCAAATAACTAATTAGTACTAAATAGCACTAATGAAACAATAGAAAACAATAGAAATAACACTATTTAGTACTATATAAAGTTAGTACTGTGGAAATTGCAGCCAGGATTCATAATTATAATAACAAAAGTGATTGACTCTGGCTTAAACTGCTGGGCGATCAGAAGTCCTCGAAGATCGCCCAGCACGCAAATGAAACTGGGCACGAGTTTGACTTAACGACGGCTCGGGTGGTAGAAAGTGAGAACAACTGGCATCAACGGCTGTTCTTGGAAGCATGGTATTCTGAACTAGATAACAACTCAGGGAACGATCATATTCAAATACCGAATATTTATAGGACACTTGTAAATTCTAAACAAAAACAAAAAAAAGCGCGCGCAAACCGCTAATTTAAATAAGCGCGTGCAACACTAACGTTTTTTCACACTGAAGAAGGTCCGAGATGTGGACCGAAACGTCTGTATTAATTTCACACAGTTTAAGCCAGAGTCAATCACTTTTGTTATTATAAAGTTAGTACTATTTCACGCTTTTCTAAATTGCACTCTAGCCATGCAAAATAGCCATGCTAAATAGCCATACTAAATAGCCATGCTAAATAGCCATACTAAATAGCCATAAATAGCCATACAAAATAGCCATACTAAATAGCCATACTAAATAGCCATACTATATAGCAATACTACCAAGCTCTCAGGAACACAAGGATATTGATCATTTCAGCATCGTAGAAAGGCTCTTAATGGTAGTATTCAAAAAATGTTGATTTGAAGAAAACGAATCTAGAACAATCAATCCAATCTCAACCGCAACTACATGAACAAAGCGCTAAACCATTAGCGTGAATAAATACAATTTTGTCTGCATGTGTCTGTCTGTCATACTTAGAGTGCAAACCATATGTCCGTGAAACAGTACTAACTAATTAGTACTAAATAGCACTGATGAAACAATAGAAAACAATAGAGATAACACTATTTAGTACTATTTAGTAATATAGTACTATTTCACGGACATATGGTTTGCACTCTACTATATAAAATTACTACATAAAAGTTATTTTGTTTTCGACTTATTCATATTCTTGTGAAATTGTTAGCGTATTTTATAATAAAACATGACGTACGAACACCAATTTATCCATTCACTTACACACTTGAATGACTTCAGTGTTGATAATTCTAAGGGGTTTCATAAGCAGTCATTTGGAATCGCTACTACGATAAAAACGGGCAAGACAAGTGTTCTTTCAACATGTCGTTTGTTGTGCCACTGCAGTTTCTATTTGTGGTTGTCGTCACCTTCCCTGTCTATGGTACGTAATAATAATAAATAATAATATTATATATAACGTCAATGAGGGTTGATCATGTAATTTCAAAACTTATATGACAAAAATAAGATTATCATAGCTGGAAAGAGCTCGTTGAAATTAGTAAAAATGTGAAGTTTGGAAAAGATCACTTCACAAATTGCGAAGATATGAATTTTCAAAGATCGAAATTTTGTATGAAAACCTTTGGAAATTTACGCTGGTAGGCAACTCTTCATATCTTCGCAATTTGTGAAGCGATCTTTCCCAAACTTCACATTTTTACTAATTTCAACGAGCTCTTTCCAGCTATGATAATCATTTTTTTGTCCTATGAGTTTTGAAATTACGTGATAAACCCTCATTCCAAAAGTTCAACAACGCTTTACAATTCCAATACAGTCGTATTTAATTTATTAATGATCTTTGGTAAAATATATATTATTTACAGATAGAAATTGAGGGAAAGTTAAGGTAACTCCGTTTTAATTATCGCGCACTCCTCTATGACAAACTTTGGGTCATAACTTCCTCTGCTTTTATGCAATTGCCATAAAACATTGGCAACTATTAGAGCTATCATTCACCTATAATACAATATAAAACGGAAGCCTGGACACGCGTCTGCTTTAGGAGGCTAAGGCCTACGGCAAACGTCGAACTAACCATGAACTTAATTCAGTCGAACCTATTAATTTTGAAGTAGGTTCAAGCCAAGTCGGAAATTACGATTCTAGAGCGCACTTTGCCACAAAGTACAAACGCCTTTTCAAACACAAAACGACGTTCTAACCATGAACCTGTTTCAAAATTAATAGGTTCGACTGGATTAAGCTCATGGTTAGTTCGACGTTTGCCGTAGGCCTAAGTCTCGCTGAAGTCGGCTTCTAAAGCGTCACTCAATAACTAAAGCTTGGATCAGTTCGTTCAGTTACGTTATTTTAAGCGCGCCAAGTTTAAAATCTTAGTCAAGTGAATCTTATGTTATTCTCTAATAAACATCGAATAAGAAAACTTAATGAAACAGAATGGGCGAATCTTGAAAAAAAAAAAAATATTGCAAAGACCGTTGTGTCATTATTACTTTGGAAGTCTTTCTTTGTAAACAAGTCAATGATGCAATAAGTTTTACGTTCCCAAAGCAGTACGATTGACAGCTGTCAAAACGTATGTCGTATACCGTACTCCCTGAAGTGATAGTCGTTAACCAATCAAAATCAACGTAGTCAATCATCCATACTAATTTTCCAACTGCTCGCATTTTAGCGTCAGTAAGTAAATGTCGCCGAAAACAATAGAATTCTGCCCAATGGTTAATATTTTGAATGAAAGTTTTGGAATAATAATAATAATAATAATCATCATGATAATCAATTTAAATAGCGCTATTCCTAATTTATCCATTAGCGCTTTACTGAATAAATAAATGTGCTCATTTTCTTTTCCTTAATTTCATCAAGTAATCCGTTTACATTTTTTGTACAATCGATGTTATTCCTTTTTGAAAGCTTATGGGCTTTGTTAATAATGCATTTCTGTAATCGAATTCTATGAGTTCTATGAATTAAACATATGCATGTATGCTTAACCTGTTAACCAAGCACTTAAGTGTCCCCGTAAATTCACTCTTAAGTAATTCACTTACGAAAGCTTTTAAGCTTAAACACTTAGTGTTGGTTCAGCCTGTTCCTTTGCTTGACTCGAGCCTCTGGCAATTTAGCCTGTGAACAGGCTCTCCAAGGGGAGGGGGGAAGGGGAGGGGGAAGGAAAGGGAGGGGGACTGGGGAAGAGTGAAGAGGGGAAGGAGATCCTGTAAACATTCTTTAGAGAAAACTGTTCCATGATACCAGAATATGGTATCAGCCTCTGATTGGTCAATTTCGTAACAACTGATATTTTGACATTCAGCATGCCCTGTATATGAACAAGTACAACTGTAAACAAAATGGAAATTTTTTGATAGAACTCAGTTTGAACGTGTGTTTATGTTTAGAGGAGTCTGTTAAACAAATTGAACATGTTACTAGTCTTAAAAGCGAGCAGAAAGCCTGTATAATGTCTACTGCAAGGAAAACTGATGACTTGGGGTATTCTTCCTACGGGATTCGCGAAAGACAACTGTAGACTGCAAACACCGTCATCGTAGTTACGCCAATCATCTCAATAATGAAAGACCAAGTCGCACTCATGAGCATGAATGCAATCGCTTTAGAAGATTTTGAAGACGAGAAAGAGCTGTGGCAAGGATTTTGAGGTGGATATTATTTATTTTCTCATCTCAGAGTAGTGGATCATCGCTGTTTGACCGCGCTGTTTGACCCATTACAGTATTTGCCGATAGCGACAACGTTTTAAAACAGCACAGCACAGAACTGGACTGGATACTCTTCTCCTCTTTGAAAGGGGAATTACACATAAAGCCGAGCTGATGTTAGCCTGATGTTAGATCAGTTTTTACTGTCTGTGTAGTAGCCGTTATAATTAGAAGCTCTTTCAGTCTTTTGTTTCTTCAAACAGAATATACATGTATCCATACTCTAGGGAATCTTGTATTGAACGATAACATTTGTATTTCGCTCGTTTATTCGTTGTATTTTATCGGGATTTTATTATGCCAGTAAATTTTAACTGAACTCTTCTTTATGCGTATGGTTAACTTCGAGCGAGCTGTCAAACTCACATGCAAATTGATCGAAGCGTGACGAAAATCATTAAGGGGCGGAACAGGATTCTCTGAAGATTGTTCTCAGGCTCTCCCTCCCCTCCCTTTCCTTCCCCCTCCCCTTCCCCCCTCCCTTTGGAGAGCCTGTTCGCAGGCTAGGGGCCGGTTGCATAAAATCTGAAATGGTTTGAAATGGTGATATGGTAATTCAGTGACGTCAACGCAGGCATCATTTATTATACAAAAGCGCCCCTTTGCAAATTACTGACATTTTAAAACTGGCAAAAAGTTATTCTACACCTTATATAAATGATGTTAAACTTTTGTTTCTATTTTAGAAAAGAGTGCTACTTGAAAAAATATAAATAACTTACGGCAAATGCCTGCTTCGACGTCACCTAATTAGCATATCACGATTTCAAACCTTCATAACTCGCAAATACGAAGCTCAAATCACAATATACTGAACCATCCCACTATTGATGATGATGAAGACTTTATTTCACGAGGGTAACACATAAAAGTGAAATACACTTACAAACTTACAAACTATTCACTAATACACTTATAAACTATTCACTTTATATGTAATCGAAAGAAACAAATAATTAAAGTGCCTATCACGCCTATGAGATTGTTTTAAAAATCTATTCAATATAAGCTGAATAGTTGGTGGGTTCAGTCCCAGGGGGGGGGGGGGGGGGGGGGGGGTTACTCAGGGGTATCAGTGACGGGGAGGTGCGAAGTCTTTTTGGGGGTTTGAAATTCGCGGCTTGGGACTTTTTGAGGGTTTTTCATTTTTCTGGTGGACTTTTTTTGATATAAAGATTGTGACAAGGACTTTTTGGGGGGTTGATAAAAATGATATCCTACCGTTCTCGATTTTATGCGGATAATTTTTTTGGGGGGTTACGATTTTGGGCCGTTGGACTTTTTTGGGGGTCTTGTTTTTGGGTAATGGACTTTTTTTTGGGTTAAAATGTTTGGTCTCATTCGCACCTCCCCGTCACTGATACCCCTGAGTGCCCCCCTGGGGGTTCAGGGGGGGGGGGGGGTGTTCAGTATCTTGTGATTTGAACCTTGCGTTTATGCGGGTATAAAGCTTGAAATTTCAATATGCAAATTTCTAAATAAGTTATGGCAAATTCCTTAGTAGACGCAGGAGCTCATTACTAGGAGCCTTCCTCTCCTATAATAGGTTTGTACGACATCGTATGCACGAATTGAGCTAAAAATAGAACACTCATATATTATAAATTTCGCGCGATTAACCAATCATGTCGCGTTATTATTACTTGGGCTTCCTGTGGAACGCCCAAGTCTAAGATTACAGACGGTTATTCTTTTTTTTCTACGCCAAATGTGCAAGTGGTCACCATAGCGCATGCGCATGCTAATCTTCTCTGTATCGTTCCAATTTTTGAGTATACAGAAGTTGTGGTCAGCAGCTTATCAACGAAATTCAAGATGGCAGACGTACGTAACGATTAATCAAATCACCAGCAGCATTCAAAAAGGATTTTGCCGTGCTCCCTTGCTCGAGCCAGTCGAGTCGTTCATTAATACTGCTTAGTAAATATGCAAATATCCTAGGGAATACTTTTTGGCCTTGCAATTCTGTCTGAAAGTGTATTTCTAACAGATGTCTGTGGCTTAGTAAGAACTCGATCGTAATCAGTTTTATTGAGTTTGTGAAATCGTTTCTTGCAAGGTAATCGAAATGTGCTTCGCCAGCTTGTCAGCTAGGAGTGTGAGTGTTGAAGCTAATTACGTATGTATGCTCTACACGTAACGAGTGACTTAAATTCTGCAAGTAATACATGTAGGCTAAAACTACTTCTGTATGATGATACAAGCTATTAGGTTTCACATTTAAAATCTATCAAAACAGCTTTATTAAGAAGCCCAAGTTCACGCTAGTAGAGCGTCTAGTTATTATTATTACACAATAGGAATTTGACGTCAGATTCAACACTGTTTTGCTTTCAACGAATTCCAGTGATTCTAGTGAAGAATCAGAATCTAGTGAAATCTCAGCCCAGTTTCGTCGTCTGACTTCAGTACTTCATCGAGCGAGGAAGAACAATGATTGAAAACATTGAAAACATTAAAAACAAAACAAATAAACTAACTCCAGGTATTATTATTTATATCAAATCTTCAAGTGCGAGAACTTCTAAAAACAAAGCTAGTTCAAAGGCCAGTTCAAAACCCGGCCAAAAAAACAAACATATTCTACTCTTACTGAGAAGGAATTCAACGATCTGGTATCATGGATAATCTCTTACGAAGAACCTAATTAAACTTGTGCAGGACTAGCAGTGAGAACCAAGCTATTGAATATTCCAAACCGCCGGTGTGTTTTGCTAATTAGCATTTGTTGTCTGAAACGCAGCAAAATGAATCACGAACTTTGAAGTAGGTTTTTGTCGAAAATTATCGACATTGACACAAAGTTACTTCTAAAACAGCGAAGTGAGGTACAGAGGAGCTTCTTTTTCTGTGGCCTGGATGAAGAATTTATCGCATTTTTATTCAGCGGCTGATCTTGGAGTGCCGGCTTTCTTGCCTTCTTTGAATTGCAGCCGACGCCTTTGGCGAAAGAACTTCGCATACACTCAGTGATAACCCTCTTGTTTAAGTGTTCTTTGCAGCTCTTTAAGGCACGGTTCGTCGGTTGAAAGTTTCAGTTGTTTTTCGACAATCTTTCGGCGAAGAAGGTCTTTACCAAAGTGCAAATTTGTGTGGTTGGTTATGTTGGCGTCGCTATCCAAAAATCAGTGATGATGAAGTACGTGATGGATTTTGCTTCATCAGAGTCGAAATCACTGTGAGAACGCTTCATTTTTACGTAGACTAAATCATGAATCAAAAACCAACAAAATAAAGTTGATAAAACAGAAATAAACATATGAAGTGATAGGTATCGCCAAACTAAAAGTCGCCACTAAGCGCTCTGGCAGTATGTCAGTTTATTGATACATGTGATACATTCATTGTACACAGTTCGTCTCGTTCTTGTGCAAGGGAAAAATAGACTTGGACTTCCATGGATTAAGAATATCAATATTTTGGATCAAGTCCGCGCGTCTTCCGTTTGGCCACCATTTTATTTTTCAATTTGAAATTCTTATTTGCATATCTAAAAAATAGCACAATTTGTGCAGAAGATGTCGTATGAACCTATTACTAGAGGAAGACTCCTAATAATGGGCTCCTGGTAGACGTCATCACATATCAAACTTATGTTATACAAAAGGTCATTGTTTCACATATGCAGATGAGGCGAGTCTTGTTTAGGCGAAAAACAGCATGATTTTGATACATTTTTGCTTTTTACTGCATTGTTAAAATACAAAACAAAAACCTACCAACGGAATATAACAGACGAATATGTAAGGAATGAATAAGCTGGCAATTCAAGCACAAATAAAGAGGTTTGAAGGTGGCATTTTCCGTTTCTTCAAAATTGATCGAACTGAAATCTCTGAAGAGATCTAGATATGGGAGAGCGTTAGATACGCTACACACAAATATCCTTTGAATTCTTTGGGAATTGTGTCAATCAAAAACCTACCGCCAGATTCAAATGCTCTGTAATGATACGCGCGTTTTGATATAAAATACATGTATATTGGATATAATTAAGCGGTGGCAAAATGAAATCTAAAACTCTTTGTTTGGTAATCGTGAACATCATATTGGTGCTCTTTATCCCGGTCTGTATGTAGAAGCTACATAGACAAATACATTATGGCTCGGAAAGAACGTTTTTGAAGGCAACTTTAATATTTACACACAAGATCAATAGGTCTGAAGTTCGAATTTGTGATCTATTTTCCCCTGTTGAGGAATATGCAGCTCTATAGCATCCTCTTTTATACTTCTAATTTACACATTGTCAAAGGCGGAAAAAGATCAATTGAGAAATGCTTTATTTAGCGGCCAAAGAACAAATTGCTCGATTAATCGCGCCTCAAACGTGCTTTTAATAGTAAACAAAGCACATTTGTAATTCAATAATTTCATCTTGCACAAGCGCATTCAAAAACGTTGTCCGCGTGATACTGTGTCCCAACAGGAGCAAATGTTCAATGATGCAGGACATAAGTTTGATATGATTTGCATATTGAGATTTCAAACCTCTATAACTTATAAACGCAAGGTTCAAATCACAAAATACTGAACCCACCAACTATTCAGCTTATATTGAATATATTTTTTAAAACAATCTCACAGGGGTGATAGGCACTTGAACACTTTCGTAGCCTGCGTGGCGGTCCAAAGGGTACGGATCGGAAGAACTAGAGATCGGAAGGGATCGGAGGGGGAAGGGGAGGGGGATTGAGGAGAGGAGGGGGAAAGGAGGGGAAATGGGGAGAGAGGGGGAGGGAGCCGCCTGTAGCGAAGACCCTTGATTTTACCGAACGACCCCAAATTAAAAATTCCTAGTCCTGCATGTTGTCAAGTGTCATCTGTCAGAATTACCCAACCACGTTTGAGTTCATATCAAACATGCATTACTTCCGTTTCTTGTCAAAACATTGAGAGGATTCTATCGTCAAAAAACTAGTAATCGAATCGAATATCAATCGAAAATAACGTGAATGTCAAGTGTGTTGGTTATGCGATGTGAGTTTAAGAGTAAAGTGTGGATCTTGTTCGCTAAAGTCCTACATAAATCTCTTCAAGAAGGAAATAAATCAATCGTCTGTAACGCTCTCTGCCGATGCGTAGACAATGTCGACCGCAGTAAGGCATCTTCGAGATTGTCGAGATTACAAAAATGGTAACACTTTATTTAAGCCCATGGCTTCAACTTCCAGTAATCTGGTGTTTGATAATGCTCACCAAAGGAATGATAACTAGAATCACTGGCCTACGGCTACGACCAGTGGCTGTGCTTCGTGCCATCAACAACAGGAGTTTAAAATATTGAGTTGAAAGATTAGACTTTTACCAGCCAGTCGGCAAAACAGCCAACAAGTCCTTCCCTCGGTAGAGTCGCTCTAGCCCTTCCCGTTGCTCTTTCTGAAGATCATAAACTAATCCGATGTTCTTCAGGACCTTCAGAGAACTTCAAAACTCGTCAAAATCACCTCGTCCACCATATTTATCGCTTTATAAAGGCCTACGGCAAACGTCGAACAAACGGCCATGAACTTAATTCAGTAGAACCTATTAATTTTGAAATAGGTTCAAGCCAAGTCGGAAATTACGACTCTGGAGCGACTTTGTCACAACGCACAAACGCCTCAGTTTCAAACAGAAAAAGTCGCTCTAACCATAAGCCAATTTCAAAATTAATAGGTTCGACTGAATCAGTTAAGGTCATGGTTTATAGTTCGACGTTTGCCCTAAGAAATCTGCAAAGCGTCAACATCGATTGTCAACAACGTGTTATAGGCTTCCACCAATGACAATTCGTCTCGCGCCGGATCAATCAATGAGAATTTAGCGTTCGTCTGCAGGACGTAAAATTTGGTAAAGTCAAGGGTCTTCGCTGCAGGCCCTCCCTCCCCCTCTCTCCCCATTCCCCCTCCTTTTCCCTTTCCCTCTCCGATCCCTTCCGATCCCTAGTCTCTCCGATCCTCTTCCGATCCTCCTTCCTTTGGGCCGCCACGCAGGCTAACACTTTCGTAAAATAAGTGAATTACTTAAGAGTGAATTCACTTAAGTGCTTGATTAAGCATAAATATCTTTAATTCATAGAACTCATAGAATTTGATTACAGAAATGTATAATTAACAAAGCCTATAAGCTTTCAAAAATGAAACATCGATTGTACAAAAAATGTAAACGGATTAATTGATGAAATTAAGGAAAGAAAAATGAGCACCTTTATCTATTCAGTTATTTGTGCGAGCTCGTCTTTTGCAGGAAAAATAAACTATAAATGACAAAATTTGCTTGTCAAATCTTAAAATGTGCATACATGCATGCTGCAAAATAGCGCTAAATAGCACAAAAAATTTATTTTCACCCTGAAAATATATCTCCAAATTAGTCCAAATAAACACACTTACAAAACAAGGCTATGATATGTTTATAAATTATAAATATTGAAGGAAATTTTAAACTGAAAGTAAAATTTTCCATGACGCTCTTAGTTTTACGGGACCTCTAGGGCTCGGGTAAATGTACGGACGACTTCTGCACTTAAGAAATGGGCGCAACACGTTAAAAGTGGTCACTTACGATACTCGTAAGAATTAACTCATTCTTTTGCTCACTTAAGAGTTTCACTTAAGTATTGGATCTTACGAGTACACTTAAGTAAACTTGTAAGTTTTATGCAACCGGTCCCAGGAGGTCACGGGTTCAATAGACCTCTTTAGCTTCGTATGTAAATTGCCCATTTCAGATCATGTGATGTAAACATGGTGTTCCCTGGAGAATTAGTCCTTTCAATATGAACGAATTAATTTCAGAAATAGAAAAGAACATATTCTCCAGAGAATATCATGTTTACATCACATGGTTTGAAATGGGCAATTTGCCTACAAGCTAAAGAGGTGTATTTCCCTGAAGAACAGGCCGAATTGATTAGCGATATCTTGAGGGGTATTATATTCAATACCGTTACTGATTATTTTACTAGGTGTAATATATTTCTTGGATTTTAAATTTATTATCTGACCGATAATTCTCCACGTTTCCTTGGTATTACCTTTAAGTGTTTCGATTTTCACTTTGTAATAAGTTATTTTGCTTTGTTCTTTTACATGTGTTAAACAACTGGAGTATTAGTAATGTAGTTCGTAAGGTTACATCAAGCGTAAAAAGTCTCAGAAAAATACTGAGCCCAGACGGGAATTGAACCCGTGACCTCCTGGATACTAGTCAAGTCACTGAGCCACTGGGAACTCAAGACCTGTCTAATCACATGAGTTGCCAGTGGTTCAGTGCTTAGAACGCCTGACTAGTATTCAGGAGATCACAGGTTCAATAGACCTCTTTAGCTTGTATGCAAATTGCCCATTTCAGATCATGTGATGTAAACACTGATACTCTCTGGAGAATTGTTCCTTTATATTTCTGAAATTTATTCGTTTATATTGAAAGGACTACAGCCCTTTGCAAAAATTCTGTAAAAGCAATATAGATCGATATATCAATATATCGGGTGCATTGTGGGTAATTTTCATTATAAAATGGCTGAATAAGCCCTCTAAAGTTCAAATTTTTCAATTATTTTTTCACATACATACTACAAAGGTTAATTGGGTTTAGATTCAGGTTTAATAATAGCTAAAATCAAAGAATTAGGATTATGCAAATTACTATATATTGATATATAGAGGTTATTAGTCGGCTAAGCATCTAATACGGCTGTGTATTTTTACGAGTCATTTGGTATTTTGGCGAGCCTTTAGGCGAGCCAAAATACATGACGAGTAAAAATTCACAGCCGTATTAGATGCTTAGCCGACTAATAAGTTGTTTATTATATTTTTGTCAAAGAAACTAGCTATTCTGGTGAAAGAAAAACAACAAATTACAGTGAAATTTCTGTACGAGCGCGCGCTAGCCAAAACTGTCAATTTCTCGCACGCTGATTGGTTAATTTTCATCACACGATTCTGCATGAATGATTGGAAAGCCAGTTTGAAGTAACTACCCAAAATATGGTCCCATATTTCGCGCGTTCTTGTGCATATTTCGTGCGTTTTTTGACAACAAATATAATAAATAGAGGTTATTAGTCGGCTAAGCATCTAATACGGCTATGTATTTTTACGAGTCATTTGGTATTTTGGCGAGCCTTTAGGCGAGCCAAAATACATGACGAGTTAAAAATTCACAGCCGTATTAGATGCTTAGCCGACTAATAAGTTGTTTATTATATTTTTGTCAAAGAAACTAGCTATTCTGGTGAAAGAAAAACAACAAATTACAGTGAAATTTCTGTACGAGCGCGCGCTAGCCAAAACTGTCAATTTCTCGCACGCTGATTGGTTAATTTTCATCACACGATTCTGCATGAATGATTGGAAAGCCAGTTTGAAGTAACTACCCAAAATATGGTCCCATATTTCGCGCGTTCTTGTGCATATTTCGTGCGTTTTTTGACAACAAATATAATAAATAGAGGTTATTAGTCGGCTAAGCATCTAATACGGCTATGTATTTTTACGAGTCATTTGGTATTTTGGCGAGCCTTTAGGCGAGCCAAAATACATGACGAGTTAAAATTCACAGCCGTATTAGATGCTTAGCCGACTAATAAGTTGTTTATTATATTTTTGTCAAAGAAACTAGCTATTCTGGTGAAAGAAAAACAACAAATTACAGTGAAATTTCTGTACGAGCGCGCGCTAGCCAAAACTGTCAATTTCTCGCACGCTGATTGGTTAATTTTCATCACACGATTCTGCATGAATGATTGGAAAGCCAGTTTGAAGTAACTACCCAAAATATGGTCCCATATTTCGCGCGTTCTTGTGCATATTTCGTGCGTTTTTTGACAAAAAATATAATAAATTGATATATCGTGGCGGCCAGAATTTTTGCAAATGACTGTATAAGGTAATTTGTCGCTTGGTAATAGTTAGTAAAGTAGTTCGTAAGGTTTCATCAAGCGTAAAAAGACTCAGCCCAGACTGGAATAGACCTCTTTAGCTTGTAGGCAAATTGCCCATTTCAGATCATGTGATGTAAACATTGATATTCTCTGGAGAATTACAGCGTTTTGCAAAAATTATGTAAAATCCTAATATATCGATTTATTATATTTGTTGTCAAAAAACGCACGAAATATGCACAAGAACGCGCGAAATATGGGACCATATTTTGGGTAGTTACTTCAAACTGGCTTTCCAATCATTCATGCAGAATCGTGTGATGAAAATTAACCAATCAGCGTGCGAGAAATTGACAGTTTTGGCTAGCGCGCGCTCGTACAGAAATTTCACTGTAATTTGTTGTTTTTCTTTCACCAGAATAGCTAGTTTCTTTGACAAAAATATAATAAACAACTTATTAGTCGGCTAAGCATCTAATACGGCTGTGAATTTTAACTCGTCATGTATTTTGGCTCGCCTAAAGGCTCGCCAAAATACCAAATGACTCGTAAAAATACACAGCCGTATTAGATGCTTAGCCGACTAATAACCTCTATATATCAATATATCGGGTGCATTATGGGTAATTAAATAATACTTCTTTGAGTTTCCAAACTTATTAAATGAAGCAAAATTTACAAACAACAAACGCAAGACTAAAATAAACATTATAACTAAATATTTCTACCAACTTTGCTGGCGTTTACCCGCTTTAAGGGGAATTTTGGATTATTTAATTGCCCATAATGCACCCGATATATTGATATTTCGTAGCGGCCAGAATATTTGCAAATGACTGTAACTTACAATTATTTAAAGATTGTTTGTGCGTATAGGATTCATTAAAATTCAAAGAAAATAAGCTTCATCTACGCTGTTTGTTTTTGACGGATTTATTCCGAGTTTTCGGGTTCCAGACCCATCGTCAGGGAAATGATGGTACAATGCAATGCTTCAATCGAAAATTACGTACAATAACACAACAACAATGGTTACTAAGGTCTCAAGGTAGTTAAGGCCTGGGTCAGGAGCAAAAAACGAAAAAATAAGTTATTTTGACATTTAAACGTGGTGACTAGAGATAACTAGACGAAACTTGGCACAATGATATAAAACTTTAGGGCAATTATGCTTAACTTCATTTTAAGGCTTAGAGTGATCACGTGACCACGTGATGTCATTAGATATTGATTCAAAATTCGTTTTATTCTCCGCTCACGAGTTTTATTTACAAATACAAGCTGATGTATCTATCTTACTTCAATTACCGAGTTGTACGAATTCCTGCATAGAGATTGGGATTTTCTTTAACACTTAAGGATATATTTGCTAAAACAAGTCACGTGACCTGAACTTTTAAACAATTTTCTTTAATATTTCTTTCACCAACATAACAGTACGAGATCTCTATGCAGCATGTTATTCAGCTCTATTAGAAGCATTGATTTTGATATTAATTTTTTTTGCCACTTACAAAACTCGAAAGCGGATCCACGAATTAGTGTTTTTCTGGATTATGACGTCATAGATCACGTGACCACCACAAAAAGCATATCAAAATTTTAAGGATGTCAAAACTAACAAAATATATAAATATGACTTGAAAATGTATTTCCATAGTCAAGCAATTCTTCATTCTGTCCTCAAGGTCAAACAAGGTCAAACCCAGGCCTTAACTACCTTGTGACAAAAAATAACGGTACAGAGCGCGAGCTAGAAATAAAACAAAGTGCGCGCGCGTGACAAAATAGAAAACATCATAAAAATACTACAGATAGTTCAAACTAATTACTAATCTTAGAAATTAAAGGCGTGTAACTTGATGGAATAGTTCTTCCACAGTCTCGGTTAAACAACACATTACAACGACTAGCAATAAAAAATCGCCTCAGTCCATCTACGTTTGTTTCAACAATGTTCCTTGGCAAGAATTCTCCAATTCTTCCACTCAATGTTGTGGTTCATTTTATTTGCATGTTCAGCTAAAGCTGACGTCTCAGCCTTGCCTGGGCGTACACTAGCCATGTGCTCTTTATGCCTTGTCATCATTGATCAAACCCGTCTCTCCAAATATATTCTGTGTCTAATAAAGTTTATTATTATTATTAATTATTATTATTTTTGTTTTGATTATTGTTATTGTTATTATTATTAATATTATTATTATTTATTATTATTTTATTTATTATTATTTATTATTTATTATTATTATTATTATTATTATTATTAATCTATTTTTCTATCTCTTATTTGTAATTTGTTTTGAGGAATAAAGTTATTATTATTATTATTATTATTATTATTATTATTATTATTATTATTATTATTATTATTATTATTATTATTATTATTATTATTATTATTATTATTATCAGGTCAACATATTATATTTTCTGTTGTAGAAATAAGGACTGGCTTAATCCCGAATTAATGAAGTTTTAAAGATTTTTTATTTATATTTATTTACACCTAATTTCAAAAATGTTGTCCAAATAGCCAAATACGAATTCATTCAAAAAGACAAAAGAAGCAGTTCAGCTTGAGTGCACTTCTTTTGTCTTTTAATGAAATCCTATTTGGCTTTTTTGATTATTATTGGACAACGTTTTTGAAATTAGGTGTATGTTACTATTTTCTTTTTGTTAGTTATATTTTCGAGTTCAAGTAGTCAATTGTAAATTACCTACATGTAGTGAGATTTGCAATTGTTTGTGTAAAAATACATGAAATAAAGTCTCCATTATTATTTATTATTTATCACTGTTATTATTATTTATTACTATTATTGTTATTATTATTTATTATTATATTATTATTTAAACGAGAACGACGTGAGCCTGTAATGTCATGTTTGCGATATGGATGGGTACTTGTCATGAAATGAGAAGCAGAATTCATTACAAGATACATTGATATGATTCCGGGTGCCCTTTTTCTTCGTCGACCCAAAGTTATGCATGGAACAATTCCAGCTGTTACCATCCCCCCCGGTCCTCCCCGGGCTGACTCACGGGGATTTTTCCCCCTTGGGACTACAAATTCCGTGCCCCTGGGCCGCCAGAAATAACCAATTCCCCGGCCCCGGGCAACGGAAAAGCAACCAACAATTTAAGGCATGTTTAATATAATATAATAAAGCTAGACACCTTTATTGGAAAGAGTTATCGACCATAACAGTAGAGATAAGAAGTCATATGTGCTTAAACACTGACTTTTTTATTTTATTATAATTCTTTTGAAACAATTAAAACGTTTAACTTTGCAAGTTGTTTCAAGCCAATCGACGACAAAAGTAGTCTCTTTACCGGTGAATTCCATTATTATGAATTTATGAATTCCTCCATTGATTATACGCTCGGTCAAGTTATCCCCGCCCCCCACCCCCGGGGCAACACGTTGTTGTACAAAACCCCGCCCCTGGGACACAGGTCCTTACAAATCCCTGGAGGTTAACACGGGGGGGGGGGGGGGGGGGGGGGGGGGAAAGGGGGGGGGGGGGGGGGGGGAGAGGAATACAAAGGGACCTTTGCAAGCAGGGTAGAGTGATATTAAAATATTTCAAAACATTAGATACTGATTTATTGGAAAATATTGGGAAAAAGAAAATAAAAGGTAGCAAAGTCTATAAATTAGCTTGATTGAAGTATGGATTTCTTTGCATTGCAGTATCCGCTGGACAAGCGATAGTCCAATTCGAATCTGCTTCAAGTTCAGCCATTACTGAGCCTGCTTCAAGCACAACGCGTGACGTTAAGCTTAACAGGACAGGTGATACAAGTATCCCATTTATAGTAGCGTAAGTATTTTTTTCGTCTTTATATCCATAACCTTACCGCATAGTGGTAGTAATAGTTGCAGGAACAGTAGCAGTTGTTTTCACCATTTTTCCTAAATATAGTATACATCTTATATCATTAGACAGAGCCAATGGAAAAAATGGCAGTCGGTACGCTAAGCCGAATTTACACGAGCAAGGTTTCCTTGACAAGTTTTCCTTGACAAGGAAAAACTTGCTCGTGTAGACGACAAAAACATTTTCAATTTTTCCTTGTCAAGGAAAACTTGGGTATGTCTCGCAGCTGCTTACAAGATCTGTTGTGATTGGATAGACAGAGCCAATGCAAAAATGGCAGTCAGTACGGTGTTGATCCTGACAGTTCACTTCTTTTGAATTGTACGATCAAGAAATCGCTAAAATAAAATGACAGTCGGTACTTCATTCAATTTTGATGGTTCTTACAAACTGAGACCAGCGTTGTGCGTTCGGAGGTACGATGATCTTGTAAAACTGAATTGGATGGACGCTGGCAGTCGTTTCTTTCACTTCTCCCTTCCTCCTACTTTATTTCGTGTTTTGACCTCGCCCCATTCCCATCAGATCCGAACAAGTACAAACGCCTGCGAATTATCTTATTGTTGCACGCATCTTTGCTGATGGATGGCCTAATTAATTATGTCATTGTTTGCAGACTTTACACTACCGGAAGTGCACGTAATGGTAGTGATTATACTATTCTTGGGTCGAAGAATGTATCCTTTGCTGCTGGCGATGCAGTCAAAGTTGTGCAAGTTAGAATCAATAACGATTACGTAGCAGAGAGAACCGAATCGATCGTGCTCAACATTTATAATTACTCTCAGTCTGACGTTACTTATGGACAAATCATGTCACACACTATTATAATCAAAGACGATATCCAAGACAGTAAGTATATGATATATATCTTTTATAATTGCAGTCAGGTTTACGATACATAATCCTTTAATAATGTACAGTAAGTATATGTTTTGTTACTTATGGACCAATCATGTAACACACTATTATAATCAAAGACGATATCCAAGAGAGTAAGTATATGTTTTGTTACTTATGGACCAATCATGTCACACACTATTATAATCAAAGACGATATCCAAGAGAGTAAGTATATGTTTTGTTACTTATGGACCAATCATGTCACACACTATTATAATCAAAGACGATATCCAAGACAGTAAGTATATGTTTTGTTACTTATGGACCAATCATGTCACACACTATTATAATCAAAGACGATATCCAAGACAGTAAGTATATGTTTTGTTACTTATGGACCAATCATGTAACACACTATTATAATCAAAGACGATATCCAAGACAGTAAGTATATGTTTTGTTACTTATGGACCAATCATGTCACACACTATTATAATCAAAGACGATATCCAAGACAGTAAGTATATGCTTTGTTACTTATGGACCAATAATCATGTCACACACTATTATACTCAAAGACGATATCCAAGTCGACAGTAAGTATACGTTTTGTATCAATCAATCAAAACGCCATTTTCCTTTCCTGTTTTTCCCTTCCTTCATCCCCTCACCCCAATCGTGCTTCCGTTCTATCTTCATTCATGCTTCTATATAGTTTTTGCTGACAGAGAGTCTTTTCTTGTTGTCAGATACATTTTATTTCTCCTCTACGAGTACAGTGTCCATTAACGAAGAGAACAAACGAACACTGTCCGTTACTATCAAAAGGCGTGACTATGGTAAAATATCAGTAACTGCCACTGTCAAGTAAGTATCTATTTTCAGTTCAACAGACCGTTTTCATAAATGTATAAATTATACACAGATACATCCTAATCCTATTTTGTATGCGTTATGACATCAGGGTTTAAAGAGCCCATTGTTTGATTGCTTTATTGGGCTTTATATGTATCTCCATCTGATTTGAGCATTAACGAAAAAGGTTTATGAAAACGTCGTTTTTACGTTTTACAGTTGGTTCTCAAGGTAGTTTGGGACTCTTGTTGGCGAGAACACACCCTGACGTTTTAGTTACACCAAGTAAATTGTTACAATCAACGGGCCCATACAAAATACTAGAACCCAGTCCGGCGCCGACGGGAAAAAAACTCTGCAGTCACACACTTTTTATTCCATATTTTGACTCTGACTATATAATGGTCTTTTATCAGAAAAAAATTACAATTAAATTAAAATTAGGAAATACTTCATACGATGGAATCTGATGGTCGCGAACTACCTCAAGAAGCTTATATTAATCCGATTTGGTTGCAGACTTAGCTTGGTGTTCGGAAGTGGCAGTTCTTGGGCAAGTAGTTCAGACTGCATTGGTCCAGCTACACAAGATCTCTTGTTTCGTGTGAATGAGACATCGAGGGTAGTGCAACTTTGCACAATTGTCGATGATAAATACGTGGAGAAACAAGAACGATTCAAAGCTCAACTAAGTGTGACAGGACCAAATCTGTCTGTGACTAGTTCAGTGAAGTACTATTATATAAACAGCGATGATGGTAAGTATTCATTTATTTATATACAAAACGAGCACTGTGACGACATGCGCATGCGCGAGTTTGAGTGAACTCTTTGAAAAAGTGGACTATTTCAGGTCATCCGAGAGCCAAAGTCAAATGACTTCAAACATTTTCTATAAGTGTTGTTCCTGTATACATTCTCAACATGTTTTGATTATAAAAGAAACAATATATATTTCTTATTAAACAGCATCTTCAACGTTTCATAAATGTAAAATTTATTACCAAGCTTTCGGGCTCAGCGCCCATAGAAGTATACAGAATAGCGGTTTTACGTCGGTTGGATCCCACCTGGAAGTGACGTCATTGCCATTCTGGGTGCTACTACAACTAAAAAATAGTGACGTCAGAGCCCAAAGCGTGATGTCATAGGACGTATGAACCAATCAGCAGCCGTTTCGGTAACAATAAAACCTCCGGCGCGATATCCCAGACCCCTCTCCGGGTATACGTATCTGGACAGTCACGTCTATTTTTAGAATGACCGTTTCGATTTTTCGCTGACGTTTTATATTTTCCCAGTATTTCATTTTTCAGTTCGTGACACAAACAAGTGACGTCAGCACAAATAAACAATAGGGGGATTAACACCGACCTGAACTTGCCCAAGAAACAACAACAGATATGCTTTTCAAAATTACTTTTATTCAAAAATAATAAAAATAAAAATGTTCTAAGTGAACTTTTGCATTCAAACTTATTTTTATTATAAACTAATTGAGTAATTATAAACACAGTGTTTTGATTGTCAGTCAATAGAAACACCCGTTACTTCAAACAATAGAGAATATTATAAAAAAGTACTTTTATTTTTGCATAAGCGAACGATAAAGTCAGTCATGCGAATTATTATAAACAACATTTATAAACGATTTCAAATACTCCTATAAATTATTACCCTTGTAACAAACTGTTAGAAACGTTCAGATTAGATGATAGATCTTGCAATACTACCCAACAAGGATATAGTTAATTACATCGTTAGTTTATCTTCTATATATAGCTAATTGCATAATCGTTGTCGGGTTGAAAATCATAAATCATAGAAGCTGAGACCGCAAGGATGGATGGGAAATCAGTTCATGACCTGCATTACATACAGATATATTCAATGTTCTCGTAGTTTTGAAGGTATATGAGCTATTTAGCTAAGATCCTACAAGTCTGGATAAAAAGGTCGATCATTTGACGGTGTTATTTGAGAGTTTTAATTTCCCAGAATTCCTTTTGGTCATAGCTTTCATGATTTTCAACCCGACAACGATTATGCAATTAGCTATATGTCCATATCTAGGTCAGTATCAATATAATCATTCTAGTTAAAGATAGCAGTGTTCAGCCATTCAACACGAAAAGTCGATCCATTCCATTACAGATTTAACTGTTCACAGCTCGAAAGTGGGAAATTCAATCCTTGAAACATGTTTCTTTATCAGTCAAACAATAAACGACCATTATTTTTCAAACACAAAGATAATAATTAATAATAATAATAAAAAACTTTATTACCGTGTCTTAATTAGTTAGCTTACATTAACAGTATGCTAATTGGGGACACCTATCTAGGGAAATTGAAATAAAATAAAATAATTAAAATATATCACCTAATTATGTAATATAATTACACAATGTCAATACTACTAATAATATCAAATCTAAAATCTAAAATTTGTATAACTGATCATGATCTTTGATGTGGAGTTGCTTACACACGCTTCTTTTAAATACATTTCCACTCAGTAACATATACACACCGTATTAGCAGGTACTAGACATATTTATTCATTTCAAACGTGTCTTCCACGGTGGGCACATAAGAGCCCAAAATGTCCGGGTTGTGTTCCTTTTCTACAATATTAATCCAATCAATATGAAACTTGGCAACGTGACAGTACATGTCAAGGCAACAAATCTGTTCTTTTTTGTTTTTTGATTTTGATGCTATTTGGCGGGAAAATGACGTCACGAACATGCCTACAAATTAGAGATACAGCTGAAATAATATCTCAGATATCTTTATTCAATCCAAAGAAATGAATTTTTGAAATTTGAGAATCCGCCATTTTGTTACTAAAAATAGTCCAAAATGGCGGAAATTTCAAATTTCAAAAATTCATATCTTTGGATTGAATAAAGATATCTGAGATATTGTTTCAGCTATATTTCTCTCATTTTTAGAGTTCTTTCGATTGCAATAATCAAATTAGTTAACGAGCCCAGGGAATATGGAAAAACACAAAGAAGTACAGTAGAAAATTAGCAAACCGTACGAAAGACAAAAATGACAATAAGCAATACTAGGACAAATTGTAAAACGACTGAGACGAAAGAGCAGGCTTGTTGTAGTGTTAAGGCATAGGTTTGTCCTTGGCGAGGAGCAAGGAGAGCGAGAACCTGCCACGACGAAGGTTTGCGATGAAGTGAATTATGCTAATATGGTGTTCTCATATATGAGCACTAGTGAGACCGCTGAGAATAGTACATGGCTAGTCGAAATATTGTGCAACATTAAATCCGTATAATTCTACGTCGTATTGGTTATTCTTCATTTAACTTGTAAATAATACACAGGGATCCCAATTTCAATAGTTTCTGAATAGTGGCCTGACCCTCACAAATTAAAGAAATACCTTATTAATCCCTTTGCATATTTTTGTGAGGGAGGCAAACCAAAATGTCGTCCCAAGAAAAAAAAAACACGTGTAAAGAGGAGTATACAGCCATCGGCCCATATCAGGCCATATCAGGCCACATCGGGCCATATCGGGCCACATCGGGCCTTAATCGGGCCATATCGGGCCTTATCGGGCCTTAATATCGGGCCACATCCAAGGGCCACTTCAAGGACAACAAGGTCAAACTAAGGACACTAAGGACATTATAAGGTCTATAAGGAAAACCGAAGACTATCAGGACAAACGGAGATCAGACAGAAGGGACATAGAAGGTCTTCTTTCCCATGAGTAAAACAAGTTTTACACTTACTTGAGAGATCGTGATTTGGATTTAAAAACAAAATACAATCCCACAATAGTTTTAAAATGAGAGGGAACCTAGTAGCCTATCAATAGTCTGATAGCCTATCAATAGCCTAGTAGCCTATCAATTTAACATTTTTTTTACAATAACAAAAATTATTCAAACATGTTTACACACCATTTTGTATTTCTCTTACGAATTTCTTGACTATTTCGTGCAGTTCGTAGTCAATTAGTGTCGCAAAGCGAACGCTATCATTTAGTTTCTGTTCGGACTCAACTTCCTCCAGAGACAAGCATAGTTTTTCATCTCGGAAATTTCCTCAAGAAATTCAACTTGGAATGAAGGAAATTCGTCCATTGATGAAATTTTTCTCCATCGATCTTCAGCTTTGTATGCGCCATTTTGTTTTTATCGATCTGTCCTCTTATTGATGATGAAAATTAACCAATCAGCGCGCGAGAAATTTGTAAGTTATTGTAAAAAGCCTGATAGCCTATCAATCAATAGCCTGATAGCCTATCAATAGCCTGATAGCCTATCAATAGCCTGATAGCCTATCAATAGCCTGATAGCCTATCAATAGCCTGATAGCCTATCAATAGTCTGATAGACCCCACATCGACCCCACATCGACCCCACATCGACCCCACATCGACCCCACATCGACCCCACATCGACCCCACATCGACCCCACATCGACCCCACATCGACCCCACATCGACCCCACATCGACCCCACATCGACCCCACATCGACCCCACATCGACCCCACATCGACCCCACATCGACCCCACATCGACCCCACATCGACCCCACATCGACCCCACATCGACCCTAATTGATACCCTAAAGTTGATTTTCTCAGAATTTGTTTGGGGCGGAACATTGTCTACCTCAACATTGAATAGGGGAGGGGGGAGGGGACATTTATAACTCCCAATAAGGGGCTTATTCCGTCAAATTCACCTTAAAAGACAATGTATTATCTATAACTAAATATTTCCGATTTTATGTGATTTTAAGTACCCCCTACCCTTACTTATTCAGAAACTATTGAAATTGGGATGCCTGTGTATTTTTTATGTATTTTTATAAGTTGGGGTTCCTGTGTAGTCCTGTAATATATGTGTTCAGTGAAGAGTAGCACATTTGAAATGCATAAATATAATAAATGAAGTTCGCTTAGAAAATTATTATTATTATTATTTTTGAATAAAAGTAATTATGAAAAACATCTCTGTTGTTGTTCCTTGGGCAAGTTCAGGCCGGTGTTAATCCCCCTATTGTTTATTTGTGCTGACTCATCTAAAACGGTGTTTTGACCAATCAGAGCGCGCGTTATATCTAAATTATTTTATAAAACAAGGTATTTCACGCGTTGTGCTACGGTTTACTTCAGCGGACAAGCGACTCATGATAACCTGTATGTATTTTGCATATTTAATTTGATGCATGCGCATGTCCTGACAGAGCTCCTCTATAAACGTTGACCCAATGGGTTTGTCTGCAGTAATAATATTAAAACATTCAGAAGCAGTAGACGTTCGTGAACAAATTCACGAGCGATGATGTTGTAAACGACAACCGGGCCTATTAAATTAGTGTCTTTGCTGAGCAAAAAGGGTAATATGAGCATGTCATTTGTAGTGGAGTTTTCTTGTGCTGGTGTCAGTCAATCAGAGGCCGCTGGAATGGCAAATGTAACTGTGACTCGAAGAGGAGCTACTCACCGTTTTACCGATATCATCAGGTGGGTAAATGTGTTCACATAATTGGTGCATTGATTGTTGTAAGGAATGTGTTGATATATTAGATTCCTTACTCCAAACACACTCAGTTTATACATACATGCTCAACACAATAAAGTTAGTCACCCAGAAAGTGTAAAAGGATCATGGTATTCTATATTTTATCTGCACCAAACGAGAACATTTCGGCGAATCAAATTCAAGTAACGTTCACGTTTGAGGGCCACAGCTTCATCAGTTTCCATAACTGTTAAGTGCTACCCTTGTAAAATAAAGTCGTTGATTATTATTATTGTTTTATTGTGGAAAATTAGTAAATACTTAGCAACTTTGAAACTGCCGAACTCCTATGTTTCTCTGGAGTCACACCTTTGTCACACGTTAATACAATTATATTATTTTATTATTATTATATTGTGACTTAAAGTGATGCAAACGTACATTCGGTGCGCATCATTTCTGCGCCTACAAATGTTTCTTTTGTGGGCTCGCTACCAGTGGTAAGGTCTCTCCATTATGGCGGACACGGAATATCAGTATTCAAGGAGAATAATACAACATCTAGTTCGGTGACCTACCCTGATTTTTTTTTACTGTAATATAAGTGCATGTATACTAAAGCTACAAAATATCCAAAAATGAAGGCATGTCATCGAGCAAAGTTTTTCGAAAATCGTCCAAAATGAACAAATTTCGATAGTGAACGAAGAAACAAACACGCCTTTTTGACATTATGATGTGGATGCTTATAGATAAACACAAGAAAATGAGAAATTATTAATTTTGAATGAAATTACGTTTACAAATGCATCATCTGCAGTTCTTATTTTGATAATTACAACTGAACAGATGCAGAAAGTTCGTACTTTGCGCATACCGCTCTTTTTTCTTCTTCGAAAAGATGGATGAAAGCCTTATTTTTGAAAATTCATATCATCCAAACGAATTGGATAATCCCCATTTTTAGCCTCCTCCGCAGGCAACGTTCGGAGGCCGAAGGCCGAGAATTAAAGAAGCGAGGCCGAAGGCCGAGAATTGGCCGAGAATGGGATCCCTGCGAGGCCGAAGGCCGAGAGGGACTTGGCCCCTAGGGAGAAAAAGCGAAGGAGTTGCCTGCCATAAATGGACAACAGTTTATCACTTCGCGCATGTTTTATTGCGCATGCCAAATATACTTAGTACGGGAGGGATAAGAAAAATTCGACAGATTTCTTCAATCTCTAGAAGCCCGATGTTTTAGTTAAATCCTGGAAATTATTTTCAGTCCAGGCCATTGTTTTAGAAATAAAGGCCAACGGAAAAGCAGTGAAACTGACAGATTTTAATCGGAAGCAAAGAGAGTGCGTTTCATAAATATAATACACTGCAAATGACAGCGTCAGGACCAAGGTCAACAACAACTAACCGACCGATCAGAGCGTGGCTTGATTCTGGCGCCTAAAATCGCCAACACTCGAGTGTTTATAGTGATAGGAAACCATAACATGAATTCGGTTCGCTTCAAATTTTTAGCACAAACATGTGTTCTTGTGCAAAACACATCAGCGACGGCGGGCGCCTTACAAATTTATATTAATGCCCACGTATATAACCCGACTTATAAACAACGGGTCGGGTTAGCGTACGTTGGAGACGTGACATCTTCTCTCTCTGTTTCGCAACAGTGAAAACAAATAATAATTATAAGAACGAGAGATTAAAAACTGAGAGACGATTTTTGTACGTGGTATTTAGGTAGAAGTTGTATTCACAAGGCCGCATATAAGCGTCGAGCGCGAGCGAGTTGACCAGGCGCGTTGTGTGACAATTTTAAACCGCCGTCAGGTCACTCACATTGCGTTTTCTGATCATCTTTGAGATTTGCTGTACTTCAATTGAAAGCATTAACGAAGTCAGTATTTCAAAGGAACATTTTAAACTGAGCGACTAATTTTAAAATGCATCAGTCCGCAGTGTGAATCAACTTCTTGTTTGATTTGACTGATGGCGGTTAAAAATATCTTTCACTCGGTCGCGAAAGGGATTTCACTCTCTCTATTTTGAAAGTCTTCAGAGGCAGGAACTTTAAAATAAACGTTCTAGTACCTAGTAGAGATCACGTCTTGAACCGTAAACGCACAGTACTGTTTGATGGTTTAACTACTAAGTATCCACTAGTGAGGTATTTTGGTCGACTAAAACTCCCAGGGGCTCCCGGGGTGAATTCACATGTCCTCAAGGGTGAATTCACTCGTCCACACCATTCGATTTATGGCAGGCTACTCCTCCCCATTTTTTTCCTTCGCTCTCGTCTCCAGTCTTCCTCTTTTGTATCCCTAGTCCTCCCTCTTCCTATTTTCTACCACAGGAATCCCAATTCCGATAAAAATTCCATTCCGATAAAGTAGCCTGCGGAGGAAGCTACCCCATTTTATGTCTTGGAATTTTAATCTAGTACTCGAAAACAATATTTGTGCGAATTTTAAAGAAATTCCATCGACAAAAAATTGCAAGATCGCAGTTCATTATTTGAAACGAGAATAACGAGATGTCGTCGGCGGGGATGATACTCGCAACTACAGAGCACTAGACCTATTATTAGAGCCAGAGGCCATTGCTTCAGGCTGTTTGTCTTCCAAGTCAAGTCTTAGATAGCTCACATATGCAGACTGCTAAATACATTAGGGATACGTGGATAAAGATCAGAGCCAACTTTTAAATATTGACAAAGCCGCAAGCAATGCGAGGGCAATACGATACACACAAAACAGAAAAGCCTTCGCAGGACTTCTACAACATAATAACTTTGTTTTCTAATCATAGATCAAGTCCCCGCTGATCAACAAGAGTTTTATATAGCGCAACAAGACTGATACTGATACTTGGAACTCTAGTAAAAAAGCTTGCAATAGAATTGCTGTTTTCGCTTTTATGCTTTTTACGAGGCATATATATCTGAACAATCTCCTGAAAAAACATTGTTTTCTCTTCAAGGGGGGTTCGTTCGAACCCCCCTCCTACGCGCCTGGTATTGACTTGACATTTTACCTTGATAATGACGTTAGTAACGTTGAAACGTTGGAACTTATTACTCGGCGGGCTGCCTGTGGCACGCCGCGTTGAAAAATGGGCTTTCTTTTTCTTATGGCCAAAAATCGCCAACTGGGTACCAAAGCACATGCACTCTGTGCCGCTGAGGAAATCGAAGGCTCATTGCTCATTGCTGAAGCCCGCCGAATGAACGCATATGGAACGTCTTCTTGGTATTTCAATTTCTAACAAAATGTTATAATAAGACATTTCGTATTCGAAATCTAATCATCTAATTTATTACATTTTAAGATGCTATACGCACGATGATACCGCTGTAGAGCCAACGGACTTCACTCCCAAAAGTTCCGTACTCACCTTTGGTAAAAACGTTCTGAACCAGAAATTTGATGTTGAAATCAAAAACGACAACATTGTGGAAGAAAACGAGATATTGAATGTGACGTGTTTCACTAAGAACAGTCAACGAGTCAACGTCCTTAGTTCATGTGTCAATTTGAACATAGAAATCATCAACGACGACAGTGAGTGATGTCATCTTAATATTGAATTAATTATTATGCACCTTTAAGTTTGTCAAAAATGGCGGGGCTATATCTAGTATGAAGTAATTCTACCAAATTGTAACTAAGCATTAGCAATCGCTCTTCCATGTTCTATGCTCAGAAACACGCATGATGTTGGTTGAAGAGGTTTATAAATTCAGTAGAATCACGAGCCACAGGTGTTTCTATAAGAGCAGAGAACTCTGATGAAAAAGCGATTTCTCAAGCTTGTATAAAACAACTACAAGTATTTGTTTTCGAAAAATGCGTTTTTCTACATGAGGTCTCATTCATCAATTTTTCAATTCTCCTCTGAAACGCACGTTAGTAAAATGAAATTTCACAACAGAAAATCAAATCATGGCAAACGTACTTTATTCTACGGAAAAGTACAGAGCAATGTATTTTGGACTTCTTTTGTGAACTCTGTGAACTTGGAAAAAGTGAGAAAAGTTGATTTTAAAATGACAACGAATCGCCAAACTGATAATTGCCAACATGAGTTTAACATGAATCACGGGTATCCAAAGTATATATTTATATCAAAATATTTATCAATTTGCATGGTGTTGTTTTGTTGGTGATTTTTTCGACCAGAATGTAAATGTTTGATAGCATTTGACAAAAATAGGCAGTCTAGGACTGCATGTAGCTACTGCTGTGAAGCCAGTAATAAAACGAATAGACAATGAGTTTAATAAGAAAAGAGAAAAATAGAGAAAGGAGAGAAATGAAGGAAAGAAATTATGGAGAAAAGAAATGTAATGTGAAAAGAAAATGTTGTGATGTGTAACAAAAATGATAATAAATATAACTTAATAATAAATGGCTAATGATTGCATTTCCACCGAAGTGGCTCTTTGAAAGAACAAAAGAACAAAATAAAGCTATAAATATATAACTTATATAATGAACCATACAGCGTTTTGCAAATATTCTGTAAAATCCTAATATATCGATATATCAATATATAGTAATTTGCATAATCCTAATTCTTTGATTTTAGCTATTATTAAACCTGAATCTAAACCCAATTAACATTTGTAGTATGTATGTGAAAAAATAATTGAAAAATTTGAACTTTAGAGGGCTTATTCAGCCATTTTATGATGAAAATTACCCACAATGCACCCGATATATTGATATATCGATCTATATTGCTTTTACATAATTTTTGCAAAGGGCTGTAATAACAAAAATAAAAACAAACGTTTGAATCAAAGCTAAGAGTGAGATTTCAAGTGTTCACAAGTTTTACACAAGTAACTTCAGTTGTAACTTAATTCAGTATTTAAAACGATATGAACTGAAATCGACAACAAACAACAGTCTGGCACAGCTCCCTTGGTCTACACGAAGAGAATAACTACGAAAATAACTGTTATTTAAAATTTAATCAACAACAACATTTGGTAATCGTAACCATGAATCATTTATTTGAGAGAACAAACTAATTGTAATAGCAATGTCTGTTTTAATACTGTGCTAAACAAGTAAATCGTCAACTGAACAACCACCTTAAGGTTCGGCGATCGTTTGCCTGGTGGAAATTATATAAAGACTGCCAAAAAACCTGAACAATTATTTACGAGAAAACACTGGACACATCAGCTGAAAGTTGTGCTTGATTCCCGATGCAGAAAAGCACAAAATCATTGTAAATAGAGACTAGAGTCTTACTTTACCTCACTCGTATTAAACGTAATCATCGCCGAGCGGGCATCGAGCACATGCATGGAAGAACGTAGCTTGGACGTTGCAATCGAAAAGAAGTCGCTTATTGACGCGAGTTGACAAAATCAACAAAATGTAGTCGAACCAAACGCTTAACGCCGGTCGAGACGAGAATTGAACAAAAATACATCTGGTATCGTCGTGAAAAGGTTTTCTAGTCTTCACTCGTCTTCGCTCTAGTTCGAGTAATTCGACTCACTTCAATCGGATTTTCCGAGCGAATCCGAGTTAACCCGAAAATTTGGACACTTACGGACATACGGACATACTTACTTACACACTCGATGGCATAGTAGCTACGCCTTCCCAGAAGGCAGTAGCTACAAAAATGAGCAGCAGTAAATGTATTTTTCCCGATATTGTGGAGAACATTCTTACGCCGAAAATCGTAATTGTCGATTTTAACACATTATCGGTTCTAGGAATTTTGATGTCTTCAAGCTCACTTCCCTCACGTTTCCTTGTTTAATATTTGGATTGTACTTCGAGATCTTTCAAGGCTGTAAAACTGTGGAAACCATTTTAAATCAGTGCGCGTGTTATATAAAAGCCATTTTACATATGTCTAACCGTCTAATTTTGTTGTTTCAGCGTACATTTATTTCTGTCCTTCTCCTCAAGCATCCATAAAAGAAGATGGTGGTCCTTACGTGGTTCGACTTTGTCGTGTTGGTGTACTTAGTGCTACTCATACAGTAGAGTAAGTATATATACAATATGGGCGGCCACTCTGTATGGGATTTTTAATGGCGAGCCGCAGGCGAGCCATTGTTGATCGAATACAGATTGGACGCGAATATTTCAAAAAACGTTGCCATCTGAAATCTGAATCTGAATCTGAAAATATTCAAATTTCAGATTCAGATTTCAGATGCCAACGTTTTTTGAAATAGGTGTATATAACTTATGATATTTATTGTTTATTCATAATAGAACATAATTAAGAATTGATTTTGAATAGTAATTGTGTTTGTAAAGGTATTTTATTGAGGCTATGTAACTAAAGGATTAAGAACTACTGTATTTAAGACTAATTACTGGAAATTGTCACTGCATTTATTTCATAGAATAGGAAATAACGCTCTAGTGTGAATACTTCGGGAGGATTGTTGAGTCATTTAACTGAGGTTATGTAATACACAGATCAGTAATGAACTAGCTATTGTTTTGAACTGTAGAACAGAAAATTAATTCATTCGATGCTTTGAACGAAAGGGTGATGACGGCTCGTAGTTTTCGTAAGACAAAAATGGAAGAGCAAGTCTTGGTTGAAAGAAACCATTCCTCGAAATACAAGAAATACAACCAAATGGAGCGTTAAAACTTTCGAAGAATGGCAGAGATTTAGAGAGAACAAAGTAGCAAGAAATGAGTCAGTTGGCTTTCCATGTAGTAATATCGAAGACTTCGAGGACCTCACTGTCAGTCTCACAGATATATGTCGCCCAACACACTGAACTTTTGGATAACCAAATTTGTTGGCGAAGTAGTTAACAAGGCAGGGAGGCGCTATCCCCCGAAAACACTTTACGTAATTGTGTGCGCCATCGATAGACATCTTCAAGAAAACAAGGCGGAGAATGGAATACATGTCTTTTTTCTTGACAACATTAGTTATTCAAATTTAAGACCTGGAATTGGTGGTCGTAGAATTCATTTGTACTTGTAGACACTTCTATAAGCACAAATTAGCGCGAGCGAAAATTAAAGGCAATTTGGCTCTTGTCTTAACTGGACTGAGTAGGTATATGTATATATATCCTTCAAGAGCTGAATTGAATAGAATGGAAAATTACATTATAATTAATGAACATTAAAAAACATCATTCTAATTATTATTATTATTATTATTATTATTATTATTATTATTATTATTATTATTATTATTATTATTATTATTATTATTATTATTAATCATTATTCAACCTCAAACAAACAAGTTATTTAAAAAAACACGTTATTTGCGCCTCGCTTTTTCATCCACTTCTTGGTGTTTGAAAGTATGTCTGGTCTCTGGAAACTTTCCCGTAAAAATGGTATATTATCTTTGGCCAGTCAATATTGCAGGCGCAAAAACTTCTACAACAACAGCGTCAAAAGGTCAAAAGGTCTCCGATTTTTTTGTCAATATATCCTATGAACGAGCTACTAAAAGCAGACATTGTGTGGGTATGGGACCACCAACAACAAAGTGCCTTTGATAAAGTCAAAGAGATGCTGTCAACAGCGCCGATTCTAACCTTCTATGATACTGCTAAACCAACAACTTTAAGCACTATGGAATAGTTGAATAGCTATACATAGCACAGAAGATGAGACCATGGCAGAAGATTGCAGCTGATCTTTAGGTAGGTAGGTATGTAGGTCAACATTATTTAATCACGCTAGCCCCTTCAACTTGAAGCTGGTTTCCAAGAGGGGCGTGAATACAATAATAATTTACAAAATTTACAAAATTGTATAACACTTATACTACTACACGAACAATATTCTAATATCTATTTGAGAACTAGATGATCAGAATTACCTCATAGTCACATACTCACGATTCATAGAAATAGCACACATGCCAGCTACGACAAGCCGAGACGTCATCGGAAAACTCAATTATATCTTTGCTCGCTGTGGAATTGCAGAAGAATTTGCAAGCGATAATAGAACCCAGTTTACGTCTCAAGAGTTCCGTTTATTCAGTGCTCAGCATGGATTGAAGCGTACAACTTCGAGCCCACATCACCCACAAGGAAACAGTGAGGCCGAAAGTGGTGTGCGTATAGCAAAGAGAACCCTCAAACAAAATGACCCTTTCTTAGCCCTTATGAGCTACCGAATGGCAAAACCACACGTCATGCCAGTAAAAGTAGCCTATGAAAAGACGAAAATACAGTACAATAAATCGTTTGACAGACGACATGATGCAAAAGTGTTGCCACACTTTGACGTTGGAGACAACGTAAAGGTAAAGCTAGACAGCGAATAGGTTTGGAAGATGAATGTACAAGTAGTTGCAAAATATGAAATGCCACGTTCATCATGTTGCGATCTACAAGAGAGATATGATGAAACACAGTTCGATGACGTTTACCCAATTGAACTTCCTACTTCAAAGACTTTTGATCAATAAAGACCGGTCAGCCCACAGAAACATTCCCAAGTCAGTGAAGAATCAACCGTCACGACAGGTGAAACCGCCGAACTTCAAGTCGCAGTGTCGTCAGAAAGCCAATTAAGGTGCTACATAGATGATTGTTGAACATTGTAGTTGAGTTAACTTTGTAATATAATCAACAAGTATGATGTACAATGATAATTTGTATTCCCAAGAAACTTGTAAAAGGAGAGAGGGAGGTTCAGATGTCAAGATATCAGTCAACAATAGTCAGACATTAGTGTGTGTTCGCGTCATAATAATAATATCGCGTCATGGCTAGAGTATAGCGAGGAGCGCACTACATGTGCTCCCAAACTAAAGGTTTGTAATAACTAGAACGGTGAAATATAAACTAAAATCACAGTTGATTTACAATAAAGTCAAGACAGTTTGTAGAGTGCATATTTCCACTCTGAAAGCACTATGACGCAAGCCTGTAGTCATTCAAATTTCCGTTTAGGATTGTTATCTGGCCTTTTGCTCCTCGACCTAGCTAGACATCTCGACATTTAGCATGTATATTTTTTTATTATCGCTGTAAATACTTATCTTATCGTTATTGATATCAGAATTAGCTGAAGCGTTCACCCTGGAAAGAGATAATTATATAATAATAATAATAATAATAATAATAATAATAATAATAATAATAATAATAATAATAATTATTATTATTATTATCTACACTCCCCTACCAACATGCACACACACAAATTAAGAATACTCGACCAAATAATGTCATAACCTGTTAGTATGTAAATTAGCAAGATGTTTCTTGTGTGTGTCCTCATTTACCTCACGCGACGCGTTCTTACTTTTATTTTAAACTATCTCATCTTATTTGTACTGTTGAATATCAACCATTATAACCCACCGATAAATTTTCGCGCGCACCCATTGGTTAAAACGGGTCATGTGGTACAATTTCACTGTCGGATGTCAGTTTTGAGATGATATCCTCCACTTTGGAGAAAAATGAAATTATCTGAACTTTTTTAAGACTGTAATGTATTTTTAATAGGTAAATTAGCTTGTACAACATACATGTTTCTTTTTTGGGATTTTATTTTCCAATACTTTTTTAGAAGTCTACACATGAAAAGGTATCAAAAGGAACGGATATTTGAACTCGATTTCTTCATCCGTCATTTTGTTTCGGTTTCTTCAACATTGTCGAAGTAGAAAATTTATCGAAGTGTTATAAAATAAATAAACCCCTTTCTGGCTTACAGGTATATCGGCTGATAATGTCCGCGGCTTAGAGATGGTCCTCAAAATATCACAGATGCCCTCGAAGCTTCGCTTCTAGATCTCGGCCAACCTTTCATTTTTCTCTCAGCCGCGGACATTATCAGCCGACATATACCAGTCGCCAGAAGGGGTTTATTTACTAAATGACTTTTCCTATTCCTACTCTATAGGTTGTGCAGAACTACTGAGGGAAACACCGCACCATCAGTCACTGCTACTTGTGACATCATTACCTTTTCACCAAATGACGTCACGAAATCACACGACATTGGAATCATCAATGACGATAAAGGAGAACAAGAATACAAACGCTTCACCATTTCCATCAAGAGCAACGATTCAGCGATAACATTTAACGGTACCACAAGCTATGACGTGACATTACAAGATAACGACAGTGAGTATGCGATTATAATAAACAAATACGATACATGACATGTAAGTTGGAAAGTGGAATTTAAAGAAATAGCAGAACAGAACAGCTAGAATATGGATTAATACAATTAAGAATCATTGTCAGAGAAAACTGCGTGTAGGTGCAAAAGATGGGGCTCTGCCGATTTCCTTCAAATTTGCATAGCCGGCGAAAAAATCAATTGAAATATAGACTAACTTTGCAGAACAATCTAACACACTTCGCACTCGTTGTATAACTGCTGTTATTAGAGTCGTTTTCGTATGATTCGCAAGTAGTTACGGTACAGTTAGTGCCGTGCAGTGATCGTATCGCGCCATCATCCTGCCGTATCCAAGCATTCTGATTGGTTGTGAAATGATTTTGCGCGCTGTGATTGGTTCCGTACCTCCGTACCGTAGGTTTCCTACTCATACGAAAACGAATCTATATAGTACAGATACTACGCGCGCTTTTATTGGCCAATTAACGGACCGTAACTTCCCGTACGGCCCGGTGAAAACAGAAAAGTAAGGAAAAAGCTATATAATAAATATCTTATTAACCTCGCTTGCTCGGTCCTTACGGGAAATTATGGATCCTCGTTTATCAAGACTGTATAAGCAAAATAGGTTTACTTTTTAAAAAACACATAAACTTTGCAAGAAGTTCGAAAACTTTGAGAAATTGCTTTGTTCAATTCATGTTTCAAACCAATCTAACTACCGGCAGCAGACTATTGTGACTAATTTACCGATATGAGTTTACGCTTTTTATAACATTTTGCCCTAAAAATTAAATAAGAGTTAGTTAGTTAGACTGACTTGAACGTTTATCTTTGCAGATACATTTGCCTTTCAATCCGTGTCACTCGTAACGGCAAATGAAGACTCAGGTGCTGTTAACGTCACGATAAACAGGGTTGGACAGCTATCGGTACAGGCCAGAGTCAGGTGAGTTCGTTCGTGTTTTATATTTAATATTTATTTGCTATGAGATTCTGAGCGCTTTACAATGACATGCATCTCGGTCCCTTTTTGAAGGGTTGGCCATGGAGGGTGCTGTATATATAAGGTATACGAATATTTTTCGAACTGAGTACAGGCAGGTGATTCATAAATATACTGGTTATAAAATGTGTCCAGAAGCAGAAATTTTAAATTCAATTAAAAATTAAAGCTTTGTGGAACAGCCTACGTCACTGACATGCGCACTCTACTACCAAACACATCCCATGTTAGGAAATTAAAAAGTAAAGACAAATATATAGAAAAATGAACTAGAAGTTCTTGGAGATGCGTGACACTTTCCTTTTTAGATTAAATAATAGTAATAAATTGATTAAAAGTGTCAATTGTATTTTAACAGACGTTTCGGGCACAGCCCTTCATCATCATTATTTAGACAAATAGTAGTTTGGATGATCCTATACCAACTGGGCAATTAGCAGTTGCGCCATTTTTTGGTGGATAAGCCTATTGTGCTACAAAACTGTGCCGGACTAGACTTCGCAAGGAAAGGACATGTGCGCAGCTCCAAATGTATTCTAGATCTCACAATGCTATCAAGATCGCTTATCTATATCTATGAGAAAACAATAAATCCTCCACAGTTTTATTTGGTCTCAGAGAACCATTTCAAGATCTTCCACCAACGCAAACCTTTTGTCTATTCGGGCAAACCTAGATGCAGCAGTAAAATTGTTGTTGCTTTTATTGTATTTGATCATTCTTTTAATTTTTGGTTCAAAATAGGTATACTGAGCACCATGTACAGGACGTTGAAAAATAGGCAAAGTTTGAGGTACAAAAGAGGGATCTGGTACCTAAAATTTCCAAATAAAAATAATGCCGTAGGAAAGCTTCATTGTTGTTCTTTTAGTTGAGAAAGTGTCAGCCTCTAACTCGCAATGCAGCATTTCTGGGAAATAAAACTATAAGGTCACGGAATGTCCAAATTAGCATTAATTTCGACCTATCGGCGACATTTTTCTCGTTGAAACTTAAAACTTAAAGCCAAAACACGACTATCTTGCACTTTCAATTGATCTCTCATGATGGAAAATATTATCTTTCAGTGCACAGGAATAATTTCAACCATATTTGAGATAAGTGAATCGTCGATATAGACTCCGCCAATGTAAAAATTAGCATAGATCGTCGAAAAAACAACAGCCTCTGAATGAACAAATATAATTTAGACTAAACGACGTTGAAATGAAATTTCACCCTGATCAAGAAAGTGTGAAATAGATTTTTATTTTATATTTTATAATTACAACTATTATTTCATGCCGCAAAATGTAAATATTCGAAAGACAGGAGCGTGACTTGTAGCAGGTAAATTGCGTTACATGTTTGCAGTGTCAGCAAAGTGGTAATCGGGCCGTAGTATCCAAATTATTCCTGAATAAGCATCATTTTCAAGTAAATCTCTTCTAATTTGCTTCTAAGTCTATATGAAGTAAGTTCTGAGCATTTCAGAGTGAAGAACAATAATTTTTGGAAACGGGCAGGCAATTATGCTAATTTTCACCATTGCAGGCGTTCATAATGTGGCTGAAAGTGCTCAAATATGGTTGAAATTATTCCTGTGCAGTGGAAGATAATTTCCCATCATCAGAGATCGACTAAAAGTGCAAGATAGTCGTGTTTTGGCTTTAAGTTTTGAGTTTCAACGAGAAAAATGTCGCCGATAGGTCGAAATTAGTGCTAATTTGGACATTCCGTAACCTTATAGTTTTATTTTCCAGAAATGCTGCATTGCGAGTTAGAGGCTGACACTTTCTCAATTAAAAGCACAAAAGTGAAGCTTTCCTACAGCATTATGTTTATTTGGAAATTTTAGGTACCAGATCCCTCTTTTATACCTCAAACATTGCCTATATTTCAACGTTCTGTACATGGTGCTTAGTATACCTGTTTTAAACCAAATTTAAAAAATAACTCCCGAAATTACAGAAAAATAAATACTATAGTTGGAAAGACCACGAAACGTTTATTACGTGAACTTAATATAATTGTTGTAAAGCAAACCGTAAATACACACTGGCTCTTCAAATTTGCCTCATAATTTCGCTGAAAAATGGTAGTTGTCAAACTGTTTTTTTTTAAACTGCAAATTTCTCCTAAAATAAAATTATCTGGAACTTTTTAGTATTTTCCCCTAAAATAGATCATTGAAAGGAATGATATGGTGAAAGAAAAGAAAATTCGATTATTTTGAGTTGACCGTCAATTCTCGATTCTTACAGGCATTCGCTCTTAACTTACCAAATCCCACTAGATGACACTAAATAAGTTATAAATAGTCAAAGAAAATCATGCTGAAACATTGCGCACAATATTACTGGCAATATTATTGCAGCGTATGTCAACCTCTGCAATTGTTGTCGCAAAGGTTATTGAAGTGCAATTGCAACTGATAGCGCAAAAGAAACTTAAGTGACGAACGCTGAAATCATGCATATTGCTCTCAATATTGCACCGTGTGTCTGTACCTTAAAGCGAAATGTTTTTTAACCCTTTATATGTTTGTCAAACCCATTACAGACTTTCATTGGAGTTCAATGGTAATGCAATAAGTGCAGACTGCAATGGTACAAGTCCTCGTAATATTGTTTTTGCCTCGAATGAAACAACAAAAACAGTGACAGCCTGCACCATCGTAGACGATAAACTAGTGGAACCTGATGAAACATTTCAAATAAAAATAGAAGGCGTTGGACCCAGTATTGTTCGCAGTGGTTTTTTTAGGAAAAATGTTAAAATTATCAGCGATGATGGTACGTAGGTAACACAACTGATCTTTAAATTTTTATACTATTCATATTTATTGTTTATATTTTAATATCATTTGTGAATTGTTATACATTGAACAGTCCAAGTAACAATCCAAGCGATTATTTCATATTTTGTAAATAAGGATTTTAAAAATCTATTTTCATCTCTTATTTGTAATTTGTTTCGAGAAATAAAGTTATTATTATTATTATTATTATTATTATTATTATTATTATTATTATTATTATTATTATTATTATTATTATTATTATCACTGACGGGGACTCATTCAGAGGGTATTATTTCGTAAATAGTTTAATCGTAAAACTTTGTTCCTTATGATACAACTATGATTATTGCAGTGGACATCACGTGTTCAAACGTCAACCTCAAAGAAGCTGATGGTCCCGCGGTGATATCGTTGTCTCGTGAGGGAGCAACGAACATAACTAGCAACATAATCACGTGAGTTGAATGAACATTTTAACACACAAAAAAAATGTTTCGGGTTCATTTGTAGCACCAACATTATTTGTATTATTTTGACGTTTCAATGTAAAATGAAGTTTAATATAATTTACACAGCTGGTGAAAATAGAAATCCGCGCACGCTGATTGGTCCATTATTATGTCAAGTTTTGCTATGAATATATACAAATGTGATCTAATAAGGCCGGGTCTGGCTTTGTCGTTAATTCCAACGAAGAACTTGAAAAAATGAAACAAAAACACACTTATGTCGCAACTTAGGTCGTTTGCCGGACCCACGTACACGAGTACGTAGTTGGAGACTTTCCTAACCCGCTTCTTATTAAAGTCTCTTTCCCATTGCTTTCTCCAATCATGGGAACTGGCAATTTGTTAGTTCAACCTTGTTGAATGCATGCTATAGCAATGACTGAAATCGAAAACTGTCAAGGAGAAGTATTAGTTGTTTTAATCTATTACAATGAACTAGAAAACTGTCCAGGAGAAGTACTAGTTTTTTTTTATACTATAGCAATGAACTAGAAAACTGTACAGGAGAAGTACTATCGTTGTTTTATAGTATTGCTATGAAGTAGAAAACTATTCAGGGTAATAGACCTCTTTAGCTTCGTATATAAATTGCCCATTTCAGATCATGTGATGTAAACATGGTGTTCTCTGGAGAATTAGTCCTTTCAATATGAACGAATAAATTTCAGAAATATAAAGGAACAATTCTCCAGAGAATATAATGTTTACATCACATGATCTGAAATGCCAATTTGCATACAAGCTAAAGAGGTCTATTTCTGTACTAGTTGTTTTACGCTATAGCAATGAACTAGAAAACTGTCCAGGAGAAGAACTAGTTATTTTATACTATAGCAATGAAGTAGGCTGTCCAGGAGAAGTACTAGTTATTTTATGCTTCAGCGATGAACTAGAAAACTGTCCAGGAGCAGTACTAGTTATTTTATGCTTCAGCAATGAACTAGAAAATTGTTCAGGAGAAGTACTAGTTGTTTTATGCTATTGCAATGAACTAGAACATTATCCAGGAGAAGTACTACTCGTTTTATGCTATAGCAATGAACTAGAAAACTATCCAGGAGAAGTACTAGTTGTTTTATGCTTCAGCAATGAACTAGAAAACTGCCCAGGAGAAGTACTAGTTGTTTTATGCTATAACAATTGCTAACGCGAGGTAAGAATCGGCCGACTGGACCACATTTGGCCCGCGTAAAACTTTACCTTACCTCATGAAAGAATCATAACTAGCTCAAACCTATTGTATTATATAGGTGTACTACGCTGGACAACAGTGCTACACAGCCAAGTGACTACACACAAACAAGTGAAAACATTACGTTTGATTTAAGCGTACTCAGTAAAAACTTCAGTGTGTCAATTAAAGATGATAGAATAGTGGAAGAAAACGAGACCCTGATAGTAACCTGTACAACATCTGATGGTCGAGTAAATCTCATCTCGTGTAGCGGTGCATCGATAGATATCGTCAATGACGACAGTAAGTATATCTAGATTATATCATCTGAGTTTGTGATACTGATAGAACAAACTAATTACTAAAGCGCTTAGAGCTTAGAATTTTGTGCGCTATATCAATAAAGTTTTACAGCGTCGCATAGAATGATTCTTTAAAGCTTATTGATTTGGGACTATTGTGACGGTTCTAAACATTATATGGCGTGACAATCGTGACCTTTGGTCAAACATTAGTAGAAATGATAGACTTTGTGATTAGAATAATATTTAATGTTTAATTTCCTAATCGACACTGGCGCAAACATAACTATCGTAAAACCCGTCATTATTGACAAGATGTCTCAGAAGCCATCGCCTATCATTACAAGATGTGCCGACTACCATGGTATTGGTCAACGGAGGCTCAGCACCATTTCAGGGGCGCGGCGTCTGTAATATCCGTCTGGGGGATATTGAAGTCCTTCATCCGTTCTGTGTTGCTGACATTGATTGAACCTGAAGGAATTCTCGGATTATCTTCATCCGAGCATTTGGTGGAGAGCGTGTGTGCAGCAACGACGCATACGAGCTCGTGTTTAGTCTCAAGGATGCAAATAACCACCCAGAAGTCAACACCGAAACATGCGGCAGGGTTGCAGTGGAGAGAACGACTGTAATTCCATCCGGAAATGAGTTCATCGTGCCTGGAAGATTGACTGGACCGCGATCAAATTGCAACATGGGCGTGCTGGAACCGACAGTACGATTCGCAAAGGCCCTTATCAGTACTGATAAAGAAGTATTGCCCTTGCGAGTGTTGAATCTAACAGACAGACCTTACATGTTGTATAATGATACCATCGCCGCATCATGTGAGGACGTCGTGCAAGTCGACTCATACCAAGGGGAAGTGGAAGAAGAACCCGTGCGTCGTGTTGTCAAGGGACCATCGCGAGTTGCAACAGAAATTCCTGAGTACTTGAAGTACTTGTTGAAGAGATGTTGCAATGAACTTAATGATGTCCAGCGAGAGGAACTCGATGCCCTGTTGGTCGAGTATTCGGACTTCGTTACCTCTTCTGCAAGCAACCTTAGTCGAACAAGTCTAACAAAGCACAAGCTCAACACCGGATCGAGATGCGAGACCGGTGCGAAAACCAGCTAGGAGATGCACAAGCGCAGTCAAGCAGAGGCTCAGGTCCAAAAAATGCTAAAGGAAGAAATAGAAGAGCCTTCTTTTTGTCCATTTGGGCCTCACCCATCGTCCTCGTCAAGAAGAAGGACAGAACAACAAGGTTCTGTGTGGATTTTAGGAAACTCAACGACGTGACCACCAATGACTCCTATCCTCTTCCAAGAAGTGATTGTATGTAAACTACGTACTGGTACTAAAATAAAGTCTATGTCTATGTCTATGTCTATGATGCCTGCTTCGATGCCCTCGCTGGATCTGTCTGGTTCTCTACTCGTGACTTATGTGGTGGTGGGTATTTGCAGGTGGAGATGGATGAAGCTGACAAAGAAAATACGGCATTTACGACAGCTAAAGGTGGACTCTACCACTTTACAGCTATGCCGTTCGGATTGTGCAACGCCCTAGCTACCTTTGAAAGGCTTATGTGGAGGGTTCTGTCGAGATTACCCTGGGATGTTTGCCTTGCCTACCTCGGCGACATCATCGTTCACGCACCTTCGTTCGAGCATGAGAAAGACACTTAGGTTGAGAGAAGTTCTGGAGCGACTGAGAATGGCTTCTTCAGTCAGTGGCATTTTTAGGACACATCGTCAGCAGTGCAGGGATTTCCACCGAGCCAGCAAAATTAGAGACGGTACGCAACTGTCCGATACCATCTGACGTAACAGGACTCCACAGCTTCGTAGGACTCTGCTCTTACCATAGGCGATACTGCACCAGTACTTGCTTATCCAACGAATGAGGATCCCTTTACTCTGGACACAGATGCAAGCAACGATGGTGTAGGAGCTGTACTATCGCAGGAGCAAGATGCGGAGGAGAAGGTGGTGGCGTATACTTCAGCAGCAGCATTACTAAGAGTGAGAGAAACTACTGTATCACAAGGAAGGAGCTTCTTGCAGTGATAATGTCTGGTAAGCGATTCCACTACTACCTCTACAGCAAGCCCTTCAAGATTAGAACTGATCATGGTGCGTGGCGATGGCTGATAAATTTCAAGAAACCTGAAAATCAGCTGGCGAGGTGGATCGAGCTGTTAGATACTTACGATTTTGTGATCGAGCATCGGCGTGGAAAGAGCCACACTAATGCTACACCAATGCCGATATAGATGCACTGTCCAGAAAACCCTGTGTAGATTGCAGATATTGCGAACGCTTGGAAGGAGATAATAAGAAGAAAGAACGCGAACCGCAGTTCTCACGCAGGGTCCAAGTAAGCAACTGGATGCATGCAGTTTACAACCAGAGGCCCGCGCATGCCGATCAAAGCAGGAGAAAACGATGACGCAAGAAGCTGGCTTCGGTGGTAAGTCGTGGTCTGACGAAGCCCTTCGCTTGGAGCAGCTGTCAGATCCTGATCTGGCCTTAATTGAAGCTGAAGGAGTCAACAAAGGGACGACCAGCATGGCCTGACATATTGTCAGAGGTTGCAGCTGTCAAGACCTACTGTACTGGCGCCAATGGGATGGACTAGAGGTGAAGGATGGTGTAATGTATCTACGGTGGGAGTCTGATCGCGGGGATAGCACACAGTGGTAGTTAGTTCTACCAAAGAGCTTGACCGCAGAGGCGCTGAAGCACTTGCACGACCATAGGACCGCTGGAAATCTGGGTGTCTTGAAGACAACGGAGCGCCTCAAACAACGTTTCTACTGGTATGGGTACACCTAAGACATGAAAGACTGGTGCCGAAGGTGCGACCTCTGTGCGGCTCGGAAGAAACCAGAAAAGGCTCCTAGTACCGCCCTGAAACGCTACAATGTTGGTGCCCTAATGGAGAGAGTTGCTCTGGACGTTCTTGGCCCTCTACCTGAAATTGAAAACCGCACCCTCGAAGCCATGTTGCCCAAATTCGTCACGGAGAAACGACGCGACTGGGATGAGCACTTACCGCTGGTGATGATGGCCTACAAATCATCTTTACACGAGACCACGGGCTGCACGCCAAGCCTGATGATGCTCGGTCGACAGATCTCTCTACCTGTCGACCTGGTGATTGGCAGACCTGAACCAATCGAATCAAGCGATTAGACTGGCTATTCTTCCAGGCTTAGAGAGCGAATTGACAACGTGCACAGGTTTGCAAGGGAACAGCTTTTAAAACATGGAAGCCGGACGACAAAAGCGGTACTACGACCATCGCGGGGTGCACCACAACCGTTTTGGCTGTTTGGCTGTTTGGCTGTTTGGCTGTTCAATCCAAGACGAAAAAAGGGTATCTGCCCCAAACTACAGAACGACGTGTATGAAAGCATTTTTTCTGGTTGTAGATCGGATGGACGATCTCAAGCCCAAGATTGTACACCACAACCAGCTAAAAGTGTATGAGGGGAACAATGCATCAACATGGCTGCGTGAATTGCCAACGGAAGGAAATCTTGCTGGTAATACATATGATGGGGAGGCTGATACGGATGGTCCTCCCGTCACTAACATGGATGCTGACCAAGTACCGCAGTGCAACAACAATTGACCTCAATGGAATAGAAGAGCGCCGATATGGAACACGGATATCGATTACGACCTGAGTTAGAAGTCAGATGGCTAACCAATTTTCGTATCAATTGTCTGGACTTGAGGTTACGTACCTTCATTAAGAGGGGAGTGATGTGACGGTTCTTAACATTACAGGGCGTGACAATCGTGACCTTTGGTCAATCAATAGTACTAGAAATAATAGATTTGTGATTAGAATATTATATTACGGTTTGGCGTTGATATAGTGTTAGTCTTCGAATAAATCAGTAGTAAATTACAGTCTCATTTCGATATTTTCATTTTGATATGCATGGCTTTTGATGAAACGCGATGAAAAAGAATATACGTATCAAGACTATCAGGCGAAATGTGGTCAGATTTTAATCATGTGGATCATGGCGCCAAACACCGGAAGCCCAAACATATAAATGAATTCAGGCTCAAGATTTCTGAAACACAATCACTTAATTCTGGGTTGTTGTGCAAAACGAAACTGAGTTGTTCAGAAGCAATCACTTGCACAACTACTAACGCATCTAAAACAGACGTTACAAGAACACTATATCTCACTTTGCTATGTAAAAACCGGAGTGCATTCCCTTATGGATAAAATACTCTAAAAAACTATGAATTTCATTCATTCAGGTTAATGATTATCAATTAGTCTAAAGGAAACCTCACAGTGTGACGTCATTACAAATCAAGATGGCGGCCTACATTAACTCAGATAATTTTTTTATCAAGATGGATCTTTATTTTTGATATATTTGGCCGGTATTTGTCTGAATAGCGGAGGTTGCCAGTAAATTTGTCTCAATAAAATGTGACTCATTAAGAGATGATAAAGGATTCAAACGTTTCAGTCCTTCAACAGTTTAACGTTCTCTTGACAATTAAAAAAGGCGCATAACGTGGCATGGAACTAACAGCGCGCCAGTGGTCTCTCTAGATCTAATTCATTTGTGTTCTATCATTGTCCGAAATCTATAACACCAATATAGCTTATTAATCTAAAATCGGACTACCGGTTACTTTGGAAGTATTGTTAATGTTTGATATCTTTGTTTGTTATTCAGCGTACATTTACTTCTGTCCTCCGTACAAAACGTACATACGAGAAGCCTCTGGTCCTTACATCGTTGGACTGTGTCGAGTGGGTGTTACCCAAGAATCTCACACAGTAGAGTAAGCAGTAATCTAACCTTGTTTGACTGAATATTTACTAAATATCCTGTTTTAAAGCTAAACTACAAATTATGAATGACCGCTACAGGCCCGTCGACAGAATTACAGTGGAACGTTAACCTCTACTAACGGCCATCTCTCTGTAACGGCCACGGTTTGTTGTCACAGCCACCAGCCAGCCTATATATTTATTGTTATTGAAACCTCCCCACAACAGCCACCTCTACACAACGGCCACAAAATATCCCCTCATTCCATTTTCCTGAAGAAAAAAAAGGATTGGAATATCTCGAAGTCCTGCCGGTATATGGACCAACCAATATTTATATTTCTCCCTTGACAGTCGGAGATATAGCAGAAGTTGCACTGTATATCAGTTGTATATCGTAACGGTTTTGTCACTATCTATAACTGCCTTATTCAGGGCTTTTCCGCAGCATATGTTGAAAAGATGTTTGATAACAACTTTTACCTTTTTCTTTCTTGACGTCATTCAGTGTGTGCGGAGGTTTTCAGTGTTTTAGGGAGATTTATCTAAAATCTCAAAACGTCGAAAATAATCAGAATTATGTGATATTTTTTCAGATTGTGTTGGACAAACGACTCTATCAGTGAACCCCATGACTTCCCATCAATCACCGCAGGCTGTGCTATCATCACCTTTGCACCACATGAATTAAGGAAGGAATACAATATCAATATCACTGATGATTCATGGGGAGAAAAAGAGTTTAAGACGTTTAATATTGCAATCAGGAGCAATGATAGCGCTGTTACATTTAATGATACTACAAGCTACAACGTAACTCTACATGATGACGACAGTAAGTATTTCTACAATTTTTGATACGATAATTGTTTTAATGTACGGATAATTGTAATGTCGCACTTTCAGCAATTTTTACAAATGTTTTTCGAACATTTTGGTAGGCGCGTTTCAGTTGCAGTGTTTTCAGCTACTTTGCAGTTTTGATATGACACTTTATTTTTCAGACAGTTTCTGCACAACGAAACCCTTGAGATTCTATGAACAAACAGACAAATACGTTAACATCACAATCAGGCGAATTGGAGAAATAACGACGACAAATACATCTGTTAGGTAAACATACCAAGCATCCTTGGAAAGAAGTTCTATTTATCCATTGTAATTTATATTATATCCTCTTGTAATTTGTTACATTTATACGAAAACACTTTGAAGATTAGTTGCTGTCGGAGTAAAATTAGTTTTCAAATGGTGGCCGTCGCTCTTAAACTGGGACTATTACTGGGTTGCGTTTCTTTCAAATAAACTTTATTTGCTATATTATTGGCAATAAATATCCCTTTCAAACTTCATTCATACTTGTTCCGATGATTAGCCATTTCGTAGTTGATGTTCGCAGGTAGTTGCGAGACTGTTAAGGTTCGCCATTACTCTCTATTTAGTATAAAACATTGGGTAACGACGGGCTTACTTCAATCTTTGAAACATAGCTATTCAAATTTGTCTCCGTAATGAAAATGAAGCATCCCCTGAAACAATACCATAATTTATTCCCCGCAATCATTAACTCATCATATCAGAGCCCAATTTAGTAATGGGCTCCTGCTCATATGGATAATTCATATATCATGTTTGGTATTATTAGGATAACAACTCGACCAAACAAGGCAATCACTCCAGAGGACTACATATCGCTTACTGACAACAAAACCTTGACATTCCTCGTTAACGAAGTTGAAAAGACCGTGTCTGTCAAGATAATCAATGATAAACTTACTGAGGATGAACAAATGTTCGATTTGTTATTAATGGGTCAGAATGGAAGTACTGTCATCCCGAACTGCAAGACTCCACCTGTAATCATTGTCAGTAATGATGGTAAGACGTGCATCAATATAAATAATGGCATTAACTTTCCTGAATTATCATAATCTTGTGTTATTAGTTCCAAATATCTCGATATCATTTCAACCAAATACATCCATTTTGTGTCAATAGCAAACTTTTACGAGCGCTCTGATTGGCTGACATGACTACAAAATTAGTGCAGCTCTATTTCGCCTTTATTAACTTGCTTGACACATGACGAATTTTTAAACGAAACATTCAACTTAGCGCCACAGCAATTTAGTCTTTCTAAATTAATGCATAACTAGATATCCCAGTTACAAAGAAGCACATGTTCTACAGCATATTTGTGGAAGACCTACCAATCATTCTGTCAGAGCCACAACAAACACTGTATTGCTACTCAAATTGGTGTGTCAGAATAGTGCCATCAAAACGAGCTAACCAAGTCCATTTTGCCTATCAAAGTATTTGATGTCTTGTAGGTTAGTCCTTATTGGCTATAATTACTCGGGCATTTTCGGAGGAAGTCCGAGTTATAAAATGGGCGATTTTGTTTCGTTCGCCACAAACGGGTCGAGTAGTTTCCGTGCGCGTATCAAATTAAATCCGAAGTATTGTTCGTATCGAGTTTCAAGATTGTATTGTACAAGAGGGAAGCCATGTTACTCAGTCGAATTAAGGGAAGAAATACGCTCATCTCACATACAAACACGCTGTTCGTAGTAGAAACGATAGGCTCACACTAAAAGATGTAGTTGTTTTAAAAGGGTTCCGAATGATTTTTGGACACATCGAGGCAAAGAGACAGCAGTTTCGTCAGATCATAGTCTGAATCGATGAATCGTCTGGATGTTCTCTGGATGCTAAAATACGAAGTTCGGGGATGATTTCCGAGTAGTTTTATTCGACCGATTTTCCTCAATTAAAGGTTATTTTATTCCACGTTAAAAAAATTCAGAAGGTAAAGGAATGAGGGTTTATCATGTAATTTCAAAACTCATAGGACAAAAAATGATTATCATAGCTGGAAAGAGCTCATTGAAATTAGTAAAAATGTGAAGTTTGGAAAAGATCGCTCCACAAATTACGAAGATATGAATTTTCAAAAATCGACATTTTATATGAAAACCTTTGGAAATTACGCTTGGAGGCTCTTGCCTCCAACAAAGGTTTTCATACAAAATTTCGATTTTTGAAAATTCATATCTTCGTAATTTGTGGAGCGATCTTTTCCAAACTTCACATTTTTACTAATTTCAGCGAGCTCTTTCCAGCTATGATAATCATTTTTTTGTCCTATGAGTTTTGAAATTATGTGATAAACCGTCATTAGGCCGTCATCAACGCGGGGGTACTCCCTTTGTCCAAGTGGTAGGGGTGATCGGCGGCCCTTTTAGGGTTGAAAATATTTCCTGTGTGTACCTTTTAGGGTTCAGACACAAAAGTCAGTTACGTAACACGAGTCCGTACCTTTTAGGGTCAATTGAACATAAGAAAGATATTGTCCAGTCACTGATTAACGATATCAGCACAATCACTTTTTCCGGCTCCATATATGGCCGTACCTTTTAGGGGTCGAAATGAACATGGCTTCAACAGCTCTTGTAATTTATGCGTACCTTTTAGGGTCGTTTTCAAAACCGACCGCCGATCACCCCTGCCACTTGGACAAAGGGAGTACTTCCCCGGGAGTTAAAACGTTTTGTTAAAGAGTGTTGTTAGATCACTATTTGCAGTATGCAATCCTGTTTCGACAATTGTATTTTCGAGGAAAGTGTAACGAACATATCGTACCAAACAACGTTTTTTCCATGAATGCAAATGCCTCTGTATTATATGTTAACCACCTTTTCATTGCAGTGAACATATTTTGTAAACAACACGCTGGGGTTCAGCAGGATTTCGAAGACCAAACTCCGGTGTTGATTACGTTTACCCGTGAAGGATCAACACAGTACAACCATACCATAAGGTAAGCTTTTACAGTAGAATAGTATGGAAACCAGTATTGTTGTATTGCTGTATTTGTAAACCCACTTAAAATTATTATTATTATTATTATTATTATTATTATTATTATTATTATTATGCAATTATTACTGGGTTTTGAGGTGGAAAGGTGGAACAAAGGTGATGTAGGAAAGGAGGAGAAAAGGGAGGAAATTCGGTGGACTTTCGGGGTCATACCGTCGTCATCTCGGTGGTAATAACATCGCCGAAGATTGGATTGGAGAGAGGAGAGAAGATTGATGAAATGGAAAGTGGAGGGGAGGGGAGGGGAGCGGACATTCACCAATTAATTTTGTTGTTGTCCGAACTGACTAGTGACTACAATGTACTTGAAGGTCATTGGTTAATTGCCGAAACGTCTATTATGTAAAACACAATTCAGAGACAAAATATAATTTGTAAATATCATGAAAGCAGACTGCAATTTTATGGTTTGTAGAATTTTAGTTAAATCAAAGTTTGTTTTGTTACCGAAACATTAGAGTGAAATTTGATCCTACTTTATAGTATCTCTGAACCGATTTTTCAACATTTTAACTTTTTGCTTTTATAGAATTCGAACTCGTAGCGGCACAGCACAATCTGGTAGCGACTTTCTTCCCATTGACAAGGTGCTTACATTCGTCTCTGGTCAGACTCGCATCGAACAGAACGTCACCGTTGTGAAGGATAATAACGTGGAACAAGACGAGAGTTTTCGTCTCGAGGTGACGTCATCCGATAACCGGGTTAATGTGTTATGCCCTAAAATCGACTTTGTCATCAGGAATGACGACAGTAAGTACAGTGGTATTGTAATGTGAGTTGGAGAAAATATAGGTCAAATAGAATTCCATATTGAAATACGAGAGTAGTGAAGTACACTTTTAATGGTCACATATTTGGACACAACTCGAATAAGTAATCATGCAATCGTAAACAACAAAAAGCGCGCGTTTTCGCCTTAAACTGCGGACATTTTAAAACTTTACACTCTTCTTGTTTTTAGCCTTTGTACGATGTGTAAACTCTACCATTAGTGTATTTGAGGAGAAAAGGAATATATCGTTCGTGCTTAAAAGAGAGGGTACTATGAATAAAGCATCTCCAATATGGTAAGTATGACTTTGTAAACTCTACCATTAGTGTATCTGAGGAGAAAAGGAATGTATCGTTCGTGCTTAAAGAGAGGGTACTAAGAATAAAGCATCTCCAATATGTCCAATATGGTAAGTACGACTTTGTAAACTCTACCACTAGTGTATCTGAGGAGAAAAGGAATGTATCGTGCGTGCTTAAAAGAGACGGTACTAAGAATAAAGCATCTCCAATATGGTAAGTATGACTTTGTAAACTCTACCATTAGTGTATCTGAGGAGAAAAGGAATGTATCGTTCGTGCTTAAAAGAGAGGGTACTAAGAATAAAGCATCTCCAATATGGTAAGTATGACTTTGTAAACTCTACCATTAGTGTATCTATCTGAGGAGAAAAGGAATGTATCGTTTGTGCTTAAAAGAGAGGGTACTAAGAATAAAGCATCTCCAATATGTCCAATATGGTAAGTACGACTTTGTAAACTCTACCACTAGTGTATCTGAGGAGAAAAGGAATGTATCGTGCGTGCTTAAAAGAGACGGTACTAAGAATAAAGCATCTCCAATATGGTAAGTATGACTTTGTAAACTCTACTATTAGTGTATCTGAGGAGAAAAGGAACGTATCGTTCGTGCTTAAAAGAGACGGTACTAAGAATAAAGCATCTCCAATATGGTAAGTACGACTTTGTAAACTCTACCATTAGTGTATCTGAGGAGAAAAGGAATGTATCGTTTGTGCTTAAAAGAGAGGGTACTAAGAATAAAGCATCTCCACTATGGTAAGTACGACTTTGTAAACTCTACCATTAGTGTATCTGAGGAGAAAAGGAACGTGTCGTTCGTGCTTAAAAGAGAGGGTACTAAGAATAAAGCATCTCCAATATGGTAAGTACGACTTTGTAAACTCTACCATTAGTGTATCTGAGGAGAAAAGGAATGTATCGTTTGTGCTTAAAAGAGAGGGTACTAAGAATATAGCATCTCCACTATGGTAAGTACGACTTTGTAAACTCTACCATTAGTGTATCTGAGGAGAAAAGGAATGTATCGCCGGTTCGTGCTTAAAAGAGAGGGTACTAAGAATAAAGCATCTCCACTATGGTAAGTACGACTTTGTAAACTCTACCATTAGTGTATCTGAGGAGAAAAGGAATGTATCGCCGGTTCGTGCTTAAAAGAGAGGGTACTAAGAATAAAGCATCTCCACTATGGTAAGTACGACTTTGTAAACTCTACCATTAGTGTATCTGAGGAGAAAAGGAACGTGTCGTTCGTGCTTAAAAGAGAGGGTACTAAGAATAAAGCATCTCCAATATGGTAAGTACGACTTTGTAAACTCTACCATTAGTGTATCTGAGGAGAAAAGGAACGTGTCGTTCGTGCTTAAAAGAGAGGGTACTAAGAATAAAGCATCTCCAATATGGTAAGCATGACTTTGCAAAACCGTATTACATGATAACATGGTAAGTGGTATTGACTAAGGTAGTGTAATGACGTAATGTTATATGACGTAAGAGATCATGAAGCATATTCTAAAGCACATGATTTTGTAGTGAGTGAGAGGGTGTCATTGAACAAGTTTTGGTTTGTGAATAAATTCTGTGTTAAAGACGTGACAGTGGCGATAAGGATGATTCAAGTTCCTCAAAGACAGTGGACTGAGGCTTGCCTCATAGCAAAAAACAATAACGTCATATTTAAAAGAGACAGCGGTAGAGCAATCCCACCTAGTTATGAGCTAATAATTAAGAACTTTCTATAGTTCTTTATTTTATTCCTTTTTTATTTTTAATTTAATTGTGTTACTTATAGTGAAGTTTAACAAAAAGTTATGAAATTCATGAATAAATAATTAGGTAACTAAACAATGAGATCTCACCATTTGGGTCAGGTGGATGTATCTTGATACCCAATCAAAACTCATTTCAAAATTAAAAAAAAACTGATGAAGACACTGATCAAAAAACATTCAAATATGAACAATGAATACAATGAATGTAGTGAGTGACAGTGTGTCAGTGAACGAGTGATTAAACAGTTTAACTTGACTTATTTACACAGGTACAGTACCGTCGATGGGACAGCATACGACAAAGCAGACTACAAACCAGTCAACCAAAAAAATGTCACTTTTCAACCTGGACAAGAGTACATGACATTGAGTGTTGAGATTGTTAACGACCAAATTAACGAAGAAGACGAGACGTTTGCTGTTGTAATTGGTTCACATGTTTCAACTACACTGACGTCATCCCCTTGTACCAATATAACCATCAAAGATAAAGACTTGGGTAAGTGACTTTGAATAATCATGTCACGGAGCAAGAAACCCAACCTCCTGCAGGAACAGAACACAGAAAGAAGATAAATTAGAACAAAGATAGGGGAAATAATATATAGACTTCAATATGAATCATTTTCGGAAAGTAATGATCATTATGGGCCAAAATATTTCAAGTAACAGATCAAAGTGAAGAGTTGGAAAAACGAGGCGGTTTCAGGGGCGTAGCGTGCATATACGCACGTACGCACGTGCGTACAATTTAAAATCCTTAAAATATAAATATTATAAGAAACATAAAAATATTTAAAAAAAATGAAATCTAAGACCAAATCTTAACAGCTGACTCAGTGGAAACTTGCTGGAAACTACTCACAGAAGGCAGGAAATGCTATTTTGGAGATCCTATACCTCAAAATTTTTCGGGGACGGCCGCTCCTCAGATTGTGTCCCCAATAAATTTCCCTTGCAGTCAGTCATTGTAGGTATGTATAATGGTAATTATAGTTAGTACTGTCTCAAACAAAATAAATACCAAAAAACTGGCTTTGCCTCGGGTTGTTATATATATCGCTATTAGCGATATACAGCAATATGCAGAAATTCTGATCATTTTGACTAAAATACACATATATCAAAGACCTACTTAAAACCATGGCATAGCTTCCATTATATTTTTTTCATAAAGCCTCGCTGGCAGACGACTAGAAAAAAATATCAGCGTAGCCATTCCATAATTTTAAGTAGGTTTTTGATATATATGTATTTTAGTCAAAATGATCAGAATTTCTGCATATTGCTGTATATAACGGTAGCTGTATATATAACCCGTTTACATAAATCCTTTACATAACCTTTACATAAATCCTTTACACATCCTTTACATAAATCCCGCTTTACATAACCTATACATAAATCATTTACACAACGTACCTTTACATAAATCCTTTATATAACCTTTACATAAATCTCCCCAAAAACCTGAGTGATAAATGCATTTACTATGTATTTATGTAGCGAGAAAGTCCGCTGTAAAACGAAGAAAATGGTATTTCCAAGGCTCTAGATTTCTAAATTTTCAGGGGAGCATGCCCCTCACCCCCTAGCAGCTCACGCCTTCGGCGCTCGTTGCTATGTGCGTACATTTGAAAAAAAGCACGCTACGCCCCTGGGTTTCTGCAATAACATCTTTTTCATTTTACAGAGCGCATTTCATCGAAGCAAGCGCAAGGTAGGATATGTACTGAACAAAATGAAAACCTTTAGACTGTATTACTTACAAAAGGGAAATTTGACATAACATAGGGTAAACAACCTGCTAAGGGTGTAACCAATACACTAGTACAAACCTTCTACTAAGGGGATAACCAATACACTAGTACAAACCTTCTACTAAGGGTGTAACCAATACACTAGTACAACATTTCTACTAAGGGTGTAACCAATACACTAGTACAACATTTCTACTAAGGGTGTAACCAATACACTAGTACAACATTTCTACTAAGGGGATAACCAATACACTAGTACAAACCTTCTACTAAGGGTGTAACCAATACACTAGTACAACATTTCTACTAAGGGTGTAACCAATACACTAGTACAACATTTCTACTAAGGGTGTAACCAATACACTAGTACAAACTTTCTACTAAGGGTGTAACCAATACACTAGTACAAACCTTCTTCTAAGGGTGTAACCAATACACTAGTACAAACCTTCTACTAAGGGTGTAACCAATACACTAGTACAAACCTTCTACTAAGGGTGTAACCAAAACACTAGTACAAACCTTATGCTAAGGGTGTAACCAATACACTAGTACAAACCTTATGCTGATTAAACAAATAATCATATACACAAATAAAGAACCAACCGACTAGTCTAAGGATACACTGTCACATTTTGTTGCAGAACTTCTGAAAGAAAGACAAAAGTCTGTGGTTTTGTTTTCTGTAGCAATTGGTTTGGTGGTTGCAATGCTTGTAGTGATGTTATTTGTCATGTTTGTTCTCTATCGGTAAGTGAGAAAAGAACAACAATAACTATTTCAATTTCCAACTTCCAACTTCAACTGTTATCTGACAATTACATCTCCATCTAATCACAACCTTTGTTTTGTCTCAGGGTATTGCATCGTTAATTCTGCAGCTGTCAGGACGAGCACCATTGAACACGTGATCGATTATCTGTAACAATCGTAATGTCTTAGTAAACCTACTAGACGTACCAATGTATGGCGTACAAAGATACAAGGCAATCGTAATATCAATACAGTCAAACACGCACTCGCTTAATAACTTAACTGTCTTTAGTAAACCTACTAGACGTACCAATGTATGGGTACAAAGATACAATGCAATCGTAATACCAATACAGTCAAACACGCACTCGCTTAATAACTTAACTGTCTTAGTAAACCTACTAGACGTACCAATGTATGGGGTACAAAGATACAAGGCAATCGTAAATCAATAAAGTGAAACACGCACTCGCTTAATAATTTGTAAGTTAAAACTGTCTTATAGTCTGTTCGTTGGGCATTCTTACAGGGCAATTAATTAATTAACTATTAAACAACATATCTTCATTAGTGTCAATATTGTCTTGGGTAACCTTCTCGGCATTTTGTCAACTTCTCCACAGGCCATTTCACTTTTCAGTGTCCATGTTTACGACAAGAGCAACTGTTATTGCCACATGGATTTCTAGCAAAAAGTTTGTATTTACATCTTACAAACTTCAGTAAGCTCTCTGTTGCTGCATCTAAGTCTGACAGGACTGCTGTTAAACCAAAGTATGACTTGCAAGTGAACCCGCAAACTGTGAAAATATGCTGCTCTTTCTGTAGGTGGAAGCTTGATGTTTTGCTTGTCGACACCATCTCAATGTATTTAGCATACCATAGACTGTTCAAATAATCATCTGCTCTGCCTCCATATAAGACAACATATATACAGATACCAGCTTTGCCAATATGTTCTTCTGTTGCTTCAGGATCGGTCATCAAGAGGGATATTTGCAATTCTTCTGATTGTTTTATCTCCTTCAAAAGACTGGTTTTACCATGCCCATGTGTTGCAGAGGTGGTCTCGCAACCACTCCACACATGGATGAACAGGAGATGGAATGTTACTACTTTGCGAACTTTGGTAACAAGGTCTTGAACTTTCCACACCTTCAAGCATTTCTTTGATCTCTTTACCACTGAATGGAAGTATAGATCAGCCATATTCTGGTTCCAGTGGTACATCAAGAGGACAAGCACATCCGTGTCATCTGCTACTACACTTAATTCTCTTCCTTGTCTTGCAAATTGAAGGGCACATTCCACTATCAATGTGTCGGCATCTCCAGTACTGTTGTACACAATCTGACCATCAGCTTCCAAGCATCGACTCAGCAACGTGATGAACTGACTTTTGTTCTTCTCATTCGAGAGAAAGGTCTGCTGATCACTGTGAGCCTTTGCAGATTCACTAAGCTGAATATCTGCACATGTATTTCCAACTATTATTTATTAACTCTTCGCTGGTACTCGTGATCTTTAATTGACGGACCCTGTTGGCAGCCATCAAACACACTTCAGAAAAGCCGTTGAACTCACGGTCGAGACCTGGGAGCGAGCACAAAAGTTCAACCCCACTGGGAGGGACAACTTGAATGTTGTACATACGTCAGCATAACATTCATTGCGTTCTTCCTCGTTGAATACAAAATGACTATACTCTTCAATGGCATCCGGTCCTGCACAGCTAAGCAACATATTTACCTTGAATTTATCTCCTTCTTCATATTTTCCTTTTGCCACAAGATAAATTTCAAATTGCATTATAAACTTTCTCCAATTTTCTGACGCTTGAGCATCCAGAACTAAGGGAACCGGAGTACGGTGTGTACTTATATCACCTTCGGCCATATTTTAACGACGCTTGTATGGTTTCTGTTGATCCAATTGCTCTCAAATAGCTCCACAATCTTTTAACTGTACTTCTGACACCATGTTGTTAGTCTGTATTTTATTTATACTCTGTAAGCCTAACGTACAATGCCGGTGTCACGGGTATTTCGCACCCCCCCAAAACATTGCCCTCCCTGGGGCGAATTTCCCGATGAATTTGTCCTCCCTGGGGTGAATTATCTGGATATCTCGCCCCCCTCCTTTGTCCCCCTTTGTAGATTTCGCCCCCTTCCTTTGGTGCCATTAGACAGGCTATAAAGTTATCGATTTTTATCAAAAGTATATTCCTTGGAAAATGGTCACTGGAATAGACAATTTGGAAGCAATCCTAGATAATGGTTTAAATTAAAGATATACTTTTGTCTCTGACTTTAGCTTTTTTATTCGGACGTTTCGACTGTAAATCAACACATCGCACACAATTCGATGTCATATCCGGGATATTATCTAATTAGCATCTAGTTTTCAGTCTACCGTGTCGAATTTTGACCTCCCGGTCAGGCAAATTTACAGTAAATTCGGTAAAGTCCTCAGGTTTGTGGAGACATGCTGTAAATACGAAACACTTAGGAAACATTTGTACATCTGGAAATAAAAGTTCAATGAATAAGGTTTAGGCCAATTCCGCTCTCGCCCAGCTTCCCCCCCCTCCCCCCCCCAGTAATTTGG
>JAUJYZ010001203.1:960790-1035253 GCA_033675265.1 Actinostola sp. cb2023
TATTATACACTGGTGCATTTAGTACATTGTAAAGCGATGATTGAAGCCTCCTTTCATTAACTTTAAGCTAACCAAAATCATAGAAATATCACTCTTAGGTATCTTTCCATATGTCATGTATATGAAACATAACTCAACTTGTACATATAAATCAAAATATTGTATTTGATGCGAATTTTAAAACTTGTTAAATGACTGAAGTCCCCCACCCCGGCCTGACTCCTTACATAATGTAATAAATGACATAAAATATCAAGTCTTTAAAACCCACTACTACCATAATACCTCTGCTTATTTTTATATATAAGACATGATATTTCAAAGTAACAAATTTCGAGAGATTACTTGTATACAGAATGAATTTCATGAACATATCACAATGATAAGCGCACGAACACCTGTGTCGATTTAGGGTGTATACATCATAGACTGTCTCTATCGGAATGTTGCAAACAAAAACAACAAGACGCGCAAATATTTGTGTCATACATCTCTTAGTTGTCCAAAATTACATACCATGTTGTGAGAGAACATATGTTTATTACTTATAAGGTGAATTAAGAATGAATTCTAAAAAATATGTTGATTGTTGGTACGTGTTCCAAATGTATAAAATTAGCATGCGCACGTCCAGCAATGGCACGAAAAGTGATATCTCCGGCAACGAAGGCATTTCTGGTTCAATGTCTTTACACTCAGAGCACATTATCGTTAAACAAATCGCTGTCAAATGTGGGATATCGCGTTCAATGGTGTATAGATTTCTTTTAACGCCTAAAAAGCACATACACACCGAGATAAAGAAGACACCAGGAAAGAAACGCAAATTCCTTTCGCGCGAAGAGCGACGAATTAAGCATTTGTATATATTGATACGCTACGAAAGCGGGTAGGGAATTTTACTGCTAAACGACTACTGGCCGAGATGAATATTCCATCTAGTGCAGTATCAGTGCGGACAATGCAAAGGCATCTCAATAGACTGGGATACCGGTATGTACAAGCCCGAAAAAAAGGTTTATTGACCAGGAACTGATCTACAACGCAGGCTGGCATTTGCAAGGAATTTTAAAATAAACTACCCAACAGACTTTTGGACTAATAAAGTTGGATTTTTTTCTTTGATGGTGTTAGCTTTTACCACAAGTATAACCCGTTTGACCAAGCAAGAGCGCCGGATAGTCTGATATGGAGACTAAGATTGGAAGGACTTTCTGAGTATTGTACAGCGAAAGGATCGCACGTATTTTTTTAATACTTTGAAAAAGGATTTGAGGCAACAAGCATTAGATTTGAAAATAGCATATGAATCAGTTGACCATTTCGCAATTCGTATAAGATCGCTAATGTTAAGTAATTATCAAGCACAGATAGATAATACCATTTCAAGTGTTACTAAGCGCATTGATTTGGTCATAAAGAACAAGGGTCGACGTACGAAGTATTGAAATTGATCTCAATTAAACGGGTTTGAAATAAAGTAACTCTTTACTTTTGATTTGTAAATACTTTATTTAAATGTACGGCATAATTGACTCATCAACTATGAATAAATGTATAAAGCTGTTAACAAAGGCCGTCTACGCTTATTGTGCACCTTGGATATGTGAGACGATAGCCTTCCATGCATAATGGCGATCATGTATACCAGTGTAAAAGTACGAATATAACTACAAAGTCCCTTGAAAATACAAACATCCCGTAAAATGTTTCTCCCTTAAGAAGGTAATCGTTGTAAGCAATTATCTATCAAGTCAAATACAGTGAAGGGCATAATAAACGCCAATATTTCAAGTATAACTATAATATGAACGGTTTACACTCAGAGAGTAGTAATATATAGACTATAATGTCTTTTACAGTTTGCATTGTAAACCGTAAACCGTTGACGTCATCTTTACTTGTCATCAAGTATGGCAATGTAGTTCACTGAATAAAGCCATTTAAACGGCTAAGACGTCCCGGCAATACATATATACATACGTATCAAAGTTACCGTAATAATTGTTGATATATTGAAGAGTAAATATTACTGCTGGAACAAATTACAAACATCTTTTTTGAATGATACGGAGTCAACAAGTAGTGTCTTGGATTTCACATCTTGATCACGGGAGGGGAGGGGAGGGGGGACTGGTTACAAATTCCAGATTAATGCATTTAAAAAATAATAATATAAGTTTTTTCGAAAGATATACAAGGTTAAACAATTCGTCATATCAAGCAACTTCATTTTGTCATATCATGCAATTGCATTTCTTTTCAGAAACTTATAAGGTAACATTATTATACACTGGTGCATTTAGTACATTGTAAAGCGATGATTGAAGCCTCCTTTCATTAACTTTAAGCTAACCAAAATCATAGAAATATCACTCTTAGGTATCTTTCCATATGTCATGTATATGAAACATAACTCAACTTGTACATATAAATCAAAATATTGTATTTGATGCGAATTTTAAAACTTGTTAAATGACTGAAGTCCCCCACCCCGGCCTGACTCCTTACATAATGTAATAAATGACATAAAATATCAAGTCTTTAAAACCCACTACTACCATAATACCTCTGCTTATTTTTATATATAAGACATGATATTTCAAAGTAACAAATTTCGAGAGATTACTTGTATACAGAATGAATTTCATGAACATATCACAATGATAAGCGCACGAACACCTGTGTCGATTTAGGGTGTATACATCATAGACATTCTCTATCGGAATGTTGCAAACAAAAACAACAAGACGCGCAAATATTTGTGTCATACATCTCTTAGTTGTCCAAAATTACATACCATGTTGTGAGAGAACATATGTTTATTACTTATAAGGTGAATTAAGAATGAATTCTAAAAAATATGTTGATTGTTGGTACGTGTTCCAAATGTATAAAATTAGCATGCGCACGTCCAGCAATGGCACGAAAAGTGATATCTCCGGCAACGAAGGCATTGGTTCAATGTCTTTACACTCAGAGCACATTATCGTTAAACAAATCGCTGTCAAATGTGGGATATCGCGTTCAATGGTGTATAGATTTCTTTTAACGCCTAAAAAGCACATACACACCGAGATAAAGAAGACACCAGGAAAGAAACGCAAATTCCTTTCGCGCGAAGAGCGACGAATTAAGCGTTGTATATATTGATACGCTACGAAAGCGGGTAGGGAATTTTACTGCTAAACGACTACTGGCCGAGATGAATATTCCATCTAGTGCAGTATCAGTGCGGACAATGCAAAGGCATCTCAATAGACTGGGATACCGGTATGTACAAGCCCGAAAAAAAGGTTTATTGACCAGGAACTGATCTACAACGCAGGCTGGCATTTGCAAGGAATTTTAAAATAAACTACCCAACAGACTTTTGGACTAATAAAGTTGGATTTTTCTTTGATGGTGTTAGCTTTTACCACAAGTATAACCCGTTTGACCAAGCAAGAGCGCCGGATAGTCTGATATGGAGACTAAGATTGGAAGGACTTTCTGAGTATTGTACAGCGAAAGGATCGCACGTATTTTTTTAATACTTTGAAAAAGGATTTGAGGCAACAAGCATTAGATTTGAAAAATAGCATATGAATCAGTTGACCATTTCGCAATTCGTATAAGATCGCTAATGTTAAGTAATTATCAAGCACAGATAGATAATACCATTTCAAGTGTTACTAAGCGCATTGATTTGGTCATAAAGAACAAGGGTCGACGTACGAAGTATTGAAATTGATCTCAATTAAACGGGTTTGAAATAAAGTAACTCTTTACTTTTGATTTGTAAATACTTTATTTAAATGTACGGCATAATTGACTCATCAACTATGAATAAATGTATAAAGCTGTTAACAAAGGCCGTCTACGCTTATTGTGCACCTTGGATATGTGAGACGATAGCCTTCCATGCATAATGGCGATCATGTATACCAGTGTAAAGTACGAATATAACTACAAAGTCCCTTGAAAATACAAACATCCCGTAAAATGTTTCTCCCTTAAGAAGGTAATCGTTGTAAGCAATTATCTATCAAGTCAAATACAGTGAAGGGCATAATAAACGCCAATATTTCAAGTATAAACTATAATATGAACGGTTTACACTCAGAGAGTAGTAATATATAGACTATAATGTCTTTTACAGTTTGCATTGTAAACCGTAAACCGTTGACGTCATCTTTACTTGTCATCAAGTATGGCAATGTAGTTCACTGAATAAAGCCATTTAAACGGCTAAGACGTTCCGGCAATACATATATACATACGTATCAAAGTTACCGTAATAATTGTTGATATATTGAAGAGTAAATATTACTGCTGGAACAAATTACAAACATCTTTTTTGAATGATACGGAGTCAACAAGTAGTGTCTTGGATTTCACATCTTGATCACGGGAGGGGAGGGGAGGGGGGACTGGTTACAAATTCCAGATTAATGCATTTAAAAAATAATAATATAAGTTTTTTCGAAAGATATACAAGGTTAAACAATTCGTCATATCAAGCAACTTCATTTTGTCATATCATGCAATTGCATTTCTTTTCAGAAACTTATAAGGTAACATTATATATTATACACTGGTGCATTTAGTACATTGTAAAGCGATGATTGAAGCCTCCTTTCATTAACTTTAAGCTAACCAAAATCATAGAAATATCACTCTTAGGTATCTTTCCATATGTCATGTATATGAAACATAACTCAACTTGTACATATAAATCAAAATATTGTATTTGATGCGAATTTTAAAACTTGTTAAATGACTGAAGTCCCCCACCCCGGCCTGACTCCTTACATAATGTAATAAATGACATAAAATATCAAGTCTTTAAAACCCACTACTACCATAATACCTCTGCTTATTTTTATATATAAGACATGATATTTCAAAGTAACAAATTTCGAGAGATTACTTGTATACAGAATGAATTTCATGAACATATCACAATGATAAGCGCACGAACACCTGTGTCGATTTAGGGTGTATACATCATAGACTGTCTCTATCGGAATGTTGCAAACAAAAACAACAAAAGACGCGCAAATATTTGTGTCATACATCTCTTAGTTGTCCAAAATTACATACCATGTTGTGAGAGAACATATGTTTATTACTTATAAGGTGAATTAAGAATGAATTCTAAAAAATATGTTGATTGTTGGTACGTGTTCCAAATGTATAAAATTAGCATGCGCACGTCCAGCAATGGCACGAAAAGTGATATCTCCGGCAACGAAGGCATAATTGGTTCAATGTCTTTACACTCAGAGCACATTATCGTTAAACAAATCGCTGTCAAATGTGGGATATCGCGTTCAACGGTGTATAGATTTCTTTTAACGCCTAAAAAGCACATACACACCGAGATAAAGACGACACCAGGAAAGAAACGCAAATTCCTTTCGCGCGAAGAGCGACGAATTAAGCATTGTATATATTGATACGCTACGAAAGCGGGTAGGGAATTTTACTGCTAAACGACTACTGGCCGAGATGAATATTCCATCTAGTGCAGTATCAGTGCGGACAATGCAAAGGCATCTCAATAGACTGGGATACCGGTATGTACAAGCCGAAAAAAAGTTTATTGACCAGGAACTGATCTACAACGCAGGCTGGCATTTGCAAGGAATTTTAAAATAAACTACCCAACAGACTTTTGGACTAATAAAGTTGGATTTTTCTTTGATGGTGTTAGCTTTTACCACAAGTATAACCCGTTTGACCAAGCAAGAGCGCCGGATAGTCTGATATGGAGACTAAGATTGGAAGGACTTTCTGAGTATTGTACAGCGAAAGGATCGCACGTATTTTTTTAATACTTTGAAAAAGGATTTGAGGCAACAAGCATTAGATTTGAAAATAGCATATGAATCAGTTGACCATTTCGCAATTCGTATAAGATCGCTAATGTTAAGTAATTATCAAGCACAGATAGATAATACCATTTCAAGTGTTACTAAGCGCATTGATTTGGTCATAAAGAACAAGGGTCGACGTACGAAGTATTGAAATTGATCTCAATTAAACGGGTTTGAAATAAAGTAACTCTTTACTTTTGATTTGTAAATACTTTATTTAAATGTACGGCATAATTGACTCATCAACTATGAATAAATGTATAAAGCTGTTAACAAAGGCCGTCTACGCTTATTGTGCACCTTGGATATGTGAGACGATAGCCTTCCATGCATAATGGCGATCATGTATACCAGTGTAAAGTACGAATATAACTACAAAGTCCCTTGAAAATACAAACATCCCGTAAAATGTTTCTCTCCCTTAAGAAGGTAATCGTTGTAAGCAATTATCTATCAAGTCAAATACAGTGAAGGGCATAATAAACGCCAATATTTCAAGTATAACTATAATATGAACGGTTTACACTCAGAGAGTAGTAATATATAGACTATAATGTCTTTTACAGTTTGCATTGTAAACCGTAAACCGTTGACGTCATCTTTACTTGTCATCAAGTATGGCAATGTAGTTCACTGAATAAAGCCATTTAAACGGCTAAGACGTTCCGGCAATACATATATACATACGTATCAAAGTTACCGTAATAATTGTTGATATATTGAAGAGTAAATATTACTGCTGGAACAAATTACAAACATCTTTTTTGAATGATACGGAGTCAACAAGTAGTGTCTTGGATTTCACATCTTGATCACGGGAGGGGAGGGGAGGGGGGACTGGTTACAAATTCCAGATTAATGCATTTAAAAAATAATAATATAAGTTTTTTCGAAAGATATACAAGGTTAAACAATTCGTCATATCAAGCAACTTCATTTTGTCATATCATGCAATTGCATTTCTTTTCAGAAACTTATAAGGTAACATTATATATTATACACTGGTGCATTTAGTACATTGTAAAGCGATGATTGAAGCCTCCTTTCATTAACTTTAAGCTAACCAAAATCATAGAAATATCACTCTTAGGTATCTTTCCATATGTCATGTATATGAAACATAACTCAACTTGTACATATAAATCAAAATATTGTATTTGATGCGAATTTTAAAACTTGTTAAATGACTGAAGTCCCCCACCCCGGCCTGACTGACTCCTTACATAATGTAATAAATGACATAAAATATCAAGTCTTTAAAACCCACTACTACCATAATACCTCTGCTTATTTTTATATATAAGACATGATATTTCAAAGTAACAAATTCGAGAGATTACTTGTATACAGAATGAATTTCATGAACATATCACAATGATAAGCGCACGAACACCTGTGTCGATTTAGGGTGTATACATCATAGACTGTCTCTATCGGAATGTTGCAAACAAAAACAACAAGACGCGCAAATATTTGTGTCATACATCTCTTAGTTGTCCAAAATTACATACCATGTTGTGAGAGAACATATGTTTATTACTTATAAGGTGAATTAAGAATGAATTCTAAAAAATATGTTGATTGTTGGTACGTGTTCCAAATGTATAAAATTAGCATGCGCACGTCCAGCAATGGCACGAAAAGTGATATCTCCGGCAACGAAGGCATAATTGGTTCAATGTCTTTACACTCAGAGCACATTATCGTTAAACAAATCGCTGTCAAATGTGGGATATCGCGTTCAACGGTGTATAGATTTCTTTTAACGCCTAAAAAGCACATACACACCGAGATAAAGACGACACCAGGAAAGAAACGCAAATTCCTTTCGCGCGAAGAGCGACGAATTAAGCATTGTATATATTGATACGCTACGAAAGCGGGTAGGGAATTTTACTGCTAAACGACTACTGGCCGAGATGAATATTCCATCTAGTGCAGTATCAGTGCGGACAATGCAAAGGCATCTCAATAGACTGGGATACCGGTATGTACAAGCCCGAAAAAAAGGTTTATTGACCAGGAACTGATCTACAACGCAGGCTGGCATTTGCAAGGAATTTTAAAATAAACTACCCAACAGACTTTTGGACTAATAAAGTTGGATTTTTCTTTGATGGTGTTAGCTTTTACCACAAGTATAACCCGTTTGACCAAGCAAGAGCGCCGGATAGTCTGATATGGAGACTAAGATTGGAAGGACTTTCTGAGTATTGTACAGCGAAAGGATCGCACGTATTTTTTTAATACTTTGAAAAAGGATTTGAGGCAACAAGCATTAGATTTGAAAATAGCATATGAATCAGTTGACCATTTCGCAATTCGTATAAGATCGCTAATGTTAAGTAATTATCAAGCACAGATAGATAATACCATTTCAAGTGTTACTAAGCGCATTGATTTGGTCATAAAGAACAAGGGTCGACGTACGAAGTATTGAAATTGATCTCAATTAAACGGGTTTGAAATAAAGTAACTCTTTACTTTTGATTTGTAAATACTTTATTTAAATGTACGGCATAATTGACTCATCAACTATGAATAAATGTATAAAGCTGTTAACAAAGGCCGTCTACGCTTATTGTGCACCTTGGATATGTGAGACGATAGCCTTCCATGCATAATGGCGATCATGTATACCAGTGTAAAGTACGAATATAACTACAAAGTCCCTTGAAAATACAAACATCCCGTAAAATGTTTCTCCCTTAAGAAGGTAATCGTTGTAAGCAATTATCTATCAAGTCAAATACAGTGAAGGGCATAATAAACGCCAATATTTCAAGTATAACTATAATATGAACGGTTTACACTCAGAGAGTAGTAATATATAGACTATAATGTCTTTTACAGTTTGCATTGTAAACCGTAAACCGTTGACGTCATCTTTACTTGTCATCAAGTATGGCAATGTAGTTCACTGAATAAAGCCATTTAAACGGCTAAGACGTTCCGGCAATACATATATACATACGTATCAAAGTTACCGTAATAATTGTTGATATATTGAAGAGTAAATATTACTGCTGGAACAAATTACAAACATCTTTTTTGAATGATACGGAGTCAACAAGTAGTGTCTTGGATTTCACATCTTGATCACGGGAGGGGAGGGGAGGGGGGACTGGTTACAAATTCCAGATTAATGCATTTAAAAAATAATAATATAAGTTTTTTCGAAAGATATACAAGGTTAAACAATTCGTCATATCAAGCAACTTCATTTTGTCATATCATGCAATTGCATTTCTTTTCAGAAACTTATAAGGTAACATTATATATTATACACTGGTGCATTTAGTACATTGTAAAGCGATGATTGAAGCCTCCTTTCATTAACTTTAAGCTAACCAAAATCATAGAAATATCACTCTTAGGTATCTTTCCATATGTCATGTATATGAAACATAACTCAACTTGTACATATAAATCAAAATATTGTATTTGATGCGAATTTTAAAACTTGTTAAATGACTGAAGTCCCCCACCCCGGCCTGACTCCTTACATAATGTAATAAATGACATAAAATATCAAGTCTTTAAAACCCACTACTACCATAATACCTCTGCTTATTTTTATATATAAGACATGATATTTCAAAGTAACAAATTTCGAGAGATTACTTGTATACAGAATGAATTTCATGAACATATCACAATGATAAGCGCACGAACACCTGTGTCGATTTAGGGTGTATACATCATAGACAATCCCCGACAATATCAATGAAACAACTATCTAAATTGTGACTGATTCTACCAAACAGGGCACTAAGTTGCACATTAACTGCATGTCATGGTACAAACCCCCTCGCCCCTCATCAATGTTGATGGTAGCAATGATCGCCGTGTTTGAATCGCACCACTAATCAACATTGATGTTGGGGGGAGGGGGTAAAGAGCCCTATTGCGTGCGCCACAAAATATCATTATCAATGATTTTCAAAGCGTTAGTGTTTCAAAGTAAATTGGCGCTGATTGTAGAATCGAATGTGTTTCGTTGCCGAAATGTCTTAGGTGAGTCGGCTCAGTCTCGCTACAGCGAATGCGTTTCGCCGTTTGTTAGATCAGTTTTCTCGTGTTGGAAGCGAATATGTTTCGTAGAGCTTGTTGTTCTCGCTTATTGTAACCCTCAGAATTCGAATGAATGACGTAATATTAAAATTTCAAAATTATGAAAAGGTGAACACTATATGGTAGTAATAAATGGAGAAGTATACGTCTAGTATTGTTGGCAGTCTTTCGTTTATTAACTCTCATTCTTCCATACGTGGCTTTTCTCCCGTCGCTAAGCCTCCTCGATGCGGTTATCTAATACCGTTCATTGCGCCGTCCCTGGACAACGTATTTCGGGGTTGCTTCGCTTCGTGGTTCTGCCCTTCCTATGTCTAGAAGGTTTTCTTCTATTGATAATCTAGATCTAGACTACGTGACATAAAGCATGCCACTTTTCACCTGAAGAAGACCTGTTGAATCGTATGTCCACACGCTGGCATGATTGGGAAGGTAGGGCCCCAAGCGTCGCAGCCCCGGCGCCGTCTCCGCAGAGGGTGGCTAACCTTCGTGTCAGGACACATATTAGAGTCATGAGATCCAGAGCGTTTTGTTGATTTCCGGTGAGAGTCACATCCACATTCTTCAATAGGGACAAATCCTAGCAAACCAAGAGTAAATAAATTTTATTCTACCTAATAAGTGGGTATGCATAGAGAACTTCCTTGTGCCATTTAGAAAAAGTTTTCCAGGTACAGCATTTCAACGACTACGTGGCCATATCGGCTCTAGAGGATAAATTCACCTAGCTATTTCGGAATTGAATGGAAGGGATGATATTCTGTGTACCATACCACTTTTTACTCGGGGTACCTGTATGAATTAAGAGCTGTCTTTAATTATATTTCTCGATTTTCGACTCTGGAGGGAGTGCATTATTTTTCGTAAACAAAATCGAGACGGCCTCTGATCTCTTCGAGTTATGAAACCACATTTTTCTAGTTTACAACTTGAACGAAATCGAATATCAGTATCCTGTGTACAAGTTATATAATATAACTGTCAGTATTATTTAAATAAATTGAAATATCACTTAATTGATCAACTCATGTAATTCTTACTTTGCAATGGTTAAATAAACTTCTTGTTGAAAGCCAGCCTTTTGTCAATGATTTTATTTCCAAATTGATTAGGATTGAGATTTGTGTTTTGGTTTGAAAAGTTTTTTCTTGGTTACCGTTTTCTTGCTTTGGGATTTAATGCGTTGCGTTTTCTTTGGCTGTTCTTCTTCGATGTTTTTCTTTTGGTTAGATGTAGCATTGATATTCTTGGTTGCTGGGGGTTGTGCTTCCTCTTCCTCATCTTCTTCCCAATCTATTTCTTTTTTTTCTTCCTGATCAAACCATGTATCTGGAGATAGCGCGTTGCAAACGTAAAACCATCTTCCATAGCTAGAATCGTTTGCCAAATATTTTGACACCCCAACTGACAAAATGGGAAAATTAAAAGTGTCATAACTTTCATTTCTAAACCCCCATTCCCCCTCTCAATGTTGACGAAAATGGCAACGCGATATATCATTTTGAAGAACACATCAACATTGATTTAGGGGGGAGGGGAGAAGGATTATAGATACTTTTGGGTTACAAATATAAACGTTCAAACATTTTCAACACCGTTTTTTGAGGGGGGTGTCAATAATTTTGCAAACGATTGTAGGTTTCTCTGGATTGTTGACTCGAAGGAGTTTTGCATACAAATGGTGATAAGTACATTTTGGTGTATCTTTCTTGAACTGGAAACCATCAATGTTTTTAAATTATTCGATAATTTGTTGGTTCATTCGGAGATTACATCCCAAGTCTTGAAGATGAAGTTGTTTCTTTCGTTCGGTTTTGTGGTCTTCTGCTTTTCCACAACGAAACCAAACAGCATCATTATTTCCTTTGGATGATTTGGCGGTTACTCCACACAGACAATTGAATTTTGTGTTGCTTGCCATCTACGTTTTGTAGATTGTATAGAAAGAGTTTTTCACATCAAAATCTAGGGTTTGATTTCTTGTTATTTATGCGCATCAATGAACAACAGACACCAAAGCAACACAATAGAAGGTTGATCACATCGCACAGAAATTTGTGTCACATCCGGGATTTTATCCTAATTATATGCTAGACCCATTCCCATTACGGCACTCGGCCACTCGATCTTCGTAAAATTTACAGTAAAATTCAAGAAAGTCAATGTTTAGGCTGTCATTTACAAATGAACCAGTGATCTACGATAAAAAACAACAACGGAATATAAAATACTTGCGACTAAAGTTTACTTGCCAAGTTATCGATTGTAAATATCCTTTCGTCCTCTAGCGATTTTTTCAGGGTGAATGTCAGGTCTCCGTAGTGTTCGTATGTATGGGATTTCATCATGCCAGCAGTTCGATCGATTCCTGTTGCTCAGACTTGCGAAATATAGTAAAAACAACACTTGAATTTTGGTGCCCCGACATAGCTCGATTGCTTCCAATATCAATCTTTCTTCCATACCAATGTTCTCTAGCGATTTTTCTTGAAGTTCTGTTTCATACCAACGAATCGAAGCAGTCGAAAATGTCAAATTACGAGACGATTTTTAGCTTCAAAACAATTCCATCGGCTGCCATTTTCCTCTGACCTTGCAGCCTAGCCTCCATTGCTATAGCTACATCAATTTAAGCACCAGTTTCTTTTTTACCACGGACAAAATAAGCCGCGAAGTAAGGGGAATTTATAACAATGGATCGAGCGTTTGGCCGGGCGGGAACTGGGTTCCAGTTTAAGAGAATAACCCGCGAATTTCACTATATTAGCCCCTAAAAAAGCTTTTCCCACCAAATTTTCGATACATTTTCTACTTTAGGGGAAAACTCTGAGATTTAAATAAGAATAGTTTATCGCTCCCTCAAATATAGCGTATTTTAAGGATATGACCGATTTGTATGGGTAATTCTGTGCGATGAAAACAATAGCAAACCTTCCACACCCCCCTTTTTAATTTATGCATTATTAAATTATTATTTATTTTGGCTCCACACTTTGGCTCCTCATTTTGGCTCCCATTTTGGCTCCTCACTTTGGCTCCCCATTTTGACTCCCCATCTTGGCTTCCCACTCGGATCAGCCGGTCCCTACTATACTACTAGTGGAGTCGCGCTGATATATTATTTTTCTGTCACTCTAGCCATAGTGCAGGTTGTATGACTTAATATCTACATGTGTTGTGTATTGTTGTATAATTTTGTACAAATTCATTGCTTTAAATTAGGTTTTCGTAGTTTTTCATGGCCAAATGGTTACTAGCTTGCACCCTGGGCATCCCATAATTTCTTCATAATTCAAGATGGCCGCCTTATCGGTAAAAAGGTCTATTACAATTACAATTACAATCTTGTTTTTCGCTGAAACATTTCGTAGTAGAAATGTTCTACTATGAATTTCGTGTTTAACTACTGCAAAGAGACTGATTGAAGTTCGTAAACAAGGATAATATGTTTAAATATATAATAAAATATAAAATATAAAATATAATAAAATATATAATTATTGTACTTCGATAACGCGGGAAGTGGTTGCCCTGGCAATCTCGCGAGCCAGCGGCTCATGTATAAAGCTCTCGAAGATGCGCCCATTTACCCCCTCCCTCCATCAGTGCTCCGTTTTACGGGTATTTAAAGCTGCATTGAGCTATAAACGGATTAGAAACCTAATGCTCGAAGCCAGTTCCACCCCCTCTCAGATAAATGAACATTTTCAAAAATCTTAGCTCACTCGCACGATCTCACACTGACATATTTCGAATAATCGTTGTTCATGGTTTACGTGTGGACAGAAGGCCAAAACAGAGCAAAGAAGATTAGTTTTCACTTAAAAACGTGTGGACAGTACTTAGAATAATTGACAGCAATACCATGAACAAGGCGCTATTATAACCCTAATACTGAGAACATATCATGGTACTTACAGGCTTCCTATATATTGCTTTTGAAGAATATTGAAGTTTTAAAAATGAACCTTTATACCATTCTTTTTGTTATGGAGTACTACAGTCAGCAAATGTCAAGCTAGAGAAAACGGTAGTATTGAACGGTAGTATAGAACTATTGTTAGACGTACATACCACATCGAGGCACCTATTGTTACTCATATTTTGACATGGCACGAAACAAGACCAAATCTCCATGGATACCGTCGAATGAACAATTCAGTGCGCACGCGCGAGCCCAACAATGTTGGGTAAAGCGTGCAAACGGCGCCAACATGTTGTGACATGCTTCATCGATCACGACAACAATAGAAATGTTGGCCGATGTTGGGTCAAAAGTTTGAATGGATTCAAATTTCACCCAACATGTTGCCACGTGTTGGCACAGCACGCAACATTACCCAACTGCAGGGTGTGCAAACGGCGCCAACATGTTGGGCCCAACAATGTTGGGCAATGTTGTGCCAACAACAGATGTTGGCACTGTTTGCACGGCCTTTAGAATAATTGGCAGCTATGCCATAAACAAGCTAATGCGATATTATAACCCTATAATTCTACTCTCCTCGCCTCCACTCTATGGATGGGGTGTCATGCAATTCCACAATAAGCTTTCCATGTGCTCTTTGCTTTTCGATATGAAACATATTTCTTATGTGGCGTTGATTGCTGGTGGTGATGTGAGTGGGACGACCATAGTCATCTGTATCTGCTACTACAAGATCTACAAAACAGTCAAATCAAGCACTGCAAACATTAACGCACACAATCCAAACTCTACAGCTGGACACAGAACGGACATCAAACTCTTGAAGTCCACGTTTGCTGTCGTGTGTTTCTTTATGTTCTGTTGGATTCCTGCCTCGATGGTGGAGTTCTTTGAGACGGCAGGAATTGTGGCGCCGCGTGTCGTGTTTGCGTTTTGTGTTTATGTGATGTTTACTAGTAGCTGTGGTAATCCAATCATCTATGGAATCCTCAACCCTCAGTTTCGACGAGCATTTGTGCACGTTTTCAAATGCCGTTCATTTCTCCAAAACAATGACACTGCGTCTAATAACGCACAAGGTACACGTTTTACTGGACAAACGCAAAGGAATAATTTAGTAATTAATGCTGTGGGCCAATAAAACAAATTAACTAGAACTATAAGAAAATTGACTGGCTGTTTTTTAAAACGATGTTTCTTTGCTGTCGTCAATGAGCAAATCCTCCTCAATGAAAGTTAATGTTCTTGTACAAAATTAAAGACGTTTTTGTTCCCCACAAAATGAAAAGTGTTAGTACTAACTACGACAGTTCTGTGGTAACACATTGAGTTACGGCTTTTTCACAAAATGCGAACATGTACACGAACACTGCAAGACAACCCCGATCAGAAGAGAAAACACTTGACATAAAAGTATGTTGAAAGATACTTGACTAAGTATATATCTTGAAGTTGCAGTCAGGTTTACGATAGATTATTCGTTATGGTGTTTGTCTCTGACTTCTGGTCAGTTGTAGATAGACGTTTCGGCCATTAATCACTTGACTAAGTGTCCCAACCTTTTTGTGTGCGCTTTATTTGTTTCTGAAGTTCAGCGATTTTTCGAAACCTTGCATGGAATTGATTGGAAATTGGTTGGTTTGAACTTTTATTTTTTCTGCAAAGTGTTTTCAATGACATGACTTCTTCAATGAACAAATCCTTCTTATTGAATATGTATTTACTTCTCTACTACTACCGGCACTACTGGTTAACCTCGTCCAGGGGAAGGGACTTTAATTCATTGACTTTGTCTCCTTTCGAATTCTCTCAGTCGTGACGTCGTGTTTTGTCAATACGTTATGTACACTGCTGTCTCACGAAGACGGTGAACCGAATCGTTTTCCAAAATCCACACTAAAAATCAAACACACTGTTTCGATCCGTTTATCATTCTTTTACGTTTAGACAGAAGGCCGAAACAGAGGAACGAAAATCGGGTTTCAGTTAAACACGTTGACGTATCAACGCCGGGTACATAGAAGAATTGATAGTTATGCCATGAACAAGGCCGGCGCTTTTACAACCCCAATGCTGAGAACATATGGAGATATTAGAAATAAACATTTATACCCTTATTGTGATCGAGTACTGCAGACTACACATTTCAAGAGCATATAATGTTAATGCACCAAATTAGGAAATGGTAGTTCGTATTCAGTGATACATGCAGAGCAGTTTCAGCCCGGAGTTTCAGCAGATGTTCTCGACGATCTGGTCAGAGTTTTATTTTATCTGAAAAGACAGATATCATCATGTAATGTTATACACGGTGAAACCTCAAAATCTTCTTGATTTTAATACAAATGACCAAATTCTTAGACATTTCTTGCGGAAGTCGACTATATTAACACAAAGAGAAAATGACTTGCTACCCTGGACCCAGACGCATTGACCGGTTGATTTGTGGAGTGATTCATTTTGTTAGGAGATCGGAAATTGCAAAAAATTGTACAGTTTTACTTTTTATTATACAAGTTCTGTTCAATATTTTCTTTTGACAATGTTTAGACGAGGTTCAGTTATTTTTTATTGCTTGTTTCATTAGCCATTCGTTCAGTCAAATTACTTAATCTTATAAGTTCAGCTTAATAAACATTAAGTAAAACACATCCATTTAGATGGAAATGGAAGACTATATGTCAAAGTTTATAAAAATGTCGTCCACGGTTGCTTGCTTGAACATTTCTTTTCCATTAACAAAATACCTATTGAAATATTTAATATGAAGAATTACACCCACTAGTTTTCATGAGGTCTGCGATGGAAGAACGATGAACGGCACAGTGGTTATTAAATATATGCAAGTCACGTTTAATGATTTCTAAACATATGTGCGGTTACCAACTGAATTTCCGCCAGAAAGCAATTTGCATGCTTGAAAAGGTCACAGAAGCACGTTTTCAAGAGTTTGATAAATGTGAACAATACCCTCTTACCGTGAAAACTGTAGCATCAAGTGAAATTAGAGCTCTTAGCCAATCGATCATCTTTCATTTTTAAGAAGAATATCTGATTGTTCACAGAAAATGTGGTGGCGCCTCATCTGCGTTAGAGAAAAAAATCGAAGACAATCGTAGAGTTGATGCAAGCTAATTATAAAATGAAATTTTCTTCGTTTGATAGCTCATATATTTCGAGATGTTTAAAAAGACTCGCCAAAATACAGCGTGACTCGTAAAAATACACAGCCGACTAATAACCTGTACATAGTCGATGTTTGTGTTTATATTTGGACTCAGTTCACACTGTTCTAACTGTCCCTGAATGTTTTTATAGTTAATGTTGTTAAACATACAAACGCATTAAGCAATTAGCCATATTAGCCATAGAGCAATTATCTGTTCACAGATCTTTACCAGATAAAAACATGATTAGTTGTGGCTAAGTTAATGTAGACACCCACTTTTCGATTGCTTATTTTAATGGTCTCGACACATGTTGTCGTTGCGCTCACACTAAAACCGATGTTAAACACTGATAGCTAGTTTTTCATTGAAAACACAATGATACATTTGAAAACGGAACCCTCTCTTATTACCAGTGTGGGCGACGACAACGATTAACAAAGGCTTTCGGAATCGTAGAGAGCAACATCTTTGGATATTGCAATATACTAAACCTAATGGTCGAAGCCAGTTCCACCCTCTCTCAGATAAATGAACATTTTCAAAAATCTTAGCTCAACTCACACAAACTCACACAGACATATTTCGAATAATCGTTGTTCATGGTTTACGTGTGGACAGAAGGCCAAAACAGAGGAACGGAAATTGGGTTTCAATAAAAAACGTGTGGACCGGCAGTACCTAGAATAATTGATAGCTAAACCCGATGAACAAGGCGCTATTATAAGCCTAATGCTGAGAACATATCATGGTACTTACAGGCTTCCTATTGCTTTTGAAGAACATTGAGGTTTTAAAAATGAACCTTTATACCATTATTTTTGTTATCGAGTACTGCAGACTGCAAATTTCAAGAGCATATAATGTTAATGGACTAAATTAGGAAATAGCAGTAAGTATTCAGTGATCTTTCCTTGCAGAGCAGTTTCAGCAGATGTTCTAACGATCTCCAGGTCAGTGTATATCTTTAGATTTATCAAATCTATGAAATTTTATTTTCTCTGACATGTTAAATGCATATATCATTATGTAATGTTTTACACGGTGAAACCTCAACCGGTTGATTTGTGGATATATTCATTTTGTTAGGATATCGGAAATAGTGAAACATGTATATACAGTTTTACTTTATACAAGTTCTGATCAAATTTTTTTTTTTGGCTTTTTACTCGGACCCTTCCGAAGGAAGCCCGAGTAATACAATGGGCTTTCTTTTTTTTAATTTATTTTTTATTTTTGCTATGGTCACGGAATGAAGAAAAAATGCGAAGAATGAAGAAAGGATGCGAATTATTTGATCGTTTCGAGTTTCAAGATTACTCAGCAGATAAGGGAAAACAAACGACACACAGGACTCAAGTAGACTTGAATCTTAGTTTTGAAAGCAGCTGTAGATCTTCAAGCTATTAAAGGTCAGGATTCTAGTTCATCGTTCGACGACTAGAAGTGGTAGAAGGAGTAGAATCTCGTGCTGGATCGAGAGAGAACAAGTCATCCTGTTATTAGCTTAAATTTGACACGGTTTTCTTTGTTAATCATAGGGCTTTATATCCGGTATTTGTTACAATATGTAATCTGATAGTATATTGAATGTCATGTGAATTTGTAGTACATGTGTCCGAACTCAGTAGTCTGAATAAAGAGTCTTCCCGCTAAAAAGATGTCAAGAAAGCCTATTGAAACATGGTGGCAGTAAACTAACGAACTCACGAAGTCAACGATGGGAGATAAGGATAAGACAGGATCGTCCGGCATAGCAGCCACAGCCATGGCACAACAGATGCAAGGAATTCTACCGCCATCACGACTTGAAACCAAAGGAAATATCGCCGAGAACTGGAAATCGTTCAAGCAAATGTGGTCAAACTACTCTGTAATTATGAGCGTCGACTCAAAGCCTGAGCCTTTTAAAGTTGCGTTATTTCTTCACTGTGTAGGACCTGAAGCCCTAAAAATATACAACGGCATGTCATTCGACGCACCCGTAGATAAAGACAAACTGGACGCCGTAATCAAGAAGTTCGACCAATACACGATTGACGAGACCAATGAGACGTACGAAAGGTATGTTTTCAACTGCAGAAATCAAGCGGCGGATGGAACGATCGATGCTTATGTTACTTGTTTGCGTACGCTAGCGCAAACTTGCAATTTCTGTGAATGTATGCGTGACACTCTCATCCGAGATCGGATCGTGTTTGGTGTGAGCAACGCGCAGACAAGAAAGAAGTTACTGCAGGTTAGAAAGTTATCTCTGAACAAAAGCATTGATATCTGTAGAAGCGCTGAAACTACTGCAACTCAGTTAAAAACAATCACGAGTGCTGTTAACGTAACTGAAACTGTGCATGCTGTTAACGCTAAACCGTATCACAAAAACCGGAAACCAAGGAATGAAAAGAATGATGACATGAAAACCAAGTGCAGATTCTGTGAAGGAAATCACCCTCTACAGAAGGAGAAATGCCCAGCCTGGGGTCAAAAATATCGTAAGTGTAGTGGACGTAATCACTTCGCGAGATGTTGTAAGAAAACCCGAAGTCAAGTTCACGGCGTGACGCAAGACGACTCTGAAAGTGATCCCGAGTACATCGGAAGTGTCAACACTACCGATAGTGTTTGTGCTGTTGATCATTCACCACATGCTAATCAGTACCCAAAGGAAGTATAGGCGGAGATGTTAATACGAGATAAGTCCGTTAAGTTTCAAGTGGACTGTGGTGCATCAATAAATATCCTACCAAAGGAATTTATTGGCGACCATGCGGTATCTCCGACTACGAAAACTCTGATCATGTGGAACAAAACAGAAGTTAAACCACTAGGAACAGCGAGAATCACTGTCAAGAACCCAAAGACCGGAAATAAGTTTTCAATAGAGTTTGTTGTGGTATCGGGTAGCGTAACCCCGCTGATCGGTTCCCGAGCCGCACAACAAATGAAACTGATCACCGTAAACAAAGAGAACTTCGTGTCTGTTACCGCACCCAAGCGAGAAGAACCGGAAGTAAACCAACTGCTGACAGTCGAGAAAATTGTACAAGAGTACCCCGACGTGTTTGAGAGCCAAGTTGGCAGTTTTCCTGAAAAGGTTCACCTAGAGGTCGACGAAGACGTAAAACCCACTGTTACTCCTACGAGGAGGATACCTACAGCTCTGAAAGAGAAATTCAAGCAAGAACTCGACAGACTAGAGGAGCTTGGAGTGATCGCCCAAGTCGATAAGCCGACGCCATGGGTGAGTAGTGTTGTCGTGGCAACGAAGAAGTCAGGGGCGCTGAGGGTGTGCATTGATCCCAAACCACTGAATGCAGCACTACAGAGAGAGAGAGAGATATCAGCTGCCAGTCCTCGACGACATTCTTCCAGAACTGTCGAAAGCAAAAGTGTTCTCTACGGTCGACTTTCGATCCGGATACTGGCATTGTATCCTAGACGAAGAGTCTAGCTTATTGACGACGTTATCGACACCACATGGAAGATATCGCTGGCGCCGATTACCGTTTGGACTGTCAGTGTCTTCAGAAATCTTCCAGAAGCGAGTAGACCAAGTGTTGGACCGGTTAGACGGAATCTTAGATATCACAGATGATATCCTAATTTACGGTGTGGGAGCTACGGAACAAGAAGCCAATGCGGACCACGACCGAAAACTAACAGCTCTGCTAGAAAGATGCAATGAACGTGGCGTTGCATTAAACAAAGACAAGGTCAATTTACGCCTAAAGGAAGTCACGTACATGGGACATGTATTCACCAACAAAGGCTTAAAGATGGATCCTGAGAAAGCACAAGCTGTTCAAGAGATGCCAAGACCAACAGATGTTGAAGCAGTTCATAGACTGAATGGTTTTGTGAACTATCTGGCGAAGTTTCTGCCAAAGCTTGCTGATAGCATGAAGCCGATTCGCAGGCTAACACGCAAAGATGTGGACTGGAAGTGGAGTGATGAGCAAGAGAAGGCGTTTAATGAAGTAAATAAGCTAGTGACCAATGCAACTGTTCTGAGTTACTACGATCCGGACAGCGAGTTAGAGATCCAGTGCGACGCAAGCCAGAAAGTTCTGGGGGCAGCTCTTCTTCAACATGGTAAGCCAATTGCCTATGTAAGCCGTACTCTCACTGAGACTGAACAAAGGTACGCCCAGATCGAGAAGGAGATGCTAGCGATAGTTTTCTCACTCGAAAAGTTCAACCAATACGTCTTTGGACGACACGTGAAGATCCAGAGTGATCATAAGCCCTTGGAGGCCATCCTAAAGAAACCCCTGGGATGCGCCCCACGACGTCTGCAAGGCATGATGATGAGGCTGCAAAAATATGATTTTGAAGTGCGCTACGAACAAGGCAAGAACATGCACCTGGCAGACACTTTGTCCCGAGCTTTTCTTCCAACCACGGAGCATCCGTCAGGAGCAGACTTTGAGAATGTGAAAATGGCAAGTTTCTTACCCATTTCAGATGAACGACTTCAAGACATCCGCTTAGCAACTGACAAAGATGAGACGTTGCAGCTTCTCAAAGACGTGATACTGCGAGGATGGCCAGCAGAAAGAAAAGACTTGCCTACTCAGATTACGCCATACTTCAGTGTCAGGGATGAACTGGTAGCCCAATCATTCCTTTTGAAGCTACTAAATAATGAAATAAAATGATATTTGCGTCTTTTTTGATGGGTTTCCTGTGGTAGAGCGCTAGGTTGGGTTCCCTGTGTTGAGTAACATATAATGTTGGGATCCCTGTGTACCTCCTTCGAGACGCACCCGCAGCAAATATGTATATTTAAACAAGGTATGAAACTCGGTCACGTGACAAATACGTTCCTACTCCTAATTTTGCCATTGTGATGTGAACATTCAATTTTTCTTCGAATAACTAAACTTTACCGTATTCTCGAAACACCTTATAAGTGTCAGACGTCTAACTTCAACGTACGCTGAGAAACTAATTTTTGAAATTTTGAGCGTGATGGCCCGATGTGTGCCGCATGTATGTGGTGCACTTTTCCGTGAAACAGTCGGATTTTACCTTCGAGAGGACATCGACAAGCGCTCGGCAATTCTGAACTATGCTCTTTTTGGCAAGTTTTAATATTTATATGTTAATTCAGTAAACATAAATCAAAACATCTACAATATACTTTATTTGCTTTCTGTTTTGACTTCTGTAAAGTATTTGTATTGTATTTTGATTTTTATCGATTAAAATCTTCAAAATTGACGCATTGTGTTTTATTAATGCTGAATAGTCTGAATATTTAGTACTGCACAACACATTTATTGCTATCAGTACTTGTACACAAAATGACAAACAAACGTATTTATTTCAACAATAAGTTTACTAGCTTTTTACACACTGTTTTCGCCGTTCTTTCTGTACAATTTATTCACTATATTGATCAGTAATAGCTGGATAACAACAATTAAATAAATATTATACACAATCGACAAGTTGTGAATGAATAACAGTTGGAAGCGATAAGCTTACTTTAATACGTTCTTACGAAAAATGCGGTAAAAATTACTCTGTGTTTCTCTCAGATGATAGTAAGCTTATTTGCTAAATGTGTCGTGCTATTTCAATGACAATAACGAACAACTGTTAATATTTTAGTTCACGGCAGCTTCACGAGTCCATCGCCATTCATGTCTCCTTCGAATTTGAGTTCGTCTATCGTTTTTGCTTCAGATGGTTTATGCTGTGTTGGCGTTCCCTTGTGTCAGAAGAACTATAAGTAAAGTACAAAATTACGTCAAACACTTTCTAGATGAGACAGTCAAAATGTTTAAACAGATTAAGTACCATCAGTCAGTTGAAAGAGGTTCCTTGTTGAAGTGTATTTCGATCACTGACAACTACACAAGTCGAATCAGTTCTGCATAATTTATGAACAAAACTGATTTGTTGAGGAGTATAAGCAGCCCTTCTGCCCTAGTATAGGCAAGTCCTTTTATTAGAGAACATTTAGAGCAAATACTACGTAAAAACCTTGACAAAAATACTCTTAGTTCAGCATACTTTTCACTGACAAAACTTTCTCACGTGTCGAGCACAACACATCCAAACTTTCTCCATCATTCAAAATGAAAAAGGACTACTTTAAAACCGTCAAATCTCTTCTAAATTTACTTAAGGTTGACATGAATTGTGAACTTTTAAACTTACCATGAATAGGGAATAGAATCCTAACGTTTACACCGAAAAAATCAGTCTTTCTTGATATGAACTTCTCTTCCATGCCACGCCATCAGCGACAAAATAACGACTTCAATTTGGGTACCCCCCACGGGCCTGTAGTGTACGACGACTTCGGCTCTTCGGTTCACGGAAAAGTGCACCACATACATGCGGCGCACATCAGGCCATCACGTGACTGGAGTTTCATACCTTGTTTAAATATACACATTTGCTGCGGGCGCGTCCCGAAGGAGGTACACAGGGATCCCAACATTATATGTTACTTAACATAGGGAACCCAACATATAAATGCGCGCGCGCGCGCTCTACCACAGGAAACCCATCAAAAAAGACGCAAATATCATTTTATTTCATTATTTAGTAGCTTCAAAAGGAATGGTTGGGCTGCCTGTGGTAGTACAAGACGGTATGATATTCAGAGGTGAAAGAATAGTCGTCCCATACAGCCTACGCAAAGAGATGAAACAGAGAATTCACTCATCACATCTAGGTGCGGAATCTTGTCTCAGACGAGCTAGAGAGACACTTTTCTGGCCTGGGATGTCAGCTGAAATCAAAGAGATGGTGAGCGCGTGCGAGACTTGTCGAACCTACGAGAAGAGTCCACAGAAGGAGACCCTGATGTCCCACGAGACACCCGCCCGTCCATGGGAGCAGATCGGTGTGGACCTCTTCACGTTTGACAACAAGGAGTTCTTAGTAACCGTGGACTACTACAGCAGCTTTTGGGAGGTTGACCGATTGCCCAATACAAGAGCAAGCACCGTAATCCTCAAGCTGAAAAGTCACTTTGCACGGTATGGCTGGCCCGACAAGGTCATCAGCGACAACGGACCACAATTTACAGCTGACGAGTTTTCAAAGTTTGCCAAGACCTGGCACTTTGAACATCGAACAAGCAGCCCTGGAAACAGCAAAGGAAATGGCAAAGCTGAGTCTGCAGTGAAGACAGCAAAGAGACTCATGCGGAAAGCACTTGATGCTGGAACTGGATCCTACCTTGCGATACTAGATTATCGTAACACACCCACTCAAGGAATGGAATCCAGCCCTGCACAGCGTTTGATGAACCGAAGAACCAAAACTCTCCTACCAACAACTAGAGCCTTGTTGCAACCACGAGTGTTCTACCACGAAAAGGAGGTGAAGGACCTAGACAAGCGACAAAAGCAACAAGCGAGCTACTACAACCGAGCAGCAAAGGACCTACAGATACTAGAAGAAGGTGACACTGTAAGGATGAAGCCTTTCCAACTGGGTAACAAGACATGGAAGAAGGCAACAGTTACCTCTAGACTGGATGAGAGATCATACACTGTGGAAACACCTGAAGGAAATACCTACAGAAGAAACCGATGTCATCTAAAGAAAACAGCTGAGAATCCTGTTACCATGACAACAACAGATCAGGATCAGCAGTCAGACAAAGTTCCTGCTCAGGAGCAACCACCCAGATCGCACCTCTCGTCTTCTAGTAGTCATATTGAAGAAACGCCTAGTCAAGAACGTGATGAACCCCAAGTGGAATCCACGAGACCACAACGCATAAGGAGACCGCCTTCTCACTTAAAGGACTATGTGTGCAAGTAGGAGATTACAGAAGAGACATTGACATTGAGACATTTATTTTTGTTTTGTTTTACAAGCTCATGATGAACGTGAACTATACTACTGACAATGAGCAATCATTAGTATATGTATTGATTTGTAATTTTCATCTAACATTGATAACTTACTTAAAACAGGGAGGATGTTACAATATGTAATCTGATAGTATATTGAATGTATGTCATGTGACAAAGGCTTTGTAGTACATGTGTCCGAACTCAGTAGTCTGAATAAAGAGTCTTCCCGCTAGAAAGATGTCAAGAAAGCCTATTGAAACAGTATTGACCGGTTGAACAATAGAATATAATTGAATTGCTCATTATGAATTCACCGGGATGTATTCATATACAACCCAGGGCTGTATATGGATACATCCCGGTGAATTCATAATGAGCACTGAAATGCTATTCTTCATGCTATTCATATAGTATTCATGCTAAATAACACTCCAAAAAATACCAGAAAAACAGTCCGCGAGCTTTGAAAGACACGAGATTACTTCAAATTAAAGATGATAGCACAGTTCTGGCTAAATATTGCGTTACTTGCTATATTATTATTTTCAAGAACCTCGAGTTAGAAGATGGTAAAGTAATGTTAGTCGAACTAGAACTTCATACGGAATGTATGTGTCAAAAGACAAGCCAATAGACTCTTTCCTTGCTACCTTGTTTTTACGAGACATTTGCCAGTCTTCAGAAATCTTTACTCCACTTTGTGCTAGTTTGGGCACATTCCCCAGACAACAACTGACTCTTGTGATGCATATCATTTTTGGCAGTTTACGAAAATTTCCAACCATCGTCTCAAATGCCCGTCTTAGCTCTATGACCTTCCTGTGAGAACTGTTCTTGATTTGATTGAAAAGAATCAAAACTCCGTTCGCATTTCATTCACAATTAAAGCCCCCCTTTGAAAACCAAACAAAAGTGTAAATGTATTCTAAATGAAAAAGCATTCATATTACATATTTGCCGTACTTGTTCTTTGTATATGTCTTAATGAGCAATCAACTCTATTCAAAAACTACCAAGTATGAAAAGGAATAAAACATTTATTAAACAATCGATATCTTAACTAAGCTATATAATACGAAACTGCTTTCATTGTTCAGTGCGGTCAAGCAATCGGAATGAGAATTGAATGCTATAAAAGAACAGTAATTATATTATTTTCATCTCAATCAGATATTGACTACAATTCTGGTTGAAACGCCTACCTGGTTCAAACAATGATTAAACAATATCATAAGTAATTTACAATATTCGTGACAATGTTGTCTCTTATTTACAATCTCTCGCCTTCGGCTCGAGATTGAAAATAAGATACAACATTGCCACTCATATTGTAAATACTACTTGTAAGTACTTTTCATATTAGCTACAATGAAGATGATGTGTGACACATCGAAACATGTCTGTTAAAATAGAAATAATGTGGTTCTGTATATAAAGATTATCAGTATGAAAATGAACCTTTATACCATTATTTTTGTTATTGAGTACTGCAGCCTGCAAATTTCAAGAGCATATAATATGATTTATCAATCTATAAAGTTTTAATTCCTCTGAAAATATGTTAAATACACACATCATTATGTAATGTTTTACACGGTGAAACCTCAAAATCTTCTTGATTTTTAAACAAATTAACAATTTCCTAGAAAGTTCTGGCCGAAAGTCTATCACAAATTAAAGACTGAATGACTTGCTACCGTGGTCTCAGTGATCGGTTGATTTGTGGAGTGATTAATTTTGTTAGGATATCGGAAATTGCAAAAAATTATACAGTTTTATGTCTTCCCCCGGGTACTTTATCCAAATGGCAAAATACTGCTTATCCCGCAGCTCGTTTACAAAGGGGGCTGGATACTATTGTACACAAGGAATAAGAGACCAGTGATTTGGACTGAATTGGCTATGGACGAAAGTCCATAGCCGCTTTAATTAAATTATAAACTTTCCTCGAATCGAGGATATACAAAATCAATAGTCTACTTAGCCCCAGTAAAGGTGAGGGCTACCAAAACGCCATGGCATAATAATTGAAAATTATGATGCCAAGCCCCACCCAAGGGAAAAGCAGTACCATTTGCCCCCAAATGACAAGTACATGGGAAATATTTGTATATTTCCTTATATAAGTGTGAAATAATATCTAAAATTAATACATATCAACCAAATTAGGCCCGAGACTGCTGCCCATCATGCTATTCAGTCTCGGGCCACCTTACTGTGTTAACCAATGTAGACCTAACACATACCAACAGACCTGGCCCGAGACTGCTGCCCTTGCAAATCAGTCTCAAGCCAAATCAATGTGGCAATCAATGTATACTTAAGATATACTGTACCAGCGAACCTGGCCTGAGACTGCAGCCCTTGCGAATCAGTCTCAAGCCAAATCAATGTGGCAATCAATGTGGCAATCAATGTAAACTTTAAGACATACTGTACCAGCGAACCTGGCCTGAGACTGCAGCCCTTGCGAATCAGTCTCAAGCCAAATCAAATGTGGTAATCAATGTAAACTTAAGACATACTGTACCAGCGAACCTGGCCTGAGACTGCAGCCCTTGCGAATCAGTCTCAAGCCAAATCAATGTGGCAATCAATGTAAACTTTAAAACATACTGTACCAGCGAACCTGGCCTGAGACTGCAGCCCATGCGAATCAGTCTCAAGCGAAATCAAATGTGGTAATCAATGTAAACTTAAGACTTATGAAAATAATACTTCAAGAAAAGGCTGTTGCCATGACAACTAGCCCTGGTAGCTGCGATTGGAATAACTACTGGGTAATAGACTGAATCCGTATATATTTCGAAAAGGCATTCGATTTCCAGCGGCCCATATTCCGAATCTGCGCATCAGACATCCCCTGCTCGGCAGCATGAGAGGCAGCCCCAATGCGAAAACTGTGGCCTTTATAATGAGAGGGATCTAATCCACAGAGTTTAATTGCATTGGCCAACTTCGATGAGAAATCTGATCTCGCAATAGGGATACCATCTGAAGCCTGAAAAAGGCACCCTGCAACATTTCCTCTAAGTTGTAAATAATCTAACATTGCCTGTACAGGACAACAAGTGCTTTGACGAGATATCACTAGGGAAAAAGGTCGTTGATTGTAGCTGTGTTTATAGTTTAACAATTTCACCTTGATTGCCTCAACTTCGTTTTTCTGATTAATAAGCTTAGTAATTTGGTGTAATTGGATGGTGTGGCTAGCACTAGAGGCTGTCATTTCACCAACTCTTAAAAATGCGTAAAATGCCAATAGGCACATGGCTTGGAACTGGAAATTATTGTAATTTGAATCGTTCAAGTTCACTGCCACCCCAACCAATCTGTGAAGGATAGGTAATGTAATTGGCAAACGGCTGTCCAGGCGAGAACCAATTTTACCATAACCCTTAAGCATTTGCATTATATAAAATGTTTTGGTTGGATCAGGAAAACCAGCAAGCTTATGAAAGTAGCCTAGAGCGGAAACATAAGTGTTGACTGTGGAAGGGGCATATTTGTGATCATAAAGATAAGCAATAAATAGTGCGAAAGTAGGTGGCGAAAAGGGGAGCCCAAAATCAGTCCCAGGTAAAATGTTACAAAGAAACTGATGGAAAAGCTTCCAGGCTCGTGTATACGTAGGGCGTGATGATGGTTGTAAGCTAGACTGAATTAATTTTGAAACTATAGTTGCCAGTTCTGTGGCTGCAGATGAGTGGGGATGTCTGTTGGCATCTGGTCCATGGTGGGCGGTGCTAATGCATGGAATTTCTGAATCTGCAATCGAGATAGAGAATCTGCTAGGTTGTTGTGGATACCCCTCACATGTTTGGCTTTGAATACGATATTATTTTGCAAGCATGTCAAAACAAGCCTTCGGACAAAAAACATGAGGGGTTTATCCTTACAGGATTGTTTATTGATTACATGGACGAGGGCCTCGTTATCAGTAAAGAATAAGATACAGCGATTCTGCATTGCACCACCCCATAACTATTGGAAAACATTCTAACAGTGCAATATTATATGTGGTCCATTGGCGAGGCCAAGCCCCATAGCACCATTTATTTCCAAATACTGCCCCGAAGCCCAATGCCCCGGAAGCATCCGTGTAAAGGTTCAAATGCTCTGAGTTAACCCACTTATCGTCAATAAAAAATGACTTCCCGTTAAAATTGGACAAGAAAGATTGCCAAACAGTCAGATCGGCCTTGGTCTCCCTATTGAGGCGTATAAAATGACGAGGGGAACGAAGGCCCATAGAAAGATCAATCAGCCTGCGCAAAAAGGCTCTTCCCGGCTGGATCACTGTACAAGCAAAGTTGAGCAAGCCGATTAACGATTGTAGTTCTCGCAAAGTAACCTTCTTTCGCTTCATGAAATCGGATATAGTTGAATTACATTTTTTAAGTTTATCGAGGGGCAAACGAGCTTCTAAGAGAATAGTGTCTAACTCAATGCCAGCAAATGAAAGGGTGGTGGCTGGACCACAAGTTTTTTCGGGTGCTATATGGGTACTCCCACGTATTCACAAAGATCCACAAATAAATTTAGTTGCGCATGACATAATTCTTGTGAATGAGCTATTATTAGAAAATCGTCTAACAGATGGATCATGTGATTAATTTTCATTCTGGTCCTAGCAATCCACTCCACAGCGGTACTGAACAGTTCAAAAGTTTTGCAAGAACTGGAGCAGCCCACTGGCATGCACCTATCGTAATAGTAACAGTCCCTCCATTTCATCCCCAAAAGATTATAGTCCTGTGGGTTGATTGGTATTATCCTGACAGCATTCTTTATATCCGTCTTTCCTAGAAAACACCCTGGACCAACTGCTCGAATTTTCTTAATGGCATTTGCAATGGTGGCGTAGGTAACGCTGGTAAATTCTTCATCTATGCCATCATTAACTGAGTGACCCTTAGGATATGAGAGATGGTGTATTAACCTAAAATCCCCTGGAGTCTTTTTGGGGACAATGCCCAAAGGAGATACCCGAAAGGGAGATAATGGAGGAACAGAAAACGGTCCAGCCAATCGGCCGGCATCCAGTTCTTTTTGAATTTTTGCATCCACAGCAAGTGGGTTTTGCTGTGCAGACACCAAGTTATCTGAATAAAATGAAATTATATCACCTTCATAGTGAATAGAAAAACCATATGAAAAACCAAAGACCAATTGTTCAGCTAAAGAATGGTCGTAAGTAGACAAAAGGAAACTTAATCTATCTACGTGAACTGGGGTAGTAACATTACTTAGATTGGGAGTTGGTGATTCAGGACTTGGCTTTAAATGAGGAGGCGGGCTGTGAAACTTTCCCACGGCCACGAAAATTACACTAACTTCGGCTGATGAGGCTTCTCGCATTTAAAACAGAGGTGCTTATAAGCACAACCGGCACAGTCAGCCCCCTTGCTAAACCTAAAACAATAGCCCTTAGGGACACGATCAGGCGTAAGCTTACTGTGAGGGGGCTGTGGTGTGTTTTTCCGTGGCAGTGACTGCTGTGAACGCATCCACAGTTCCCAATGAATATTACTCCATGGGAATGATGACAGCTGTGCCTGCCTCAGGAAGCGGAAATTTTCGTCATAGAATTGCCAATTATGACCTCGACCTGCCAAGTCCCGAACCACCTCCCCATATTTCATGAGGGCAGGAGCCTCATTGGGGTATCTACGGGTGTAGATCCCAACAAAAACATGGAAGCAATTTAGCCAGGACTCAATATTTAAGATTTTGTTAGCTTTTGCAACTGGCTCTACACACAAAGATGGTACCTGGTCTTTATTCCGTACCGTGATCTGGAATTTATTCTCTAACACTGGGTTAGACAATAATGTGTTAAACTCAAAATACTCGTTGTTCCAGATTTTAGCCTTAACCTTTTCAGACACCCGAGAATCAATTGCCAAACTTGGTGATGTGAATAAGGTGTCTGGTAGAGGTGAATTGGCAGGAAGCTCACCTGTCAAAGCCAACTGAGCCACCGCTAGCGAGGTTCCCACTGCTGAAGCCGCTGACTGATCTGTAGATATTACCGGAACTTCTGTAAGATTGCTGGTGGTGGATAGAGTCTCACCAGAAGAGGGACTCGCTGTAGGCCTTAGACGTTTGGTCACTTCGTCGGCTACCCTGGACACAAGGCTATCTATGAGGCTGGACGAAAGAACTTGGTCAGCTGGTTGACTATTTGGACCTGTAGCTACTGATGTCTCTGATGCTGTTGTGACAGATGGTCGCCCCCTCTTTGGTCTACCTGGCCCGGTTGACGCAGCCTGCAATGCCTTCAATGAAGGTTGGCGTGAACGTTTCGGTGGCATGACAACTGAAAAGACAAATTAAGTGCACTGGCAGAAAATGTGGAAGTAAAGAGTAAGAACCCAACTTCTAACTCGGTAACATGTCATGGGCAAACTTAAGCTTAATTATTAAAATTAATTATAGAATGGCCAGGAAATTCTGTCAGACATAACGTTGACGCGAAAGCTTCCTTTGAGTGCCAAAATTAAACAAAAAGGCACACACCTCAAAAAGTGGAAAAGTCCACAATGATACTGAGTGCCACACAGCACTTCGGTATTAATAAACACAATTAAATTAAAATTAATTATAGAATGGCCAGGAAATTCTGTCAGACATAAACGTCGACGCGACAGCTTCCTTTGAGTGCCAAAAATTAAAACCAGAGGCACACACCTCAAACAGTGGAACAGTCCACAATGATACTGAGTGCCACACAGAACTTCGGTATTAATAAACACAATTAAATTAAAATTAATTATAGAATGGCCAGGAAATTCTGTCAGACATAACGTCGACGCGAAAGCTTCCTTTGAGTGCCAAAAATTAAAAACCAGAGGCACACACCTCAAACAGTGAAATAGTACACAACGATACTGGGTGCCTCACAGCACCTCAGTAATAATAAACACAATTAAAATTAAAATTAATTATATAAATAAATTCAAAGAAATACCCATGACACGTTAAAGAAATCTAAAGCAATGATAAAGCCTTTAAAACCGCGCCACGATAGCTACGGTATAATTGGTACTGACCAGAGCGGTTCAAATGAACCCCATCTGACAAATAAAAATCCTTAGCAGGATGATTAAAGGCCATATGGTGCCAACAAAATACCTTGGGCATGCCTCCCAAAACTACATTAATGTATTGATTGTAGACTTTAGCCCGCTGATTAAATAGCGACGCTTGTGAGTGTGAAATACCACGTGGGATTACGCAACACACTACAGCTACACATATAGAAAATTCGCTTAGAAGCAACTGAACTAGTTCATCAATGGCAGATCCAACGACTTCTGGACGTAAATGGGAAAGGTCATTAATTCCGACCTCCAATATAATAATATCGGGCGCAATTGAGCGGACAACATTAAGGTCATGGGCCCGGATCTTAGCGACAGTCCGCCCGCCGATGCCATGCCATTGAATCGCTGCAGGTCCTGCAGTGCCCCGAAGCGTTAAACCCAAGTTCGTCCGATCATCAAAACCACTTCTAATGTCGCGAATTAAGCGATTGACAAAAGAATGACCCAATATAAGGACCGTAGGAACCCTACCGGCCATTTATTGTCAGGACACTGACAATGAACAAGCGTGCTATCAGCGTGAGCTTGAAGACGAAACAATGGCTCAATTCTAAGGCCCTAAATGCGAACAAACGAGGTGCCGGTAGACAATAACGTAGTCGCTTAGGGATAAAAGGTAATAATACGACAGAATTATGTCTAATAATCTTACCTTTTATAGTATTGAAAATAGCACAAGTTGAAGAGACCACGAAGACTTGAGCAGCATGGTCGGATGACTGGCTTGACGCTGGTCACATGTCAAATAGACCACCTAGAGGGGGGGGGGGGGGGGGGGGTTATGCTTATTGCATAAACCTATCCTCATGAGCACAGGCATTGATGAGGTTATCATGAGGTTAATTATTAACTAACAACAGAAGCACCCAAGGGAGAACATAAAAACTCTATTTGCGAGCAAATATTTCATTTACTTTTAATTATTGCGACCAGTGAGCGAGCCCCAGCGAGCGAACTGGGAGCAACACTAATCTTTGGTTGGGCTTCCTGTGTTTCAGATGCCAGCTCGATTCTCGATTTGTGTTTTTCATTCCGTTTGGAAAGATTTTTTCCACGTGACTTTTACCCTGACGTCATATATCGTACGTTCCCGTCGTTCATTTGGGCATTTGTGACTCATCTCGTGCTTAGAGTGGATTCGAAGCCTTTTTTTTGCTCGTACTTTATATCCGATTCTTCGATGGAATTAAAGATCTTCATTTATTGTTGACGATCGCTTCATATTAGCGACATATTGAGGCCGGGAAGGCAATGTTCTCTTATTAGTCTTTCGGCTCTGTTGTGTGCTAATTCGCTGCACTGATTGCCACTGTGGACAACATAAGTAGTCGATCGAATCCTAGTACCGTATACTCTGGTTCCAGAGTCCCTCTCTTCGCTCGTCCCCCAATAGTAGCCTGTGGAACCAGGGTAAGTACCGTATAAATGCTCTTGGAAACCAGGTCATCCCAGATGCAGAGACGTTGTCATTGAATTATCTGCCTAACAGCTCGTTCGTTTATCGTGCCGCCAACCGTACCAAACCAGTTCCAAACAAATGATCTACCTTTGATGGTAGAGCCTACTGAAGCATTACTAGTGATTGGCAACTGCAACGTATTTTATTCTAAATTCAAGATATAGGTGTTCATAAGTGTAGCAAATTGAATACTGAAAAATCGATAAAGCATGTACATTGATAAAGAAAAAAGTGTGATTTTTATTGATTGATACTAATGTCGGGTATGTATCATGTTTAATATTCTTATTGTATTGTCTTTGTTATTCTTTCTTTAAGCTTAGATGGCTTTAATAGATTTCTAAAACTGTTCAGGTGGTTATGTACAAGGGCTTGCAATAACTAGCCTCCTATGCAACCGTGACAGCGGAAATCACATCTCTGTAAAAATCAACCAATCATAATGGACCGTTCCCACGGCTGAAATGGACAAGAAACGATCGCGAAATCAAAACATTTTTACGTGCATGGAGGATTGTCAAACCACCGAGTGAATAAAATTCAAGAATCAGAATCTGTATCACGTGTATATCTCAAAAGCCTGATGAAAAGAAAGCTCAAGAGTGTCCGCAGTTTACTGGGAAGAGAAACAATTCACATAAACAGTTGCAGAGTAATTGTTACATATCGATATTATAACAAATGCGCGTGTTTGAAATATTGGGCTACCTGTGCTGCTAAATATAGTATTTGTCTTGGTTTTCGGAGGTCGCAATTTTTGACCTATGGTTAGCCTAGTATACAAGTTATGTTCAATATTTTCTGTCGACACTGTTTAGACGAGGTTATTTTTCTTGTATTCTCATTAGCCATTCGTACATATTACCTAATCTTATCAGTTCAACAAATAAACATTAAACAAAGCTAATCCATTTAGATGGAAATGGAAGACAATATGTCAAAGTTATAAAAATGTCGGCCACGGTTGCTTGCTTGAACATTTCTTCTCTATTAACAACATATCAATTGAAATATTTAATATGAAGAATTACGACCACTAGTTTTCATGAGATCTGCGATCGAAGAACGACGAACGGCACAATGGTTAAATAAATCTATGCAAGTCACGTTTAATTATTTCTGAACAAATGCGCGGTTACCAACTGAATTTCCGCCAGAAAGCAATTCGAAAGCGAAGTGACTCCATTGCTGCATGTAGAGGTAAGAGAAGCACCATGTAATATTTAGAGAACATGTGGTAAGGAAATATGGTAAACTTTGGAAGCCAATTGAGGAAGCTCTTCTCAGGTTAGATGGATACATTGAATATTATTAAGATTTTCATTGAAAAGTAATTCAACGATCTGCATGGAGAAATCGCGCGCTCTTCAAACCTTGGAATCGAAATCAAATGGTTTGGATATTTCCAAATAATTTGTAAGGTGTCAATCATACATTAGTTCCAAACCCTTATCTTGCCCTTTCTTTGCAACGTATATTGAAATAATAATACATATGTTAGAAACATAACTTGTCGTTTTCATAAAACTAGAAGCTCTACTGGCGTGAAGTTGGGCTTATAACTGATATGTAGCCTAGTTGAACTAAAAATAGATATCTTAGTGCGATTAAAACAGTGTTTGGTCGCTCGTTGTGTGACTCAGTTGACAAAAACATGCTTTTCTTGCAATTTACTGCAATTTCACAAACTCAGCGAATCATGAATGACAATGACATAGTTTATTTGGTACCATAAATATATCCATACAAATACAAATATCGTATACATAAACTAGACACCGCAGAGTGATTAAACAGTGTTTGGATGAAGTGTAAATATGGGTTTAGGTATGACCTCGGCTCTCGGGATCGGATCGGTGTCTGAAAACCTCACAACTGACGCAATTGCATTTTTCGTCAACTCACTTTGCTCTAAGTTCTGAAGATCTCTAAACCCTTTGCAGTACTAGTACTGGATTGATCAATTCATATCTCTATGAATTATTGTGTTTTTCATGCGGTCTGCGATCGATGAACGGCGCGATGCTTAAATAAATATATACAAATAATAATAATAATAATAATAATAATAATAATAATAATAATAATAATAATAATAATAATAATAATACTTTAATATTTATAAAGCGCTTTTCCTAGTGCCAAAGCGCTATCTAAATTATAATTACAATGATACAAATGTAAAATACTATATTCCTATTAATATTTACAAAATAAAACATAACATAAGATAAAAGAAAATATTATATCAAATCATGTTGAATGATTTCTAAACAAATGCGCGGTTACCAACTGAATTTCCGCCAGAAAGCAATTTGAAAGCGACGTGACTCCATTGTTGCATGCATGAAAAGGTCAGAGAAGCACGTTTCATGAATGCGGCTAGTTTTTTTTCAAGCAACTTCGATGTATTTGTATATCGGATCAAGCACTCTTTGGAGTGTTTGATCTATCTTTTCAAACCATTCATAATTGTTTTGTCCTCATAAATTATTAATGTGTTTTCAAGAGTTTAATAAATGTGAACAATACCCACTTACTGAGACTTTGGTGAACATCTATTCAACTACGGTGCTACCACATCTTGATTATTTTGTACCTGTTTGGGATACTTGTGGTAAAGGCCTGCGCGATCGTCTCCAGAAAGTTCAAAACCGCGCTGGGCGCATAATTACTCGTTCTAATTATGATATCAGGTCTAGCGATATTCTCCAAAGCCTTCATTGGGATAACCTAGAAACCAGGCGGGTTAATGGGAAAGTGACAACCATGTATAAAATTATGAACTGTGAAATGCCGAATTATTTATCTGATATGTTCCAATTGCAAAATGTTTCTGGCAGTCACGAATATAATCTCCGTGGATGTCACTCCAACCTGATACTCCCCCAACCGAAAACAATTTTTTTAAACAAAGTTTCTGTTATAGTGGAGCAGCTGCCTGGAATTCTCTGCCACTAAATAAGCAAGAATCCCCTAGCCTTGCCAGTTTTAAAAGTTGTTTATAGATTAAAAAATGATGTAGACACGTGTGAAAATAAATATTTATTATTATTATTATTACCGTGAAAACTTTAGTTTGGAGAACAATTAGCTTCACGTGGTAAGGAAAGCTCTTAACCGAATCAAGGGAACTTTGGAAGGCAATTGAAGAAGCTCTTCTAATCAGGTTAGATGGATACATCGAATATTAGTAAGATTTTCATTGAAAAGTAATTCAACGATCTGCATGGAGAAATCGCGCGCTCTTCAAACCTCGGATTCGAAATCAAATGCTTTGGATATTTCCAAATAATTTCAAAGGTGCCGATAGAGTCTTGACACTGTTAACAAATCTGTAATGCACGTTTTTTTTACTGCAAATTCCGAGCCATTTATGCCTCTGGCTTTGGCTGTACTGTTCTATCGGTCGGTGCTGTAATTAGAAATAAAATTGTTTGAATTGAATAAGACAATAATTTCCAATCCCGTATCTTACCCTTTCTTCAGAAAGTATATCGAAATAATAATACAATATGTTAAAAACATATCATTATGCAATTTTTTACACGCCCCAATCATGTCCTTATTTGCATGGTTCTGAAATACCATATTTTGACATTCTTCCCTTTTAGCCTTCAAGATGAATTCAACATCAGAGAGAAAGGATCCTATTGGCCGAACAGTCGTTCTTGTCACCATCGAAACGTTTTTTGCTGTCGTCATCGCCATTGCCTCGTTGCTTGGCAATTCACTGGTCATCTACATCATCCACAAAGATTCTCGCCTTCGTTCTATAACTAATGTTTTTATCGAAAGTTTGCCTGGACTGATGTCTGCATGGCAACCTTAGTTATGCCTTTCTGGATTTCATTTGTCTTCCATGGTCGATGGGTTTTAAATGATGCATTCTGTCCCTGGGTGGGGTCCATGGGGTTTAGTCTTGTGTTGGGTTCCATCTTTACCTTCACCCTGATTGCAGTTAATCGCTACTTCAGGGTTGTCAGAAGTGCTATCTATCCAAAGTATTTTAAAAGCCGACGCAGTGCTGTTGTTTATTGCTTAATTGTGTGGATTTCAGCGATTCTACCGTCCACTCCTCCACTCTATGGATGGGGTATCATGCAATACCACAATAAGATGACCATGTGCACTTTGCTCTGGGATATGAAACACATTTCTTATGTGCTGATGCTTGCTGGTGGTGCTGCGAATGGGACGACCATAGTCATCTGTATCTGCTATTACAAGATATACAAAACAGTCAAATCAAGCACTGCAAACATTAACGCACACAATCCAAACTCTACAGCAGGACACACAACCGACATTAAACTCTTGAAGTCCTCGTTTGCTGTCGTGTGTTTCTTTATGCTCTGTTGGATGCCTGGCTCGATTGTGGTATTGTTGGAAACTGCAGGAATTGTGGCGCCGCGTGCCGTGTTTGCGTGTTGTGTTTATGTGATGTTTGCTAGTAGCTGTGGTAATCCAATCATCTATGGAATCCTCAACCCTCAGTTTCGACGAGCATTTGTGCAGGTTTTCAAATGCCGCTCATTTCGCCATAACGGTGACAATGCCGCGGCTAATAACGACGTGCAAGTAAATGCTGTGGGACAATAAAGTAAATGCTTAGCTGCCATGCAATATATGCGTCTTTAGTTTTCTTTAACAATTCTGTTGGATCACTGAAAAGACACCTCGCACAGGACTGTCTGGCACAAAACTATGTAAACCCGTGTTCACGTGTCCCTCGGGACTCCATCGTCCACACAATATAAATAGATGACCGCATGGCAAAGCGTGTAGTGTACGTGTTATTAAAGACGTAGTGGACGTGGAATTCTTATGTTGTGTTTTCAGAGGAAAGTAAGTCAGAACCTGTCACACATTCTGAAACATTGGAATGTGAAGAGAAAACACTTGAAATAAAAGAATGCTGAAAGATACTTGACAAAGTGTCCCAACAGTTTTGTCAACGGCTTCACCAAACAAAGAACTGACCAGTGGTGTTGTTAAGTTATGATGTCTTGTGACAGTCAGTGCTTGCCAAAACAAACTGTATGTTTTCAGTCTGAATCTCTCTAGATATGTGATCTGTGAGTATGACGCTTTCTACTATGGGTTGCAGGATCTTTTAGTTTAACCTTTCGGTTGTTCCGGCTATATCCTTCCAATAAGTTTATTCAGAGTTTGTATTTGTGATTTTAAATATTGGGTGGCATGGAAAATAATTAAAAACCTTTGAAATTTTCAGTGAACCTTTGTAAATTTGATTTTTTTACCACAACTAGTCAGGTTGTCGCTCTCTGATTGGTTAATAGCCATGGATCTATCAGAGTACATACCACGGAAGCTAGATTTTGTGACAGCTCGCGTCATAAAATGTCTGAAAAAATGGATAACGAGTCAATATTTCCGAATTTTGAGCTCAATGCGAGGCGAATCGCATTAACTTATTAAGTAAGCTTATTTTAAATGGTTAACAGACGCCGGCGGTGCCTGGTACGCTAGTACAGCGGTAAAGCCTGATAGCGTAAACAACCGATTCAAACGGCTGAAAGATCGTATGTTGTACGTGGACATTCAAGACGCTTATTAGCAGCAAAATAGGACTTATCAAGGCAGGATTTCAGCTAAGTGGTGCTATATTTATTATCAAACCAATTATTCAAAGAACAACTAAGCAAATCAACCCAAATTTTCGGTTCTAGTGCCCTTGGTTGTTCTATAGAAATGCTTTCTTGTTGGGAAACATGTCAGCTGTGTTGATTCTATCTGATTATATTTGTACTTGTAAATTGATATATTGTTCGTTGTGCGCCCTCCTTACAATGGCGCTGATTGCAGTTAACCGTTACTTCAGGGTTGTCAGAAGTGCTCCCTATCCAAAGTATTTTAAAAGCCGACGCAGTGCTGTTGTTTATTGCTCAATTGTGTGGATTACAGCGATTCTACTGTCCTCGACTCCACTCTATGGATGGGGTGTCATGCAATACCACAATAATATTGCATTGTGCACTTTGCTCTGGGATATGAAACATATTCCTTATGGACCCTATGTGGTGATGATTGCTGGTGGTGCTGTGAATGGAATGATCATAGTCATCAGTATCTCCTACTAAAAGATCTACAAAACAGTCAAATCAAGCATTGCAAACATTGCAAACATCAACGCACACAATCCAAACTCTACAGCTGGACACACAACGGATCCCGGACATCAAACTATTGAAGTCCACGTTTGCTGTCGTGTGTTTCTTTGTGGTCACGTGGATTCCTGCCTCGTCTGGTAGTGTTCGAGAAGGTAGGAATTGTGTCGTGATTGCGTTTTGTGTTGATGTGATGTTTACTAGTAGCTGTAGTAATATATTCATCTATGGAATCCTCAACACTCTACCCTGAGTTTCAGATATGATTATTTCCCCCTGTCCACTATGTTGAGCGCCGAAGGCGCGATCGGGATAAATAATAACCTCTGAAACACTTCGCTAGCTGACTGATCGAACCACTCCAACCAGGGTACAGGAATTTATTTATTCATTCCAAATTCTGGAGCACGATACTGATTGGATAATCAAAATAACAAAGCACTGGATTGGTTACAAGCCATCACGTGAATGTATAGCGATGACAAGCATCTTGCCGGCCGCCTTGACGTACTTGTCAACAATTTGTCATGTAGTAAGTATAATAAATCAAGTGTCGATGGACAAGTAAGCAGATTATGTTTTGCGTGACAATCTTTTGAAAACAGTGTCGATCTCCTTGGAAGAGCATTTTTCAGAGATACCAATGATGAATTTCGCGGCAAACGGCGACCTTTTGTGACCTTTATTTGTATTTCAAAGCACTGAAGCAACATGATCTTACTTCTTTTATTAAACTAATTGACTTTCAATTGGATTAAAGTTTCCAAGTGTGAATGCTTTGCAAACGATACATGAACACACAATCAAAACAGTCTCCGCCCCCCACTCGTAGCTTGTATGATCTGATTGGCTCATACGGTACACAGCATGAAACGTTTAAACCGTCAATCATTTTACATCAAAGCGAGGAAGCTAGCGAAGTGTTCCAGAGGTTATAATTTTTTCCAGATCGCGCCATAGGCGCTCAACATTGTAGACAGCGGAAAATAATAATGTCTGAAACTCAGAGTATCAACCCTCAGTTTCGACGAGCATTCGTTTGCATTTTTAAATGCCGCTCGTTTCGCCATAACGATGACAATGCGTCTAATGTTCAACGCGCAAGGCACACGCACTACTGGACAAATACAAATTAATATTTTGGTAAATGTTGTAGGCCCATAAAGTAATTGTTTAGTTTCCACATGGATACCATAGTTACCCGCATATGGATACCATAGTTACCACATGGATACCATAGTTACCACATGGCTGCCATAGTTTTCTTTAACAATACAGTTCTATGGGAACACATAAGACCACCTCGCAAAGGCTGACAGTTTGAAACATTAGAATGTGAAGAGAAAACACTTGAAATAAAAGAATAATAATAATAACTTTATTACCGTGTCATGTTTTCTAGTTTGCAAGAAACTAATTGGAGACACCTATCTACCCCACCCATAAAAAATATCCCTATAAATAATAATGATAAATAATGAAATGAATTGCTGAAAGGTACTTGACTAAGTGTCCCAACAGTATTGTCAACGGTACCCTGTGGACACGAGTGCCTCGGAGTCACGTGTTGACATGTAACAGTTAGAAAGTTGTGTCTCGAGCATGTTGTCGACGGAAATGACTTCTTGTTATTAAACAAAATCGAAATGTAAGGAAAATATTATATTTTAACTGTGGAACCCCTCCACTTTTCCATCGAAAACACATACATTTGAAAACGGAACTCTCTCTTATTAGCAGTGTGGGCGTCGACAACGATTAACGGAGGCTTTTGAAAGCGTAGAGAGCAACATCTTTGGACCTAAAGGGCCAGACGGTCATCAGTTTATACAAACTGCCACGTGCTAGCCTCGATAAATGAAGTCTATGTATTCATTCATTCATTCATTCATATTAACACTCTTCAGAACGGACTCATTTGAAATCGGATCCCTATCTTCCCTCCCTATCTTCAGCTCGAAGGTGGCCAACAATCAGTTCAAGTTCTTTGACTATAACTAGTTCAGCCTGTAAAACCTTGCTTGAACTTCGAGGTCTGGCGATTGTAGGCTTGGGTCTATTTGATGTAGCATTGGTGAGCCCCCACTTTGTTGATATACGGCTGGACACGGTACGAGTAAAAATACGATTTCAAATCACAGTAAGATCCGGTTAGCCCTGAGAAAAGGTAGACTGAGTAAAATGTATTTCCATTTTAGCAAAATAGACCGAATAAAATACAGAAATGACCGTAAAATGATCGATTTTACAGAGTGAAGTTGTTTATCGTGTAGATAAATCCTGCGAATATGATTTACAAAAGCTCACGACCTTGAAATTCGATAACGCCTGATGACATGACAACAGCCACATTGAGCAAAAACGGCCAGATTAGTATCTAAAAGTTACGGTAATACTTAAACGGTACCGTACCCGTTTACGAAATATTATTATGTCTTAAATTTGTATATGCTCTACTGTAAGAACCGTAATAAACAACGACAAACACTTCGTTATGGCGAGAACATTAACAGGATTATCACTTAGGGTAGGTTCGAACTGCCGGCCATTGGTTTCTTATTACCCAGTGTTAATTGGCTGAGTTACGATTGAATCGTAACTCAGCCAATTAGCCTAACATTTTTTTGAGGGGTTAAGCTCCTTATGATTAACTCTTCTATCTCGTTTTAAATGCGTATATTAAATCAAGCATCTCGAAGACCAATATCAAACTTTCCTGAGTTTTGAAATTGAAGTGCAACTCAAAGTACCACTTTAGATCAGTCGTGACGTCAGTGTTTTGTAAACGTTATGTAGACTGCTGTCTCACGAAGACGATGAACAAGCGCTTTGAAAAATCCCCAATAAAAATCAAACACACAATTTCGATCCGTTTATCATTCTTTTACGTGTTGACAGAAGGCCGAAACAGAGGAACGAACATCGGGTTTCAGTTAAATACTTCTACGTATGGACGGTACTTAGAATATCGATAGGTATGACATGAACAAGGCGATATTACAACCCTAATGCTGAGAACATATCATGGTACTTACAGGCTTCCTATTGCTATTGAAGAATATTGAGGTTCAAAAAATGAACCTTTGTTCTATTATTTTTGTGATCGAATACTGCAGACTGCACATTTCAAGAGCATATAATGTTAATGGACTAAATTAGGAAACGGTAGTTCGTATTCAGTGATCTTTCCATGCAGAGCAGTTTCAGCAGATGTTCTCGACGATCTCCAGGTCAGTCTATGTCTTTAGATTTATCAATCTATTCTTTTTTTTTTAATCTGAAAAGACAGTGATATCATTATGTAATGTTTTACCCCTTGAAACATCAATAACGACTTAATTTTAGTGATCCATGCAAATGAACAACAATTTCCTAGATTCTGCCCGAAAATATATATTGTCACAAAGAGTCAGGGCAATATATAGTTGAACGAAAAACTGAATGTCCTGATCGAACGCGCCCGAGCTGTACTGATTAATGTTAACCAAATCTTGCGAGAAAGCAGATAATTAGGACTAAATAACTATATAAACATCAGAGAATACTTCATGGAAAATGCAAGCGTACGGTTTTTATTCACGAGTGATAAAGTATCAGAAAACGAACGAGCGAGTCCTCGGGCGAGTGAATAAAAACTGTACAAAGTGTGTTTATTAAATACTACTGAGATTTTAAAACTCAACTTCACCAAAAACCGTTTGACGGTTGGTAAGCGTTGAGCGAAAATACACAACGCATTCAAAGAAAATTTGTTTAATTCCAAACTTTTTGTCTGACATGTTAAAACAGGCACAAATCAGTGTTCAGCTATAACTTATCTACCGTTTCGCCGTGTTGATGTTGTCAGTGACTTCGGTCACTTCGAGTCTTTTGACTCGCCAACCATGTCTACTCAGCTCTCAGTCCGTCGACGAATGATTGGCGAGTTATTCAAAGTATTGACAGAAATATAGAATTGTGTATGATGAATAACACCTTCAAAGGATTTCATATTTATGTTGTTCGCTGTTGTTATGGCTCAAAAACAAAAACTCATTGAAGAGGCCGGTTTACATCTCTTTTCGATCAATTTTCTTTCGTGTTTTTGTTTTCCAAGCTCAGTGTCCACGTATTCTTCGCGTGAAGTCTCAAATTGAACAAAACGAGTTTCAGTCATAATTGTTATCCTTTGAGAGAGAAAAGTTTTGATATATTTTTCAATCACAACACTAATAGAGCCAGCTTCTTGTCGCTGAAAAAGCCAATTGAATGCTAGAGGAAAACTACAAGCGGCCTCTGATTGGACGTATCATTTTTCTCACACGTGAAAAAACGCAAAACGCGGCTCAGTATGTATATAATAAATCCAAATACAACACAAACCATTTAGATGGAAATGGGAGACATTATGTCAACGTATATAAAATTAAGTGACACGCTTTTTACGGGAAAGCTTAGAAAGAGCAGAAGCTGCTTTCAAATCATATCTTATTGGTTTTCATAACGTATGAACCGCCATAGTTGCCGTCACCTCTCAAGATGCAAGTCAAATAAGAAAAAGTGCGTGCTGTGCGATTAACTGAAGCTTTTATTACTGGTAATTCCATTCTCCGAACATTAAAAACTACCAATTGCAGAAATATTTAGTATGAAGAAGTAAGACCACTAGTTTTCATGAGGTCTGCGATCGATAAACGGCACAGTGGTTAAATAAATCTATGCAAATCACGTTGAATGATTTCTAAACAAATGCGCGGTTACCATTTGAATTTCGCCAGAAACACAGGCCACACTTTTGACTTTAACAACAGTGGAATCGTGGTGAGTGAAAGTAATTATCACAGAAGGCTTTTCTTGGAAGCGTGGTATTCGGCGCACGATCGCAACGCTGGAAATGACTACATTAGCATTCCAGATGTTTACCGCGCGATATAACTGAACACTGGCACGAGCACGCGCTCTCATAGTATTTTTTGAAATATATCCGCGCGCAGTTTCTTACTACCCATCTGATGAAGACTGTTGATTTACAGTCGAAACGTCTGAATAAAAAAAGCTAAAGTCAGAGACAAAAGTATATCTTCAATTTAAAACATGAATCCTGACTGAAAGTTCAACATTTTAAAAATAATTATGTAACTTATTCACGTTGAAACATCAAAAACGACTTAATTTCAGCAATAGATCGATGCATACAATTTCCTAGATTCTGCCCGAAAATCTATCTTGTCCGCAGAAGAGTCAAGAGTTGAACCACAGGTAGTCCAAGCTGATTATCTGTATGGGAGAATACATAAAAACTACGAATGATCACTGAAAATCTCTTTATTCTAATAAAATGCTTCAAAAACCTTCATTTACCTTTGTTGTGATTACTTTAATGTCTGTAATGATTTTGGGAGCATTTAGACTTCTTTTAGGGTGGTTTTTGCTTTCTTGAATTCACTCTCTAAAAGACCAATGTATCTTCGTCTTTTAGAGAGTGAATTCAAGAAAGCAAAAACCACCCTAAAAGAAGTCTAAATGCTCCCAAAATCATTACAGACATTAAAGTAATCACAACAAAGGTAAATGAAGGTTTTTGAAGCATTTTATTAGAATAAAGAGATTTTCAGTGATCATTCGTAGTTTTTATGTATTCTCCCATACAGATAATCAGCTTGGGCTACCTGTGGTTGAACGGAACGCTGAATGTCCTTATCGAACTCGGCGCCCGAGCTGCACTGATTATCGTAAACCAAATCTTGAGAGAAAGCAAAAACAGTAATTAGAACTAAATAACTATATAAATCCAAATACAACACAAACCATTTAGATGGAAATTGAAGACAATATGTCAAAGTGACACGCTTTTTACGGGAAAACTTAGAAAGAGCAGAAACTGCTTTCTAATTATATCTTATTGGTTTTTATAACACATAGCCCGCCATAGTTGCCCTCACCTCTCACGATTCAAGTCAAGGAAGAAAACGTGCGTGTTGTGCGATTAACTGAAGCTTTATAAAATTAAACTGAATTTCCGCCAGAAAGCAATTTGAAAGCGACGTGACTCCATTTTTGCATGGCTTGCATGGAAAGGTCAGAGAAGCACGTTTCATGAATGCGGCAATTTTTTTTAAACCAACTTCGATGTGTTTGTATATCGGATGAAACACTCTTTAGAGTTCTAGCTTTTCAAACCATTAATAATTATTGGATAAATTCAAAGTTAAAAGTTAATGCAATGTTATGCTACTTACGACGTCCACATATCCAAAACTCATTCACGTTATTGATTTCCTTTGTTTTGTCCTCATAAATCATTAATGAGATTTCAAGAGTTTGATAAATGTGAACAATACCCTCTTACCGTGAAAACTTTAGTTTAGAGATCAAGTAGCTTCAAGTGTTAAGAAAAAAGCTCTTAACCAAATCCGTCCGGGAACTTTGTAAGGCAATCGAAGAAGCTCTTCTAATCAGGTTAGATGCATAAATCGAATATTATTAAGATTGTCATTACAAAGTAATTCAACGATCTGCATGGAGAAATCGCGCGCTTTACGTACAAACCTTGGAATCGAAATCAAATGGTTTGAATATTTCCAAATAATTTCCAAGGTGCCGATTGAGTCTTGAAAGTGTTAACAAATCTGTAGAGCACGTTTTCTCCAGTACTGCTGATTCCACGAAAAAGCCAGTTATGCCTGGCTTTGGCTGTACGGTTGTATCGATATGTGCTGTAATTATATTGAATATATAATATTTATTGGTTATTCCATGGTTTTCTATGGAATACGAGCGAATATTTCACGAAAAAATTATATTATTTGGTATACAACGAGCCTTTAGGCGAGTTGTATACTAAAATAATATAATTTTTGAGTGAAATTTTCGCCCGTATTCCATAGAAAACCATTGAATAACCATATTATCCTATACATATTACATCAACAATTAACTGTCAAGTCGTTTCTACTTAGCTTTTCGAGTTTCGTTGCACGGTTCCTGAGAAATAAATGCTATGAATTTCGAATTCGTCGTGTCAACTGTTGTTTTCTAACGCTTCTTCTGAGAGTGAAGGAAGATTTGAATTATTTCTCGAACTTGAAGCCATGTTTATAACGCTTTGAATCGTTGAATGAGATTGGATTTCGAAATTAAAAAAACAGTTTATGCAAATATTGGTAAATGTAGCAACACGACGCGAGCGCGTCCAGTGGAAGAAAAAAGCGGGACAATTTACAACATTTTGATTGGCTAATACAAACTATGAAATACCGCTCTGTATTTCATAGAAAAATCTATGAAATACCGCTCTGTATTTCATAGAAATGGTGAGCTCTGATTGGCTGAGATGTAATATGTATAGGATAAATATATATATATAATTGAATTGAATAACACAATAATTTCCAATCCCTTATCTTATCCTTTATTCAGAACGAATGGCGAAATAATAATACAATATGTTAAACACATATATCATTAAGCAATGTTTTACATGCCCCAATCATTTCCTTATTTGGTTCTGAAATACCATATTTGGACATTCTTCGCTTTTAGACTTCAAGATGAATTCATCATCAGAGAGAAAGGATCCTCTTGGCCGAACAGTCGTTCTTGTCACCATCGAAACGTTTTTTGCTGTCGTCATCACCATTGCCTCGTTGCTTGGCAATTCACTGGTCATCTACATCGTCCACAAAGATTCTCGCCTTCGTTCTATAACTAATGTTTTTATCGAATATTTGGCCTGGACTGATCTATGCATGGCAATTTTGGTTATGCCTCTCTGGGTTTTATCTGTCATCAATGGTCGATGGGTTTTAAATGATGTATTCTGTCCCTGGGCAGGGATCATGTCAGTTAATCTTGGGTTGGGTTCCATCTTCACCATGGGACTGATTGCAGTTAACCGATATTTCAGGGTTGTCAGAAGTGCTACTACCTATCAAAAGTATTTTAAAAGCCGACGTAGTGCTGTTGTTTATTGCTTAATTGTGTGGATAACAGCGATTCTACTATCCACTCCTCCACTCTATGGATGGGGTGTCATGCAATACCACACAAAGATTTCCATGTGCACTTTGCTCTGGAATACGAAACACATTTCTTATGTGGTGATAATTACTGGTGGTGCTGTGATTGGGACGACCATAGTAATCAGTATCTGCTACTACAAGATCTACAAAACAGTCAAATCAAGCACTGCAAACATTAACTCACACAATCCGAACTCTACAGCTGGACACACAACGGACATCAAACTCTTGAAGTCCACGTTTGCTGTCGTGTGTTTCTTAATGCTCTGTTGGATGCCTGGCTCGATTCTGGTATTGTTCGAGACGGCAGGAATTGTGGCGCCGCCTGTCGTGTTTGCGTTTTCTGCTTATGTGATGATGTCTAGTAGCTGTGGTAATCCAATCATCTATGGAATCCTCAACCCTCAGTTTCGACGAGCATTTGTGCACGTTTTCAAATGCCGCTCATTTCGCCATAACGATGACACTGCGTCTAATAACGCACAAGGTGCACGCAATACTGGACAAATACAAAGGAATAATTGTGTAAATGCTGTGAGCCCATAAATTTAAAAATGCTTAGTTACAAGATATAGTTAATATAGTTACCACATGGTATCCATAGTTAACAGTTCTTTGGGAGCACACTGGATCTATAAGAAAATCGACTGGCTGATTTTCAAAATTCAATTTTAACTATCAAAATGTAATTATTTGTTTGTTTTGGATGTATAAATATATTTTAATTATGCAAATAAAAGTACTTGAAACTACACTGGTGGTCTATTCAATATTGATAGATTTGTGAAACACGTTAGTGATGGCTAAGTGGCTTATTGGTAAAATGAACATAAACAGACAGGGTTTTGTTGTAAATTGGTTTTATTATATTGTTCTTGAATAGTCAGTACATTCGAAAAACTTTGACAGCGTCTTTAATCTTTTGGTATATTTCAAGACTTGGGTTGCAACTCAACCACACGCACAATTCTGTCTATGTCCTAGCTGACAGGTGAAATGGTTTCATATTGTTCATAACTCGTTCACCAACTGTTTTTTAAAAACATCTGCAACTTTAAGGGCTTGATCGAAATTAATTTAAATATTCTCATCTTCTGTCAGCACGAGGCATTCCTTTCTTTCAGTCTGTTTACACCCACAGCACTGGTCTATATCAATTTGATGAAGCTGTTTGCATACTTCAACAGCATAAGTTGAAATATAGAGCTTTTTCATGAAATTGAATGGGTCCATGATAGTCTAATGCTTAATATGAGTCTCAGATCCAACAGTAGATGAGAGGTATAATTGTTAACAGCATGAACAATTATCTTCATATAATGAAAATGATCACATATTTATACTCTTCTTTTTACAAAAGTCATGACGTCATGATTCTGTTTTTGGATAATGATCTCATTTTTTAAAGCTACATCATGATGGTGCAATCGTGGGTATGAAATATCAAAAGTGATAGCGAGTTGCTATGGGAAAGACAGCAACTCTTTTTCTTGATCTAGAAAATATAAAACTTTTCCCAAGTTTTAGTCGGTAGTTTCTGTCCTGTAAACTCTACCATTGATGTTTAAAACTATATATTTGTAGATGTACACGCTCTGGTTCATCGCGGTACAGGAACTGCTGACTCACGGTAAAATGAATTACTGGGAAAATAAAAAACGGCAGCGAAATATGTCGTTTAAAAAAATAGTCGTGACGTAACACAGATTCGGCCGATATATACGTAAGGAAACAAAAAGCTGGTGTGGACTCTTTGCACCGGGTACCTCGCTACGCTCGTAACGGCATGACGTCACCTTTGAGGGGATTTGCTCCGAGAGCTCCGGACCGCTCCGGGGCAAAACTCTTACTCTCCTGCTACTCAACGAATTTTCGAAACCTTGCATGAAATTCATTGGAAATTGGTTGGTCAGTTTAACTTTTATTGTTTCTGCAATGTGTTGTCAATGGCATGACTTCTTCAATGAGCAAGTCCTTCTTAATGAATATGTATTTACTTCTCTACCGGCTACTTAACAATTCGACTACGACTTCGAGGTTTCTATGAGGCAATAGTCAACCAGGCGCGTAGCGTCGAGTTGACTAACCTCATAGTAAACGAGAACGAGTGGTCTAATATACCTTTTTACCGATACGGCGGCCATTTTGGATTCTATTGTTTTGGCTATAACATTATGGGATGCTCAGGGTGCAAATGACCCAAAAACTGTAGAGAGTGGAGTCGCGTCAATATATTATTTTTCTATGGAACTCTAGCCATAGTATTCAATGACTTAATTTCTACATGTGTTGTGTATTGTTTTATAATTTTGTACAAATTCATTGCTTTAAATTAGGTTTTCGTAGTTTTTCATGGCCAATTGGTTACTAGCTTGCACCCTGGGCATCGCATAGTTTCTCCATAATTCATGATGGTCGCCGTATCGGTAAAAAGATCTGTTGTTTTAGCATAAACCATCCAGTAGGTCAGTAGAAAATGACAGAAACAAGCAACAGACAATAATTCGTCGAGAACTCCTCCCAAACATTAGCATACTCGGGATATATGAGCTTATAGACCACTAGTAGCGAACCAATCAGATTGCAGGATTTGCGATAGACCACTGGATGCCGGTTTATGCTAATACTGGTTTTCCAGGGCCGGGAAGGGACTTTAATTCATTGACTTTGTCTCCTTTCTCTCAGTCGTGACGTCGTGTATTGTAAACGTTGTGTAAACTGCTAGCCTCACGAAGACGATAAACACTCAAGCGTTTTCAAAAATCCCCACTAAAAATCAAACACACTGTTTCGATCCGTTTATCATTATTTTAAGTGTTGACAGAATGCCGAAACAGAGGAACACAAATCGGGTTTCAGTTAAAAACGTTGACGTATCGACGCCGGGTACATAGAAGAATTGAAAGCTATGCCATGAACAAGGCGCTATTATAACCCTAATAGGGCTTGTAACTGATAGTAGTCTGCCTAGTTGAACTAAAATAGAGAAATCTTAGTGCGATTAAAACAGTGTTTGGTCGCTCGTTTCGTGACTCGGTAGACAGAAACATTATTTCCTTGCAATTTACTGCGATTTCACAAACTCAGCGAATCATGAATGACAATGACATAGTTTATTTGGTACCATAATAAATATATCCATGCAAATACAAATACCGTATACATAAGCTAGACACCGCAGAGTGATTAAACAGTGTTTGGATGATGTGTGAATATGGGTTTAGGTATGACCTCGGCTTTCGGGATCGGCTCGGTATCTGATAACCTCACAACTGACGCAATTGCATTTTTCTCTTCACTGAGTGTATCAACTCACTTCGCTCTAAGTTCTGAGGATCTCTAATCCCTTTGCAGTACTAGTACTGGATTGATCAATTCATATCTCTATGAATTATTGTGGTTTTCATGCGGTCTGCGATCGATGAACGGCGCAATGGTTAAATAAATATATACAAATCACGTTGAATGATTTCTAAACAAATGCATGTGCGCGGTTACCAACTGAATTTCCGCCAGAAGGCAATTTGAAAGCGACTTGACTCCATTGTTGCATCAGCACGAAAAGGTCAGAGAAGCACGTTTCATGAATGCGGCTAGTTTTTTTTCAAGCAACTTCGATGTATTTGTATATCGGATCAAACACTCTTTCTAGTGTTTGATCTAGCATTTCACACAATTAATCATTGTTTTGTACCCATAAATCATTAATGAGTTTTCAAGAGTTTGATAAATGTGAACAATATCCTCTTATATACCGTGAAAACTTTATTTGTATATTGGACGAAACACTCTTCGGAGTGTTTGATCTAGCTTTTCAAACCAATAATAATTATTGGATAAGTTAAAAGTTCATCAAATGTTATGCTAATTAAGGCCACATATCCAAAACTCATTCACGTTATTGATTTCCTTTGTTTTGTCCTCATGAATCATTAATGAGTTTTCAAGAGTTTGATAAATGTGAACAATATAATACCCTCTTACCGTGAAAACTTTAGTTTAGAGATCAAGTAGCTTCAAGTGGTAAGGAAAGCTCTTAACCAAATCCAGGGAACTTTGTAAGGCAATTGAATAAGCTTTTCTAATCAGGTTAGATGGATAAATCGAATATTATTAAGATTTTAATTGAAAAGTAATTCAACGATCTGCATGGAGAAATCGCGCGCTCTTCAAACCTTGGAATCGAAATCAAATGGTTTCTATATTTCCAAATACTTTTCAAGGTGCCGATAGTATCTTGAAAGTGTTACCATATCTGTAAAGCACGTTTTTTACTGCTGATTCCAAGTCATTTATGCCTATGGTTTTGGCTGTAATATTGTATCGGTCGGTGATGTAATTAGAAATAAAATTGAATTGAATTGAATAACACAAAAATTTCCAATCCCGTATCTTACCCTTTCTTCAGAACATGTAGAGAAATAATAATACAATATGTTAAAAACATATCATTATGCAATGTTTTACACGCCCCAATCATTTCCTTATTTGGTTCTGAAATGCCATATTTGGACATTCTTCGCTTTTAGACTTCAAGATGAATTCAACATCAGAGAGAAAGGATCCTCTTGGTCGAACAGTCGTTCTTGTCGCCATCGAAACGTTTTTTGCTGTCGTCATCGCCATTGCCTCGTTGCTTGGCAATTCACTAGTCATCTACATCATCCACAAAGATTCTCGCCTTCGTTCTATAACTAATGTTTTTATCGAAAGTTTGGCCTTTACTGATGTCTGCATGGCAACCTTAGTTATGCCTCTCTGGGTTTTATCTGTCATCAATGGTGAATGGGTTTTAAATGATGCATTCTGTCCATGGGTGGGATCCATGGCGTTTAGTCTAGTGTTGGGTTCCATCTTTGCCTTCACCCTGGTAGCAATTAACCGCTACTTCAGGGTTGTCAGACGTGCTACTACCTATCGAAAGTATTTTAAAAGCCGACGTAGTGCTGTTGTTTATTGCTTAATTGTGTGGATAACAGCGATTCTACTATCTACTCCTCCACTCTATGGATGGGGTGTCATGCAATACCACACAAAGATTTCCATGTGCACTTTGCTCTGGGATATGAAACACATTTCTTACTGGTGATGATTGCTGGTGTTGCTACGAATGGGACGACCATAGTCATCTGTATCTGCTACTACAAGATCTACAAAACAGTCAAATCAAGCACTGCAAACATTAACGCACACAATCCAAACTCTACAGCTGGACACACAACCGACATTAAACTCTTGAAGTCCTCGTTTGCTGTCGTGTGTTTCTTTATGCTCTGTTGGATGCCTGGCTCAATTGTTGTATTGTTAGAGACGGCAGGAATTGTGGCGCCGCGTGTCGTGTTTTCGTTTTGTGCTTATGTGATGTTTGCTAGCAGCTGTGGTAATCCAATCATCTATGGAATCCTCAACCCTCAGTTTCGACGAGCATTTGTGCACGTCTTCAAATGGCGCTCATTTCGCCATAACGATGACCCTGCGTCTAATAACACACAAGGTGCACGCAATACTGGACAAATACAAATGAATAATTTAGTAAATGCTGTGGGACCATAACGATGACACTGCGCCTAATAACGCACAAGGTGCACGCAATACTGGACAAATACAAATTAATAATTTAGTAAATGCTGTGGGACCATAACGATGACACTGCGCCTAATAACGCACATGGTGCACGCAATACTGGACAAATACAAATGAATAATTTAGTAAATGCTGTGGGACCATAACGATGACACTGCGCCTAATAACACACAAGGTGCACGCAATACTGGACAAATACAAATGAATAATTTAGTAAATGCTGTGGGACCATAACGATGACACTGCGCCTAATAACACACAAGGTGCACGCAATACTGGACAAATACAAATGTATAATTTAGTAAATGCTGTGGGAACATAACGATGACACTGCGCCTAATAACACACAAGGTGCACGCAATACTGGACAAATACAAATGAATAATTTAGTAAATGCTGTGGGACCATAACGATGACACTGCGCCTAATAACACACAAGGTGCACGCAATACTGGACAAATACAAATGAATAATTTAGTAAATGCTGTGGGACCATAACGATGACACTGCGTCTATTAACACACAAGGTGCACGCAATACTGGACAAATGTAAATTAATAATTTAGTAAATGCTGTCGGACCATAAATTAAATGTTTAGTTAGCACATATAGTTACCATAGTTACCACATGGTATCCATAGTTAACAGTTCTTTGGGAGCACACTAGAGCTATAAGAAAATTGACTGTCTGTTTTCCAAATTGATTTATCTTTGATTCTACAAAGTGATGTCAATAACTTCTTGCTGTCTTGATTCTCAAGAGAAATCATGAGCAAATCCTCCTTATTGAAAGTTGATGTTCTTGTAAAATGTTGTTCCCCACAAAATGAAAAGTCTTAGTACTATACTGCATACATAATTATGTAGGTGAGACAGCAAGAAGCGCTTACACGATAGCCGAAAGGAACATTTGAAGAACGTTGACTCTGTTTGTGATGATGTATCAGTCTTAACGAAACACTGCATAGAGAAACATCAAGGTATTCTCCAAGATTTTATGATGAATGTCACAGGAACGTTCCACCAAGATCCCATGTTGAGGCAGATAACAGAGTCAGTGAGGATAAAGAGAGAAGATCAAAGGGCTATAATGAATACCAAGAGCGAATGGAACACTGTAAAAATACCTCGCATGAACGTTGAAAGTAATTAGATTTAATGCTGATTATAGTCTGATTTTTCATGTTGATTTTACTAGCACGAGCTCTATGTTTATAGAGCGCGCGCGCGAGTAAGATTTGAAAGTCTCGTACACAACTATTAGAGAGATTTAGCAAACACGACGCGACGAGAGAACACGACGTTAGATGACGAATATATCACATTTGGTCATTGTGTGACTACCGTGACAACGTCGGGACGTCAAGTTCACGACGCCATTTCACTTGTTTTCACGTCTTCTTCATGACGTTGAGGACGCCAACGGTCGTTTTACAGTTATTCGTCACCGCGCGCGCCGTCCTCTTTCACGTCGCGTCGTCAAATCGATTCCATCTATTCTTGGGAATGCTTATCTTAATTGTTCAAGGCAGAACACCAAGGAGAAAGTACAAACAGCGACATTCTTCATGCAGGGTTCTTGTTGAGTTGGCTGTAGTTTTTGTCGTCCATGTTGTTCATTCAATCCTACAGACTACGACACAAGGCGAATTTTTGGACTCTGTTCGAACTTAAACAACTTCTTTCCATATAAAATAAATTCCTGCAATGCTTTTTTGATGATTTCAGTCAAAATTAATATCAGCTTTCTGACCGGTTTTCAGTGCCGGTTTTCCTCGGATAATCTAGACCGGAAAAAACGGTCTTAATATCCGATTTCGTCCAATCAGATTGCTCGATTTGCTAGCATCCAGGCTCCAAGAAACTCGTCCATATAATAAGAGAAAATATCAGCGTATACTGCAACAGTTATGTGGGAACACAGACAAAAAATGTAGTCAAAAAATGCGAATACGAACACTGCAAGACCACCTCACAAAGGAGAGTTTGAAACATTGGAGTCAGAAGAGAAATCACTTGAAATAAAAGAATGCTGAAAGAGTTGAACTTCAAGTTTAATTACCCACATATTTAAATAAATACAAAACTTGACTAAGTGTCCCAATTAACCTTTTTGTGTGTACTATGCTTGTTTCTGAATTGAAGTCCAACGAATTTTCGAAACCTTGCATGAAATTCATTGGAAATTGGTTGGTTTGGACTTTTATTGTTTCTGCAAAGTGTTGTCAATGGCATGACTTCTTCAATGAGCAAATCCTTCTTAATGAATATGTATTTACTTCTCTACTTCACTACTGGTTAGCGTTGTCTTTGACTTTGTCTTATTTATGTCAGTCGTGACGTCGTGTTTTGTAAACGTTATGCAGACTGCTGTCTCACTCAAGCGTTTTCAAAAACCCCCACTAAATTAAAAATCAAACACATGCACTATTTCGATCCGTTTATCATTGTTTTACGGCCGAAACATAATTTCAGTAAAAAACGTTGACGTATCGACGCCGGGTACTTAGATTAATTGATAGTTGTGCCATGAACAAGGCGCTATTACAATCATGCGGTACTTACAGACTTCCTATTAGTGCTATTGAAGAATATTGAGTTTTTATCAATAACTATCAATCTCTAGAGTTTTATGTTATCATTTTATCTGACAACATGTTAAAGACTAGACTGTGAACAGTCTCGCTTTCCCTCCAGACTCAGTCAAACGAGAGAAAAATAATCCCGGACGCGCGAGGATTGGGGAGAGTTCAGAGGCGGAGAAGGGAGAGGAAAAGAAGGGACTTGGACAAACCACCCCAACACGAATTACGCCTTTTTTCACACATGTCAAACGCTGTCAGCAACTTGTTATTGACGGATACGCCTTCAGCTGATATCCAATTAAAAATCAGTTGTTGATCAGTTGTTGAAATATGTTGCACACGAACAAATACTACATGCTGGACTCGCTTGGTACGTGGCGTTCGCGGCAGGAGAATTACCACGGCTTTTGCACATGAAAACTCCTAAAAACAGTACAATAGAGGCCGAAAGCATATGCCTTCATGTGCGAGTGATTTTTGTCGTGTCTGAAACTGTTCTTTTGAGAACTACGCATGCTAAATTTTAACCGAAATCATGTTTCCACGGAGATTGAATCTATTCGCGATACCAGGAAAAGCATGCCGTGTCAAGTCGACCGCTTTATTTATTACTGCAAACGGTACATGATCCGCGAAGGATCAACAATAATTAGAAGTAAGCTTATAATGCACTGCTTTAAACTTAAGTTTATAAGTTTATACGTCCAAGGGAGATTCGTCAGCAATGACCAGAGAGATGTTCACTTTGCCCGCTTTAACAAGCTCTCCAGCTAGACAGGTTTCGGTCGACGAAAATATCACGTCTACCTTGGTTTTAAGGAGATCCTGTATTAAAAGGTTGTTGGCCTAATTCTGCAGAGGAAATCCCCACTTCGCAGAACTATTTTCTCTGAACTTCGACGATGCTTCTCAAAGGTTTCTAGATCACGAAACTGTTTACAGCATATAGATTACTAGTACACTCTTCCCAAAACCCGTAGGACGCGTACGAATTCCTATAATCGTTTCCATGAAGTAAACTGTTTACGGCAAGTCTCTGCTAATTTGTCAAAGAAGTTATGTATTTGGTATATAGTGGTATATATTACTCGCCAAACTTCAGTCTTTGTCCACCATAGCGTTGCAATCTGATCTAGAGATGCCTGGTATCTATTTGTCTGAATATCTCGTTTGAATTACACGTTGTTGATTGATGCAATATTTGGGAATTTTGGGAATTTTGTATTGTGTCGGCAACGCGTAATTGGTGTTGGGGTGGTTTGTCCACCACAGTCCCTTCTTTTCCTCTCCCTCATTATGTAATGTATTACACGGTGAATATCTTCTGTGCACATGTTTCTTGTTCTTTCCTATGTATTCTCTTATCTCTTGACCTTGAAGTGTATTGCATAATCCCATTTTACTCCTGTTCAACCATTTCTTTCTTTCCTCTTGTTCCATATGATGCACTTGGTCTAAATGATTTGCCAACCTAACAAGATTGGTGCTGGTGCAACCAAACACTGGACAATTTCTATGAGTGCGACCCATTTCTCACTCAAGGATGCACTCCCTACGGTGACTCGAACCAAATAATTTTCTAGCGGATTATGGTGTCAAATATAAGGCCCGAAGTGGCCTTAGGATGTGGCCCGATAAGGCCCGATGTGGCCCGAAATGGCCCGATAAAGGCCCGATAAGGCCCGGAATGGCCCGATAAGGCCCGATATGGCCCGATATGGCCCGATATGGCCCGATATGGCCCGAAATGGCCCGATGGCAGTACACCCCTCTTTACGCATGTGTTTAATTTTTTTTGGGGTGAAATTTTAGCTACCTATTCCTCACATATTAAAAATTACCTAATAACTCCCTTCAAATATATTTGTGAGGCTAGGCAAAGCAAAATGTCGCCCCAGAAAAAAAAAAAACATGTGTATAGCCGGGTGAACTGCCATCGGGCCATTTCGGGCCATATCGGGCTATATCGGGCCATTCCGCGCCTTATCGGGCCTTTATTGGGCCATTTCGGGCCACATCGAGCCTTATCGGGCCACATCCTAGGGCCACTTCGTGCCTTATATTTGACACCATAATCCGCTAGAAAATTATTTGGTTCGAGCCACCGTAGGGAGTGCATCCTTGAGTGAGAAATGGGTCGCACTCATAGAAATTGTCCAGTGTTTGGTTGCACCAGCACCAATCTTGTTAGGTTGGCAAATCAGTTAGACCAAGTGCATCATATGGAACAAGAGGAAAGAAAGAAATGGTTGAACAGGAGTAAAATGGGATTATGCAATACACTTCAAGGTCAAGAGATAAGAGAATACATAGGAAAAGAACAAGAAACATGTGTACAGAAGAGCTTTGACGATGTGTTACAAAGGCAAAACGAAATAGAACGCAAGTTTTATACTTACTTATAAAATTCATTAATAATTCATAAGCATTTCAGCCAATCCCATTTCAGAAATCAGATCACATGACCCCATACAAACTGGAAGCACGGGGAGGGCTTGAAGAGTCGTCAGGGAAAACTGGGTTTATGAATGAATTAACACAATGAGAATGATAATTAGTTACAACCACTAGTGGATGTATCAGAACAGTATACATCCACTAGTGGTTGTAACTAATTAGTATATTCACTGCATTAATGACATTCATGTTAATAAACACTACATATATCGATACAGTTAAAAAAAGTAACAACGTACAACAACTAATTAAACTCATTTAATTTCCCAAATCTCAAAATGTTTTAACAAATCCACTGAGTTATTTGCCCATCCAAAGTTATCGCAAGAATTAAATACACAATTATTTAATACTGGTGCAATAGTAGAACTGGTAGTTGTAGTACAGGTACTGGTTTCGGCTGCACTTCTATCATAGCTAAATTCTGGAATGGCTAACATGCCTAATAAATCATCTGATACATCGAAATCAAAATCATTAAAGGAATCGTCTTCTTTTACAGTGCTTTGCATTTCCTTTTTCTCAACCAAACTATCATTAAATGCAGAGGAGCAGGGTGGTGCTAATACTCGGTTTTTCATAGCGAAATAAAGAATCTGATGTGTGACCTGAAAAAGTCGAGTGGCACACGTTATAATGCGCAAACAGTGCGAGGTCTTCCTCTTTAAGCCTGCCCTCCCACATAACTTATCTGGTAATATGTTATTCAAAGTGTTTACTCCGATTGCACTCTTTTCATAATCAAAGGAGGCACTTCGTTGAGGCCTGAAATAAAAGGCTTCAGGATTTTCCTTAGCGCATACAAAAAGTTTGTTCAGATATAACCTATACAAACTTTGCAAACAACGAGAATGCGTTTCGCCTATTTCATGACACTTGTGCGTAATAAACCTTGAACTTTTTTTCAAATCTTTGAGGCCTCCGTGGAACGTTTTTGACACACTTTCATCAAAAACGATGAAGTTGTCTTTCAAAATGATATTAGAAACCCTAAGAAGCCTATGCTCATTCGATCTTAAGCCGAAAAGCTTGCCATTGTAAAAATAGATTGTGTTTGAAAGACACTCAGCTGTATCGACCATGTCCCAATAGTCCCTTTCGCCAAAAGAGTTCCTCTTCCTCCATAGTTATTTCATCTCGAATATCCTTTTTGCATTTCAGATCAATTCCCTTCTTTGTCGCGTCCCTCATTTCGCCATCGATCACCTTGCGAAACAGCATGAACCATAACGAGCCACAACTCCTTAGTTACCAGCCAAAGGCAGGAAATTTTGCCGGCATACCATAGATTCCTTTCGACACCACAGATGACCACAACTAATATGATACCTTCCCTAAGTACATGGCGACAAGTGATTGATTGTTTATTGAATGTGGTAGATATACAAACAATGACTCCAAAGTCATTTTTATTCGTCCATAAAAACATAATAAAAGGAAAATTGTAAATTTCGGCCGTATTATTACATCTGAGTATAAACTGAGTCCCAGCTCAGTAGAGATACAGTTTAGTTTGACATGATTATTAGACTGATTTATCAGTATAAACTGATTCCCAGCTCAGTAGAGATACAGTTTGGTTTGACATGATTGTTAGACTGATTTATCAGTATAAACTGATTCCCAGCTCAGTAGAAATACAGTTTGGTTTGACATGATTATTAGGCTGATTTATCAGTATAAACTGATTCCCAGCTCAGTAGAAATGCAGTTTGGCAGTGTTACATGATTGTTAGATTTATCAGTATAAACTGATTCAGATGTTAGCATTGTAGGTTACAGTGCAATCCCTGTGACTGTGTCAAGGCCGATCGGGAATTGAAATAAAATATTGCGGGAAAGCGTGATCGGATGTATAATGCACAGATCATCAAATAAACTTACCTTGTCCTTCGGAAGGCAAGTTAGATTTTACATGGATTGACATATATTTTAACATTCATCAGGGATCCTAAATATCTGGAACTTAAAATACGTATACAGTAGTACTAAATGATTACACGTACTTTTGTTGGATAGGCATCTTTATCTTTGGAGATAATTTCTGAAAGAACTCCCTTGTTATCGATAATCGCTACATTTTGGCGGGAAAGATGGCGACGATTCTTTATTATTATTAAGATCGCCGAACGAGTTAGCTACACGGACATGTGATTCTGGAGCTCTTGGTCGTTAACACATGATAGAGGTTTTAGGGTTTCTGCCTAAGAATCCCAGCCAGGACACAATAGCTCGGACACATGTAAACCTCTTCTTCTCGCTCGCCTCCATCAAACACTCGATGATCTATTTGCGCGCCATTTACATCATGCAAGCGAAATTGTCTTGATCAGTCGCAGAGGAAAACAGACAGCAAACGTACGTAGATCTTTGGAATATTTTGTTGATTGCCCACAAATTCTTCTGTTCAGTTCCTACCAGCCTTTGTTCGAGTCATACCCTGTTTAGTGACGGTCGCATCGATCTACACGGCTCAGTTACTTTATTTACAACTTCAAAATCGCTCTCGCTTGTCAAAACTCATTTGATGAGAGTACACAGAAATATATTGCTGCGGAAATAAGGCAAACAACTTAATTGGTCTTTGAAAGACACTGTTGACATATAGTAATTCGATCATAGCAACCGTACTACCCCATCGTGACCATTAGAACTTGGCTCTGGCTCGTTATGTTTACAAACAAAACCAGGAAAACATATTTTAAAAAATCATAGTTTTAAAAGTAATAGCCGGTCGTAATATTTGAGTCTGTCGGCAATATATTTTTCAACACATAACGAATTATTTAATTCGCTCACCTTTCATCGTGTTTACTGAATGCACTGTAAAACCGGATTGGTTAAATCAACCAATTTAAATGGTTATAACCCAATGCAATTGGTTAAATCTACCAATAATAAATGGGTTAGATTGTAACCATTTTGAATCTGGTAAAAAGTACCAATAACAAATGGTCCAAATAACCAATTATTAAATGGTATATTAAGCATACCCATTTTAATTGGTTACTATAACCAATGATTAAATGGTAGATGTTTCAACCAAGATAAATTGGTTGAAAGTACCAATAACAAATGGTCCAAATATAACCAATTATTAAATGGTATATTAAGCATACCCATTTTAATTGGTTACTATAACCAATGATGAAATGGTAGATTTTTCAACCAAGATAAATTGGTTGAAAGTACCAATAACAAATGGTCCAAATATAACCAATTATTAAATGGTATATTAAGCATACCCATTTTAATTGGTTACTATAACCAATGATGAAATGGTAGATGTTTCAACCAAGATAAATTGGTTGAAAGTACCAATAACAAATGGTCCAAATATAACCAATTATTAAATGGTATATTAAGCATACCCATTTTAATTGGTTACTATAACCAATGATGAAATGGTAGATGTTTCAACCAAGATAAATTGGTTGAAAGTACCAATAACAAATGGTCCAAATATAACCAATTATTAAATGGTATATTAAGCATACCCATTTTAATTGGTTACTATAACCAATGATGAAATGGTAGATGTTTCAGCCAAGATAAATTGGTTGAAAGTACTAATATCAAATGGTCCAAATATTTCAAACCCAATTATTCAGAAATCGATGGTACTTTTAACATACCCATTCTTATTGGTTACTATGACCAATAGTGAAGTGGTTATATTTCAACCAAGAATCGATGTGTTACATTAAAAAGTACCAATATGAATGGTGCATACACTAATGGTATTTATTTGGAATTTCCGGAGTCAACCCTGAATAGACTTTTTTTTTTAAACGTTCGATATTTTCGACGAAAACCACGACAAACATGCAACATTTTAACGTGCTCCCTTGCATGAGCTTCACATTAGATTGAGAATACCTTTGTATAATATACATGTAAATAACAAACATTCCATAAGTGTCTTGTTGAATCAGTTATAGTTTACGATCCTATTGAGATTGTCCACAGCTTTACCTAAACATATCTGTAAAATATAATGGTAATCAAATAATATTTCTTAGAATGGTAAAATATCCAGAATTGAACTTGCGAACAATAATACTGTCATTTTTAAAACTCGTGTTACTCGACCAAATGAATCTTATTGATTTTAAAAGGATTAAAGGATTAAAGGATTTACCTTATTTGGAAAGCTGTCGAAGATTTATACTGCCATTCTGTTTCACGTTGAACGGTTGCAAGACAGAATAAGTGACTTTATTTAGTGAAATAATCGACCATTTCTACTATGAAATGTCCTGGAATTGTTGTGGAACAGTTCATGTATGTGTTAGGATATGATTACGGCCAAAACCTGAAGCGAGGAACAAGGAATTACACTTCGTTAGCGAGGTAAGATCAGTTGACTACTCGTGTGACTGCAAAACTTTGAGACTGAAGAGTTGAAGTTTTAACGAGTCGTTGGGGCCGCGAGAAAACGAATCATATGTATTCTCTTGTGGCCCCAACGATTCGAACGAACTTCAACTGTTGTCCACAGTGTTTAGCGAAGAATTAGGAGCTATTTTGCAGTCTACTAAGCCCTTATATTCCTCGTGATAAGTTAACTAAGCTATATATAGCTTATAAACGAAACCTTGATTCATTCTTTACCTTTATATTACCTTTATTAGCCACTGTAACAAAACTTGATGGATGCTAATACATGTACTGATTATACATTATATTCCTGCGAATGAAGCCAGTGTAAAAACATGGAAGTTATTCTTACAATGGGCTACCGCATTTTATATCCGCACCCCCCCTGTTGAGGGCATGTGGAAATTCCAAGGGAGGGGGGTCAGTTTTGAAGCTGGAAATCCAAGGGAGGGGGGTTACTTTCGAAGTTGGAAATCCAAGGGAGGGGGTTATTATCGAAGTTGGATTTCCAAGGGAGGGGGGTTATTTTCGAAGTTGGAAATCCAAGGGAGGGGGGTTATTTTCGAAGTTGGAGATCCAGGGGAGGGGGGCCTGGTTTGGTGTTGGAAATCCAGGGGAGGGGGGGCTGTTTTGGTGTTGGAAATCTAGGGGAGGGGGGCCTGTTTTGGTGTTGGAAATCCAGGGGAGGGGGGCCTGTTTTGGTGTTGGAAATCCAGGGGAGGGGGGTATGGTAAAGCACATGCCCTCAACAGGGGGGGGTGCGGATATAAAATGCGATAGCCCAATATGAATCTGATCAGTGATTTGGCCATTAATTTGTTTTCACTCGCAATATATGACATTCTTGTAAATCAGGAGCCGTCGTTATATCAAGGCAAGTGACCCTTGCCTTCTGGTATATGCCTGGCTGAGGTTGTCTTATGGACAGCCTTGCTTGGTGCTCACATCTGTTCTTTGAGATTGTTTTTTGTGTGTGTGTCAATTGAAAATATACTGAGTGTTTATCTGCAAGTTGTATTAGCAACATGTAATTCCACTGGCTTAATAATAATTATTGCTACTTATTTATTATTTCATTCATTTTCAATTTTTATATTATCATTACCTAATTATAGTTTATGTTATACTGATATATTATATTATGGACCTAGATGCAAATTACTTTGTAATTCTCGTAATTATTACCCAATAAATTGTTATTTATTTATTTATTCAAATAATAGGTTTTATTCATATATTTATGTGAAGTCAGTGTAATAACATGGTGAACGCTATTCTTACTACAGTAAGTTTGTAATTCTGATTTGGCCATTTTCTTATCACTCGCAATAAGACATTCTTGTAAATCAGGAGCCGTCGTTATATCAAGGCAAGTGATCCTTGCCTTCTGGTATATGCCTGGCTGAGGCTGTTCTTATGGACAGCCTTGCTTGGTGCTCACATCTGATTAATTGGAATTGTTTATATGTGGGTTGATTGCTTTGAACTAATGTTGAATTTGGAAAATTTAGTAACATGTTATTCCACTGGCTCTGCAGAAAGCTATTTGTGTAAGTCTTCATGCAGCTGTTATTACATTGTTTCCAGTTGATGGCAGAGAGCAGTTATCCCAGTTCAAGTCACAGTGTACCAATCGATCAATCAATCAATGGTCTTTAGTGTAGCCGCCTATGCATTCTGTACATGTACATGAAGCTTGTAGCAGTATATAGTATCACTGAGTAAAACTCATTTTCAAATGAATATTTCAGCAAAATATATATTTTGTTTTGTGACTTTTACCTTTGTAATTTTGTTAAAATGACCATTTGGGAAAATGGTAAAATGGTTATAAATTCTACCCATTTTCAAATAAATATTTCAGCAGAAAATACATTGTGTTTATTAATGTTTGTTAAAGTTACTATAGCTAGAGAAAATGATATGATGTAATAATTGTTTCCAAATAATTAATTACAGTAAATTTGTGAGTTAAATTTGGTTAAAATGACCATTTGCAGAAACTGTTTATTTCAACCAATTATTTCTAACCTAAAATAAATGGTTGAAATAACGTGATTAACCTATTATAAATTGATTACCTCAGATGCATCATAGGTACAATTTTAAATAGGTTGAAATGACTCATCAGATTTGGTTAAAACTACCAATTCACCTGGTTGATATAACCATTTTCTAAATGTGCATTCTACCTATTGGTAATTGGTCAAAACTACCAAGAAATAAATGGTTAAAACTACCAATTCACCTGGTTGATATAACCATTCTCTAAATGTGAATTCTACCTATTGGTAATTGGTCAAAACTACCAAGAAATAAATGGTTAAAACTACCAATTCACCTGGTTGATACAACCATTCTCTAAATGTGAATTCTACCTATTGGTAATTGGTCAAAACTACCAAGAAATAAATGGTTAAAACTACCAATTCACCTGGTTGATATAACCATTCTCTAAATGTGAATTCTACCTATTGGTAATTGGTCAAAACTACCAAGAAATAAATGGTTAAAACTACCAATTCACCTGGTTGATATAACCATTTTCTAAATGTGAATTCTACCTATTGGTAATTGGTCAAAACTACCAAGAAATAAATGGTTAAAACTACCAAATAAGAAATGGTTACCTCAGATGCATTGTGTAACCATTTTTTTTTGGTAATTTTAACCAATCCGGTTTTACAGTGTGGATCCAAACCATTTTTGTCGCTTAAATAGCGCTTCAGACCGCAAACGATAACATACAAAGTTCGCGGTGGATATCTCTCTCCTTTCCCGTTGCAAACTTCTTCCACAAATCGACATAGCCACAGGTTTAATGTCTCAGCATTCATACAATGTAATGGTGTAGATAGGTCGTGAATTTTAGACATATCCAAGACGATTGAACTTGAAACGAAATTCCTGGGAGTAATATCTTCTCTGCTTCTTTGCCAATCTTCAAATAGCTTTACGGACCATCTCGTACTATTTCGGGTATTCTTCGGAATGGTACTCTCAACCAAAAGGCGCTCTTCATCCTCGGTCAACGGTTTCCTAAACCTAGCAGCACCTTCCATGTCTCTGGTTGAAGACGAAATGCACCGGATAACCAAGCGTAAAACATCCAATCCAACTCCAACATTACCATACAAATAAAAGTACTGCAAAGTAGGCGTATTTTCGTATTGTATCAACCAGAACCCCAAATCAACTGATTGTTTTAAAGAGTGCATTCCGTTACTTCAATTACTTCAAACTTTGATTGATTGATTGATTGATTCAGAATATCCCAAAGGATTTCCAATTATTAATTAATTTCATAAGTAGTTTACAACATTCGCGTCCGTGTTGTATAAGATCTACAATCACTCGCCTTCGGCTCGTGATTGTAAATCTTATACAACACGGCCGCTCATGTTGTAAACACTACTTGAGAGATCGTGATTTGGATAAAAAAATACAATCCCACAAGAATAGTTTTAAAAAGAGAGGGAAATCATCCTACAGCAAAGAAGGATATAAAGTTGGCGCAAAATGGCTAACCTATGAAGTAGACCAAAAACGATGAAAGAATGTGTCCGCATTGTCAAGACAACTTTCATTTGAGTATAATTGCATCTACCATAAAACCAAGTAAACATACACGCATGGGTGGATGAATAGATACTTGGAACACTAGTTGAGGTAGAGGCTTATTTATCATGGTGAATGATGTTCCTTTGCTTGGTGACCACGCCTGTGTTAAATGTATATATAAGGCGCCATAACAGTCGGAGAAGAGAGGGAGAAAACTGACAAGGCCACCATGTCCGCTCATTAGCAGGATGAAGAATCCAGTTTAGATAGTAATCAGGAAAGTGAAGGTTCAGTTGGAATTCATTCTCAGGACACAACAACATCGGAGTCTTCAAACGATAGTCATGATGGAGTTGAAGAAAGTGTGGCAACGGATTCAGACAGAAGCAATAGAACGCCATGAGAACAAATGGCAACATTTAGTTGATAATTATGAACAAGCTGGCGAAAATGCAGAAACTGCTAAAATCAAAGCCAGTAACGACTTGGTACCGACATACAGAAAAGAGCTACGAGCTGTTTTATTTGAATATCTCAAATGGATACATGGATTAAAGAAAAATGCTGAATATCGAAAAGTAATGGCGACAAAACAAAGTCTTATGGACACAGAAGGCTTTGGATGGGAAGAAGCAACTGAGGCAGCTATAAATCAACGAAAGTACTTGCTGAATAAACTCTTCTACAAACAGCCTATTCTAGAACACAATGCGAACCATTATCCTGTGTACAACTCATGTAATTCTTACTTTGCAATGGTTAAATAAACTTATTGTTGAAATCCAACCTTTTGTCAATGTTTTTATTGTCAAATCCGACCTCATGCATAGCATGAGATATATTCAAATAAATATATATGATCCCAAACTGTACACATCCAGGAGAACTGTGACTAATTATTTAAATTACACGCATCTTTTAAACAATAACGGTATTCCGGTCTCTACCAAAGAACTTAACTGACAGAAAAGCGGCTTCGAAGGAAGGATTACCGCTAAGATTTGCTTCTCAGTGTCAGATTTGATTAAAAAAGGAAATTATAAATATATTTTTATGCCTTTTTGTAAAATTCAATAATATCCCTTGTTCGCTAAGGATCAAGTGAAAAGAGTTCCAAGAAATTCAGTACTAATTAAGTCTGTGAAAGAAATACCTTGTTATGAAACAAACGAATTTTAATGTTATGCAAAAACACAACATTCACAACAAGCTAGAAGTCGTTTAGGTGTATAACGAATGTTATTTTCAAATGTAGTGAATCAGTTACATTCCGAATTTGAATATCACTAACATTTAAGTAACACAAACTAATCATAAAGACTAGAGTTCAAACAGTTCAAACTAAAGAGTTCTTTCGATTCGTTGTTCAAGTTACTGTGAAACCGAGTTATAAGGAGTTGTTCATTGTTTTGGACAACAAAAGGGTCTATTGTTTTGCTTTAAGCATGGCCAGGCAGCTCACATTTTGCATGCCTGATGAGCTACATGTAGCTTACCAGCAGCCCAAAACAGCAGCACTTTTCAACGCAATCACCAATCAGTGAAGTATTAAAACCACGCATTTGGTTTTCGAACAATTGAATTACAACTTAAAATATGATTACAGTTATAAGAAGTCAAATGTACCATTCATTTCACAGTAAATTCATTAACACAGCTACAGTAGCACGAATATATTATCAGCAGTTATTACATATTTATATTTAGCACACATATATTATCTACTCATTAATTATTTATATTTAGCCCTATAATACCATTAATTATCTATTTTTATCCCGAATATATAATAGAGTCATCAATTACTTAAATTTCATGTCCACCTACTCATTAACAAATCCTCCCCACTTCCCTCCCCCCTTCCTTACCCTTCCTCCCCCTAAATTAATTAAAACCTCCCCCTAAACAAGGGTCATGCGGTCCCTCCTATACTACTGTAATGAGGGACATTTAGTCTAAATTTCCCTCATTACTATTCATGAGCAATGCTTGACTTATAGATTTCGTGAGGGATGTTCGATGTTAAATGTCCCTCGTGGAACAATGAAAACCGAGGTGATCATGTTATTATATTGTGTGAACGATGGAGTCCCGAGGAATACGTGAACACGGATTTACATAGTTTTGTTTCAGACTGTCCTTTGCGAGGTGGCCTTTCAGTGATCCCACAGAATTGTTCAAGAAAACTAAAGACGCATGGTAGTTAAGCATTTACTTTATTGTCCCACAGCATTTACTTGCACGTCGTTATTAGCCGCATTGTCATCGTTATGACGACATGAGCGGCATTTGAAAACGTGCACAAATGCTCGTCGAAACTGAGGGTTGAGGATTCCATAGATGATTGGATTACCACAGCTACTAGTAAGAGTCAAATAAGTAAAGAACGCAAACACGACACGGGGCACCGCAACTCCTGCAGTATCAAAGAGAGCCACAGATGAGCCAGGCACCCAGCAGAGCATAAAGAAACACACGACAGCAAACGTGGACTTCAAGCGGTTTGATGTCCGTTGTGTGTCCAGCTGTAGAGTTTGGATTGTGTGCGTTAAGGTTTGCAGTACTTGATTTGACTGTTTTGTAGATCTTGTAGTAGCAGATACACATGACAATGGTCGTCCCATTCACAGCACCACCAGCAATCATCAACACATAAGAAATATGTTTCATATCCCATACCAGAGTACACACAGAAAACTTATGGTGGTATTCTATGACACCCCATCCATAGAGTGGAGGCGAGGACAGTAGAATCGCTGTAATCCACACAATTAAGCAATAAACAACAGCACTGCGTCGGCTTTTAAAATACTTTCGATAGCTAGCACTTCTGACAACTCTGAAGTACCGGTTAACTGCAATCAGTCACATGGTGAAGACTGAACCCAACCCAAGACTAACTGATATGAACCCTACCCAGGTACAGGTTGCATCATTTAAAACCCATCGACCATTGATGACAGATAAAACCCAGAAAGGCATAACTAAGATTGCCATGCAGACATCAGTCCAGGCCAAACTTTGGATAAAAACATTAGTTATAGAACGAAGGCGATAATCTTTGTGGATGATGTAGATGACCAGTGAATTGCCAAGCAACGACGCAATGGCGATGACTACAGCAAAAAACGTTTCGATGGTGACAAGAACGACTGTTCGACCAAGAGGATCCTTTCGCTCTGATGTTGAATTCATCTTGAAGTCTAAAATGGAAGAATGTCCAAATATGGTATTGCATTACCAAATAAGGAGATGCCGGGTGCGCGTTAAATATTAGATAGTGATTTATGACTGTTTTTAACATATTGATCCTTTCTCTCTGATGTTGAATACATCTTGAAGTCTAAAAGCGAATAATGTCCAAATATGGTATTTCAGAACCAAATAAGGAAATGATTGGGGCGTGTAAAACATTACATAATGATATATGTTTTTAACATATTGTATTATTATTTCGCTATTCGTTCTGAATAAAGGATAAGATACGGGAATGGACATTTTTGTGTTATTCAATTCAATATTAATTATATATATGTAATTCAGGTGAAGTTCACCGGTGAAACCAAGATAGTGCTCTACAATGAAGGAGCGAATTTAACCAATGTGTATACTACTCAGTTTTTGAGTACATAGAGTTTAATACAATTTTTCGTTCGTAGACCGACGTGAAGTCAGTCCACTCTTCAGTTAATCTCTATATGTGAATAGAGATTAACTGAAGAGTGGACTGACTTCACGTCGGTCTACGAAACAAATTGTATTAAACTCTATGTACTAAAAAACTGAGTAGTATACACATTGGTTATATATATGATATATATATATTTCAATATAATTACAGCACCGATCGATACATACACCACCGTACAGCCAAAGTCAGGCATAAATGGCTTGTGGAATCAGCAGTAAAAAACGTGCTTTACAGATTTGTTAACACTTTCAAGACTCAATATCAAAACCATTTGATTTCGATTTCAAGGTTTGAAAAGCGCGCAATTTCTCCATGCAGATCGTTGAATTACTTACTAATATTCGATTTATCCATCTAACCTGATTAGAAGAGCTTCTTCAATTGCCTTCCAAAGTTCCTTGGATTTGGTTAAGAGCTTTCCTTACCACTTGAAGCTACTTGATCTCTAAACTAAAGTTTTCACGGTAAGAGGGTATTGTTCACATTTATCCAGCTCTTGAAAACTCATTAATGATTTATGAGGATAAAACAAAGGAAATCAATAACGTGACTGATGAGTTTTGGATATGTGGCCCTAATTAGCATACAATTTGATTAATTTTCAACTTTGAATATATCCAATAATTATTATTGGTTTGAAAAGCTAGAACTCTAAAGAGAGTTTCATCCCATTTACAAATACATCGAAGTTGCTTGAAAAAAACTAGCCGCATTCATGAAACGTGCTTCTCTGGCCTTTTCATGCATGCCGCAACAATAATGGAGTCACGTCGCTGTCAAATTGCTTTCTGGCGGAAATTCAGTTGGTAACCACGCATTTGTTTAGAAATCATGCAACGTGATTTGCATAGATTTACTTAATCACACAGCACGCACTTTTTCTTCCTTGACTTGAATCTTTTGAGGTGAGGGCAACTATGGCGGTTCATACGTTATAAAAACCATAAGATATGATTTGAAAGCAGTTTCTGTTCTTTCTAAGTTTCCCCGTATAAAGCGTTTCACTTAATTTTCTATACTTTGACATGTTGTCTTCCATTTCCATCTAAATGGCTTGTGTTGAACTTGGATTTATTATATACATACTGAGATTTACTCACTAAAATTCTGTGTTTTAAATTTTCGTTCACTCACTATTGTTAGCCAATCAGATGTCGCGTATCATTTCTTCACGTGTGAGAAAAACGATACTTTCAAACAGAAGCCGCGTATTGCGTTTTTTCACGTGTGAGAAAAATGATACGTCCAATCAGAGGCCGCTTGAAGTTTTCCTCTAGCATTCAATTGGCTTTTTCAGCGACAAGAAGCTGGCTCTATTAGTGTTGTGATTGAAAAATATATCAAAACGTTTCTCTCTCAAATGATAACAATATTGACTGAAACTCGTTTTGTTCAATTTGAGAATTCACACGAAGAATACGTGGACAGCTTGGAAAACAAAAACACGAAAGAAAACTGAGCGAAAAGAGATGTAAACCGGCCTCTTCAATGAGTTTTTGAGCTTGTCGACTGCCATAACAACAACGAACAACACACATGAAATCCTTTGAAGGTGTTATTAATCATACACAATTTTATATTTCTGTTAATACTTTGAATAACTCGCCAATCATTCGGCGACGGACTGAGAGCTGAGTAGACTGACATGGTTGGCGAGCATTGAAGATACAGACTCTACTGACAACATCAACACGGCGAAACGGCAGATGAGTTATAACTGACACTGATTTGTGCTTGTTTTTAGCATGTCAGACAACATGTTTGGAATTAAGCAAATTTTCTTTGAATGCGTTGTGTATTTTCGATGTTTACAATTCATGAAAAGTCATCATAGTTTTCGCTCAACGCTTTCCAACCGTCAAACGGTTTTTGGTGAAGTTGAGTTTTAAAATCTCAGTAGTATTTAATAAACACACTTTGTACAGTTTTTATTCACTCGCTCGAGGACTCGCTCGTTCGTTTTCTGATACTTATCACTCGTGAATAAAAACCACGTCGGGCACTGAAATGACCCCAAAATCGGCAATGTTAAACGTACCTCTTTTACATTACACTTCGTATTTTCAACAATTTCACATCAATTGGGATGAAAGTTTCGGAAGTTGCTTACTACATGTTGTGTTTTATTTTGGCATGCTAAAAGTTACCACTGACGTAATTGTGACGTCATCACGAATTGTTACATTTCTCTGCAAAATCGAGATCACTTTAAAACGTTCTGAAAAGGAGATATTTCGAAAGAGAATAACATTTTCTAAATTTTGGTACAACTTTTACCTCGATGCAATAATTTATGGCTGAGTTATAGGATATTCCTTTTATGATGACGTCATAGAAATGACGTCACTTAAGGATACGGTTCACCTTGAGTGGAAAAAGTTTGACGATTTTTTGTTTTTGTCACTAACGGATGGATTTCATATCGAAATTTCATTTTTTAGTGTTTTCTGGTTGAAAATGTTTTTTATTTACGAGATATTCGCAAAAAACACGGATTTCTGATTTCTAAACACAACGCCTTTGGTGTCATAATCCCATTAGGACCGGGAGTCCTGTAATGCTTCTTTCGGTACCTTCTCTTGATCCTGTCCCTATTTGATGGTTTTCGCTTTTTTTGATTTCGGAATATTATTATTTTACGATCGTAGCAGGCAGCCTCGCGAACACTTTGAAGTTTGAGCGCAAACGAGAGCAATAAGTAATACGACCTTACTATTTCCTGCGTCCTCAATGTAAACAATGTGGTGAAGGATGAACGTGATTGGATGGCATGGTGTCCGTTGCAGGAAGTGGGCGTGACAATGTTTGCAAACTTTCAAAGGTCATTTTCTCCGTGTTGAGTTTTCGCAAAGTTACCCACAGGCAGCCCAAGCAATACATTTGTGGAGTGTACGAACGGATTTACAGTGAATGTATGGGGCGAAAAATACGTATTTTTTGTTTTAATAAATTTGAACATACCTTGGTCCTCTGTTGTTGTTAATGCTATTTAACATCATTCTGGCTGGTTTTTAGCCGTTTTAGAGCGGTTTTTGAAAAATTAGCTCGCCAGTCAATAAATATTAGAAGGCTGGTGACTCCAGCTCGACATTACTTGTGTTCGATGGCCAAGAAAATCATGTTTAATCCATCCTTTGCCTCCAAAATCCCCTCAGCACCACAGCTCGATGATCCTTCTCTCCAGAAACCCGCATTATTTCCACAGATCCCGAGTTAAACCTCATGAAATCCTCAATAATGAGCGATTATCTGCTACACTTTTTGCTTCAGATTATGCGTTAGCCGTCGAATATGGACACCGATTTGACCGTTGACTTTTAACTCGATCTGATTGGACGAGTTACCATGGAGTAGGTTCACGTCCTCCCGTCTCCCACAGGGACTGGAGGAAATCCTACCACAATGTGTCTATACTTATTTATCGGACAAAATGTATTTATTTCGGAATGATTGTAAATCCATGATCATTATTACATAGCTTGCTTTAGCGTTAGCGGTCTTTTTAAAAGCACAATTTATATTCATACACCGAGCAAAATGTTAGTCTCCCTCGCATCCGTCTAGTTGCGTGACGGAACTAAAGACGGATGCGAGGGAGACTAGCAAAATGTAAGCTCAAGTAATATTTGAGGAATGATTGCAAATCCATGTCCATGATCGTTTAATATTCATAGCCGGTCGACTTCAGATAAAAATTGCATGAAAGGTTGACTTCAGGTCGCCGGTAAACTGACACAACGTTCTGAAGTCATTTCTTGTAAAATCCATACAGTACTTGAAAAGGTTCGTGGAGCAAATGCATGTCGCTGTCATATGTTCCAGTGGACTGTCAAAAAGGCAGGCTCACATTACGAATATTTTTGCCATAATTAGGGGCTTCGGAGCGTAACGAATTTGTGGTAGAATTTCCTCCAGTCCCTGTGGGAGACGGGAGAACGTGATCCTACTCCATGGTAACTATCGTCCAATCAGATCGAGTTAAAGTCAACGGTCAAATCGGTGTCCATATTCGACGGCTAACGCATAATCTGAAGCAAAAAGTGTAGCAGATAATCGCTCATTATTGAGGATTTCATGAGGTTTAACTCGGGATCTGTGGAAATAATGCGGGTTTCTGGAGAGAAGGATCATCGAGCTGTGGTGCTGAGGGGATTTTGGAGGAAAAGGATGGATTAAACATGATTTTCTTGGCCATCGAACACAAGTAATGTCGAGCTGGAGTCACCAGCCTTCTAATATTTATTGACTGGTGAGCTAATTTTTCAAAAACCGCTCTAAAACGGCTAAAAACCAGCCAGAATGATGTTAAATAGCATTAACAACAACACAGGACCAAGGTATGTTCAAATTTATTAAAACAAAAAATACGTATTTTTCGCCCCATACATTCACTGTAAATCCGTCCGTACACTCCACAAATGTATTGCTTGGGCTGCCTGTGAGTTACCAAGATATTTTTGAATTAATAGGGTACTTAGATTTGATGAATTTTGCTAAATCTTTGAAACAAGTTAGCAGACTAACTGAAGATAAAAACCGTGTCAGGGATTTTTGATTTTGATTTTTTCTCAAAAATTATAACGTGTTAACTGAAGAAGAAACAACATTTATGATTGATTAAACTTCAACTAAGATAACTTTTGATCGACATCGA